>CM076570.1:1047773704-1048172126 GCA_034641835.2 Pinus albicaulis | reverse complement strand
TCCTTTAGAGATGTGATAGATATTTCTATGACATATTGCAAACCCTAGAAGCAATTCAAAAAAGTACCATTCTACAATGCATCTAACAACATTCAAAATTCATATGTTGACTTTCTGCTAGGATTTAATACAAACCCTAGATTTCATGTTTAGAGACACTAAACCTCAACAATAAAACTAATCACAACACAATTTTAGGTTTCAACAAGCTTTCATAAATCCCAAATTATCACATCATATACTAGAGAATGAACTTCTACTTAGGTTTAGTTGCAAAACCCTAGAATCCACAAACAATATCATCATAGAATATCAAATTTTGATTATGTCTTAATTACAAACCCTAGGACTTATGACCATCAAGAATTATTTCAACACATATACATATCTAAGACTTCATAATCACGCACAAGCATATCATAAGCAAACCTAATGAAGAAAACACATTAAAGTCAAACTTGATCATGCTAGGGTTTTGATCAGATAGACAAACATACACCTAGGATTTCATTCCTAGGACATCATAAAAAATAAGGGTCTTGCTTATAAACCCTACTAAACCCTAAATATTTAGGGTTTCAATACACAACAAAACAAACCCCGACTTACCAAAACTTCACAAGTTCTGGATTTCGGACATCACCATCCAACACTAAAGATTAGGGTTTCCATAACCATACCAAAACCCCAAGCATGACATCATCACAAAAATTTACACATCAAAATAACATTTTCTTAGAATGCACTAATAACCCTAAGTAGGTTAGGGTTTCACAAATTTGACATACCCTTAAGTTAGGGTTTTACAGAGAACCATTTTAGGGTTCCACAAGAATAATCAAAGATATGAGGATGGTAGATTTATCTAATCAACCAATCAAGTATCTTTGTGATTCAAGAGTTATAGTCACAACAATGTTAGTAAAATATATTATATTATAAAAAATGAACATACCTTTATCATGAAAAGATTATAGTTTAAGGCATACCTTTGTTTATTTAAAAAACCTTGTAATTTCAATGCTTTTTCTTGTGAGTCCTTCTTCATTATCTCGACCAGATCAACAAGATTTCCTAAACAAAGAAAAATATAAAAGAAAAGTAATTAGCATCTAAAAAAGCCTAGATAAGTAAGGGAAACCAAATATGAAAAATGTAATACAAGGAATGAGATACTTATCTTTGGAAATTGGTGAGGGCTCCCTCCAAACTCGAGTGATACCTATAACCTTAAAAACAATTCAAAAATGTTTTTCCAAAATATGTTAAACCTACAAATACTAGAAATCATAGATACAAAATGAAACAACTAAAATTTAGAGCAAAGGAATTAGTAGTGTACATCCCTTATACATGATTCTTCGGTTTTACTCTTCTTTAGAGATCATTCTTTGACAACATTAGCTTGATCCTTGTTTCTCTTCTTATTCTTTGGATTCTCAGGACAATCACTTTTATAGTGACTCATTTTATGACTTTGGGAGCATTCTATTTTAGACATATCTTCCTTCCTTCTTAGCCCTTTATACTTCTTGAAGTTTCCTTTCTTGGGATGAGCGGAGTAGGCATTTGAAACATTCTCTTCTTCATTGTTGTTTACTAAAGAGATTATAATTTCTTCTTGGCTTCAAGAATTCCATAAATCTTCAAAATAAGGAGTTTCTTTCCAGCTATTGATTCCTGAAGAAAAAACACTCCAAGTGGGTGGAAATCCTAATAATGCAGTAATCACTAGCTCCTTTTCTATTACAATCTCATCTATGGCTTGAAGGTCATGTATAATTATAGCTATGCTTACAAATAAGGAAGCTACAATGTCATCCTTTGTCATTTTTGTGGTCCTTAGTTCATTCTTCATACTTTATACTTGATCAATCTTCTTGATAGGAACAATTTCGATAAAGCTTCATACATTTCTTGAATAGAGTCTATGTTGTAAATGTATGGGACAAGATTGTCCGTTATACCTTCTACCATTAGTGTCATAGCCAATATTTATGACTCTAAACTTCACTTTATCTACATCAGTAGATCATGTAGTAGGGTTCTTCACTTTTCCTTTCAATAAATCCAAGACTTTGTTCTTGTTAAACACACACATGGTGTGGGGAGAAGAATAAACACACACACAACAAGAAACTCAACACACAATGAAGGATAAGCGTGCAACTCTCTTATTTTTCCGTTATACATGATGTACATTTATAGTACAATGGTGTGACTCTTGGTTTCACATTCCAAGGTCACTTGGACTCCATTGTGACTTTTCGCATTCCACACCTACCCATGGAGGATTAGGTGTTCCAACATTCCCCCCCTTAATCCAAAGGGGTATGTGTGAGTCCAAGAAGAGAGTTGTAATGAAAATATGCAAAGTATACATGGCAGCACTTGGGCTGAATCAACTCTCTGAAATGTTGGAAAAAAGAGGTGGTTTAAGGATGACCACCAACACTGGAACGCAATATTTGTTGCAATTCCCGGAACTCTTCCAAAAATGGCAAGAAGATGAAGGATTCTGCTAGAGGAATTGTCCCTCATAAAAAAGGGAGACCTTCAACCTAAAAGAAGGGAGGTCTACAACCTGTGATGGTTTAAGGATTACCAACAACACTAGAATTCTTGAAGCATTTCCTGGAACTCAACCAAAGCTGGCAAGAAGCTGAAGGCTTCTGCTAGAGGAAGTGTCCCTCATATATGAAAGGGAGACCTTCAACCTAAAAGAAGGGAGGTCTACAACCTGTGATGGTTTAAGGCTTTCCAACAACCAAAGCTGATGGTTTAAGGCTATCCACCAACTGAAGGCATGCTCATGGGCATCCGTGTCTCTGGATACAACTCTAAATATGGAAGGGAAAATTGTGGCTCAGGCTCGCTTGAACTACTATGTCTCTGGCTACAACTATGAATATGGAATGAGAGATTGTGGCTCAGGATCGCTTGATCTAACGTCGAAGCTTTTAGATGACCACCATTTTCCCACCTGTCAGGGACAAGGTGAGATGATGGTGAAAACTCAACTGCAAGTTTTCTCAATATCTGTGAACAAGTTCTGACATGTGTCTTAAACATCTTCTTGGATGTTGATGCCCATTGCCAAGAAATGATCCATCCAAGATGAATCTTTGTTTTTGCAGGAGGCTTGTTACTGAAGCATCTGTCTAAAGAATGGGTGTGCCTACCACAATGCTTGCATGGATGAAGATCAAAACAATGATATTTCATATGGCCAACTCGATCACAGTGTTGGCATTTCTAAATCTATTGTTTTTGTGGAAGTGGAGCAGGATCTGAAACAGCTGCAGATGAACTGTCATACAGGAATCCGACACTCTGAAATATGGTGCGCTTGGTGTAGTCTAGAATACGAAAGGACACATCCTTGTCATATCCAAGACTAGTTTTGTGCTTGTTTTGGACAAGCTCTTCCCAAGTTCTGATGATGGACTTGAGAAGTGCAGGTTGAATAGCTGCATCTGCATGTAAATCTGCTCTTGTACAAGGAACTGAATGTGAATCAACTGCAACTTTATTGACTTGCTACTTGTTATCACTCAGGCCTTCCTTGAAGTTGTAAGAAAAGGAAAGAAACCCGAGGTAACCACTAACCAACCTTCAGATACAGAATCTAGCCAATCTATATCCAGAGAGGGCTCTCTCTTTAAAATTTAGCTTTGTTCTTAGAAAATATTAGGCTAGTTATAAGTCCAAGAGTTTTGTTTGAATTTGAATGGTGGAATCCGCCAACTAAGGGCAAGGTTGAATATTTTCAGGCCATTGGGCTATGGAGTCGAAAGGATGGCTTTACTGGATAAATATTCTACACATAAGATGGCTTTGCAGGGCAAGATAGCCAGATAGAGAACAATTTTAGAAATTAAAGTGAAAGGAATGGATTTTGAACAGATGAAAGGCAATTAAGAATCTTTCAACATGTTCAAAGAAAGAAAGTGAATGATTACAAATAAAGAGCAGTTAAGAATTCTTTACTATAGTAATAAAAAAATGTTTAAACCAGCAAAACAAGAGCAATTAAGAATTCGTTGCTTATAACCAGTTTAGAAGAAAACATTTAGAATAATCACAATTGAAATTAGAGTACAATTAAGTAAATTCTAATTTATTCTTTTATGTCAATTATTCAGAAATGGAACACAATGATATTATAAACAGATATAAAACTTAAAACATAGGATAGAAAGGACTTATTGAACTGTAGTCGGACACATGAATCCTGAAAAAAGTCTTGAGCTTCAAATCATCATCCAGCAAGCCACAAAGAACTTTCTCCAAAGCACTTTTATTCCAAAAAATCAATGTTACAACAAAGTAGTAGAATCCACCCTCAGTACTCCATTTGAGGGTTTATTTATACAAAAAAATATTAAAAATATCTCATAACAAAGGAGATATAATCTAGGGTGACTAATGAATATGTTACAATACAAATGGAGACAGATGGTCTCGTAGATAGGATAAATCAGTTGATGTTGTGTGTTGTCTCCTCTTTTTTAGAATGTGCTGGAAGCAGTTCCTTTGTTTTAGCTCGATGCTGTTCTCTTTGGTAATTCTTTTCTCACTGCCTAGCTTCTCTGATACTCTTTATTTCTACTGATACACTTTCAACTGCCAAGCTGATACTCTTTAACCTTTGTTCATCTATTTATATTTCACACTATAGTAAAAAGGCAAAATTTCCCATATGAAGATGAATTTTACAAAATTTCTAACAGGTCTTCCCACCATTTGTCTTCTGCTATTTTGGTTCGTTGGAGTTTTCTTAATGTTTCATCAGCCTCTGTGTATCTGAAGAAATTGGGTTGGTTTGGGAATAAATATCTTATTTCATGTTCAAGATGAAATAAATTATTTAATCTGTCATAAATATTCTTTCCTGTAGGCAATGTCGATTCTGATGAACTGATAGAGGAACAGGTTACATTGTGAGCATGTATGTCCAGTCTATTAACATAAGTTCCCAAGTCCATTATTTTGTCTTCTGAAATCATAGGACTGGGCAACCCGCTGGCTAATAAGACATTAAACCTTTCTTTGAAGGCAATGATCTCTTCTTGAATATCTGAGCACTTACGTTCCAAATTTTTCATAAGAGTTCTCTTAGTAAAAACTCTTTTTATTTCTAAAATTGTACCTGTTATGTCCTCAATTCCAAGCTCTGCAAGCTACTGTCTGGTCTGGGTGTTTAAGAAATGTATAAGTTGATTTGCTTGTTCAGGTCTGTCTCTCAATTCTTCTCTTGTTTTGTCAATTTCCTCCAGAGCTATTTTGACCAAGTCATTTTGTTCAAAGATTATTTGAATGAAGAACCAAATATCCTTTATTGACTGAATAATATTATTCCAAAGAATTTCATTGATTTCTCTCAAAGGCTTCTCCAATGAGAGATCATTTTGTAAAGCTTTAACTAATTTTTCCAGCCTTTTGATTTTTCTTGCATGATCAGCAACAATCTTTTTTGACATATCATATTTTTGCTCCAAATTTATGAGCTGTAACTTTGTAGATTGAAGTTTTGACTTTTACCTGATACACTTTAACCACTAATACTCTTTAGCTGTTATGCTTCCTAACCTCTGTTTGAATAGATTTGATAACACTCTTGGAGTAAACAAGTCTTATGACTAGTATTAAGACTGTTTATCCAAGGATGTGGTCTTCTGATTACCTGTAAAACAAAACAAATTGTTAAGAAAGCATTGATTAGTAGGGGAGGTCGAAAAGGTTTCATTTGATTTTGAGATGTCTGTGGAGTGAATCTAGAATGATTTTTGGGAGGTAAACCATGCTCAAATTGGTTAACAGAGGCTTCAGGTGGCGTAGCTAGGTTGCAAAGGGTTTTACTGCACAATCAGGTGAAAATGAGCAACACTAGGGTGTTTGTGTTTAAATGGGTAAACGACTGACAGACTTCAACAATTGGAATTTGAATTTTTCTGCATGGGAGTGTAGTCGTTCACTGTGGACGAGATAATGAAAAATACGCGAGTTGTTTCGTTTTATTCACAAAGTCAAACGAGGGGGAATTTTATTATTTTTAATGAATGACGTCATTCTGTACGGGAGGTGAGTCATGGGGGGGGAGGGAGGGGGGGGAAGGGGGCGGGAAGTGGTAAGCAGTTTTTTCCGCACCACTTATGCGCGAAGGCCGTTTCGGGCGGATGTGCAGCGAAGCGATACAGAGATTGACACGTAGCATACACTATTTGAAAACCACTTTTCATTTCGCGCGTTAAATCTCAGATGGGAGATGGCCGGCGGAATTAACGTCAACCGTCGATCTTGGAGCAGGAGATCGCACGGTGGATGGGACAGGGAGTTGATGGAGGTTTAACAACGCGGGCCCGACACGTTTTATTATGGAATAGTCATTTCGGGAGTCTTCTGATTGGTGGGGGTTGATTATTAATTAATCTTAAGGATTAATTAATCTCATATGGAAAAATGGTCGGGAAATGTTAAATGGCGCGGGGATGAATTATTTCAAAGTTTGATTTCAATTAAACTTTGGATTTATTTTTTATTTCAAACAAATTTTCATATGTTTAAACCTTTTTCATATATTTTTTAATATACGGTAATTAAATCAATGTGACCTTCTTACCATAGGGGGCGAGAATAGAATTAATGTTATTTTTTAGCCAAAAGGGGGTATATGGTGGGTTTTTAATTTGAATAAGTTGGAATAAAATACTTTTGGCTAAAATAGATATAATACATGGGATTTTTGGGAATATTATATGAAAATGAATTATATACATAGGAAAAGATGATTTTCATAGGGAATTAATATATAAGTTAGAATTAATATGAAAAAGGGACAATGTCAACTCAAAATACTTAAATATAACCAAGAAAGTGAAGATTCAAAAGTAAATAGCATTATTATACTTTTATCACTTAGACTTAGAATAAAAAGTGATTTTGAGGGCTTTTCATGACATATTGAAGGATTTTCCGAAGTAAAATGGGATTTTACTTAGAAAAAAATGAATGAATGTGGTGATGGATGTTTTTAAGCACTTAGGTCTTTTCAATTATTGGGCTAAGGGTCCGGTCCCTCCAAAAGTCAAGGAAATGCCTTGAGCCCCTTTAACCTTTAAATACCTTAGCATTTAGGGGAAATTAGTGAAATGTTTAGGAAAATGAAAGGGGAAATTAATAATTTTGACTTTGCTTTGCTGTGAACTTTTTCCAATGTAGTATCTGTCTTTGCACTTGTGATGAAAGTAAAATTGAACACATTTAGAACCATCATTCATCACATGCAATTCTGCAACAACATCTACCTACCCTACTTACTTTACCCTACCATTTTCTCTTCTTTATTAGGGTGCACTTAGACTGGCAAACCCTTTTCAATCTTCTTTTTCTTTTACATATGGAAATCTATCTAATCTAACCTTATTACATCCAAGGGCTCAGATTAAACTGTTGAGCTCATTTTATTAACTCTACCTATCTACTTATCTGCCAAGATTAAACTGTTTGGCCAGATAATTATTCTCTATTCTACAACATGAAATTGAAAAATGAATGAGTCAAGTTTAAACAGTTTGACTCTTCATAAATTGTGGCAAAAGTTTAACAAGCTGCACACAATTACTTATTACAGAAATGAAATAGTAGTGGCATTTAGAATTGCACACTTTCCTGGTCTATTTTTTGTTTGGGGTTCATTTCTTTCATTTTTTTGACCATTTTATTCTTTTCACCCTTTTGATTTTTCTTTTAGGGTATACCCTCTTTACATTTTTTAAAATTTTTGATTTTTTGAAAATATGGAACACCTTTGTAACAAGAAAAAGGTTTGACATATTGCATAGTTCAACAAGTCAATCATGAAAAATGACACCTATTGGTATAGGAGTCTGACATTGGCTCCACTTGCGGATGGTTTTTCCTGGCGAAAAGTCAAGAACAGCAGGTCAGATGCCTCAAGATGTCTTCAACTGAACCATGAAATATTCTTTTTCTGGTGGCTTTATTGTATATATGATAGTAAAACTTCTGAAGCTTAGGGCCTTCACTTCGGGCTTTAACTCCAGTAAGTTACTATCCACTCAAAACTTAAAACTTTGTTGCCCAGTTAGGAATTTTCTGCCTTGTTCCAATCCCAAACATACATTTGCTGTGGTTGAAAATCTTGAATTGAATATAGTCCTTTTTTTGCAACCTGAAATCTGATCTGAAACTAAAACAACACACAAAAATTTTCAAACCAACTTAATAAAAAACTAGCTGAAAATTGAAAACAAAAAAAAAATGCTCAAAATTATGAGCTTATTAGCACTCATCTACCTACTCAATCTACTAAAAATCTTATTGAATTAGGTAATACAAAAATGCCAATGAAGCCAATCAAGTAGCTGTAAAAATAAATGGATAACTTGATTGCTTGTGATCAAAATTGGAAGTATATTATGATCATGTGCCTTTATAATCAATGATAAGATGTGAAATGGCAATTGTTGATATACTTGATCCTCATAGATAAAACATGTTTGCAGATTTGGGCTCAAAAGATTCTCCATATAATCTGATATAGGATCAATAAAAGCATGATGTATGTTATTTACTTCTAGGCCTTCAATGACTAATTGTTCAATTGAATTATGAATATTAGTCCATGAACTTATTTCTTCAGTCTTGTGTTTGAAATAATAATCATCTTCAATATGCAAGTCAAAAGATAGTACAATTTCCTCTTGCTTTGGAGAAGGAAGATTTTCAAAGAATTCTTTAGGATTTCGGAAATTGTATGACTAAATTTGAGAATGCAAAAGTTTGATTTCATTTTCATAATTTTCAGAAATTATATCAAGAAGCAATTTTTTAACTTGAGGAGAACATTTTCTTGATTTCAAGAGAAGAAAGAAAGCTCTTAGAAAATCCTCATCAAGCTGAAGTTCTAATATCTCATCCCTCAAAATAGCTAGTGATTGTTTTGTGAAATTATCATAATTATCATCATACTGATCATATTTAGGCAAATCTTCAGAATAAGGAATGTCATCAATTATAAACATTGGATCAACATATTTCTCTTCCAACAATCCCAATATGTCTTGATTAGATTGGTTGCATTCTTTTTGAAAGTCATTATTTTGCTCAATAGGAGTGATATCAAGCAATGGGCCTTTTTGGGAAAGTAGAATAACATGAGCATCAACTTGTTCTTCTGTCCCTTTATGGATAAAAACTTTTGTACATTCATCAACATTAGAAGAAGTAGAAACAATTTCTTCATTATGTAAATATTTTAAGGATGGTTGCATGTTTAGAAGCAAATTGATTTCTTCTTCGGTGAGGGGGGGTGGGAATCTCTGAATTCTTAGATTGAAATGACAATTGTTTTTTCCCTTATCTAAAAGTTGATCATGAGGTTGATTATTTTCTTTAACTCCATTCAAAACATTAAATGAAACATCATTTGTTAATACAAAGGGGTTTTGTGGATCTTGATTTATCTCCTGACTTATTTCATCTTTGTTTAACTCCTCTTGATTATTATGACATTTAACTTCAGAATGAAAGTTTTGGACTTCTTCTAATAAATCTTCAGGAAACCAATTTCCAAAATCTTCATCAATATTTTTAAGGTAATGTATAAGATCTTCAGCTTGATCACAACAATTTTCAGCTAATGATAAAGATGGAAAATCTTCTTTGTAATGCTCATAAAATACCTTATGAAAATATTTTAAATAAAATAAACTAGCAGGTTTGAGAGCTTCATACCATTCCCTTGCTTTTCCTTCTAAGGTTCTCATGAATATCTTCATGAGGCAATCCTCATGCCAATCACCCTTCAATCTTGATGAGTGTATATGAAATTTAATGAGATGTAGTAAAGGATAATCAATATTCTCATCTTGAAACATGGGCAAATTTTCACCCCAATTTACCTTCAGTAGTTTGTGTGGAAATCCAGGTATGTGATCTCTGCTCATGGGAGCATATCTTCGTTTTATTCTTGGATCATCTTGAAAATCAGCCATAATTAAAAGCCACTTTATCTGTACAACCAAGTTAGATCCTTATATAAAATACAATACATATTGAATCTTAACGAGAAAGAACATAATGTCTTGGATTAAGATCCAAGTTAAAAGCCTGATCTTTCCATATTGTTCTTCCAGGTTCATTCCTCCAATGGAGTCTTGATTGCGAAATTGATTTTAGAGTCGCCAAGTGGATGATTTTAACCTTTGTGTGTCTGATCCCTGTCCACCATCATAGATCAGATCTAATCTTGTAAAACAATTCTGAAGAAAAAGTTAGTTCTTCAGGAAACCAAATTTTGAGTATTTTATGATTATTTTGTTTCTTTTTATGAATTTTCAAAACAACTTCTATGATTTCTTTAAGAGGCTTTAGATATGAGATTTAAACTTTCTTAAAGACTTATTAAACTAGAGAAACTAATGAAATGTTTGAAACCAAAGTTTAGTCTATAAACTAGACTGGAGATTGACTGAAGTAGCATTTATTTACCATGCAATTGCAGAGCAAAAGCATTTCAAAGGCTACCTGGCTAATCTTCAGGCTCCATCTGTAGTTTATAAATAAAAAAATAGTAACAATAAAATGATTCTATCCTAGATAATGCCATCAAATATTACTTAGTTTTCCTTTAAGTTGTAAAAGAAAAGGAAAGAAACCCGAGAATCTAATAATTAAACCTTCAGATACAGATCAGCTTAAGGTGTAGATTCAGAGAGGCTTCCCCTTAAAATGAATGGTTCTAGAAAATATTAGGCTACATAAGTCCTTATTTATTAGAATCTGAATGGAATCCGCCAACTAAGGACAAGGTTGAATATTTTCAGGCCATTGGGCTATGGAGTCGAAAGGATGGATTTGCAGGGCAAGATAGCCAGACAGAGAACAATTTTAGAAATTAAAGTGAAGGAATGGATTTTGAAGGGATGAAAGGCAATTAAGAATCTTTCAACATGTTCAAAGAAAGAAAGTGAATGATTACAAATAAAGAGCAGTTAAGAATTCTTTACTATAGTAATAAAAAATGTTTAAACCAGTGAAACAAGAGAAATTAAGAATTTTTTGCTTATAACCAGTTTAGAAGAAAACATTTAGAATAATCACAATTGAAATCAGAGTACACTTAAGTAAATTCTAATTTATTCTTTTATGTCAATTATTCAGAAATGGAACACAGTGATATTATAAACAGATATAAAACTTAAAACATAGGATAGAAATGACTTATTGAATTGTAGTCGGACACATGAATCCTGCAAAAAGTCTTGAGCTTCAAATCATCATCCAGAAAGCCACAAAGAACTTTCTCCAAAGCACTTTTATTCCAAAAAATCAATGTTATAGCAAAGTAGTAGAATCCACCCTCAGTACTCCATTTGAGGGTTTATTTATACAAAAAACTATTAAAAATATCTCATAACAAAGGAGATATAATCTAGGGTGACTAATGAATATGTTACAATACAAATGGAGACAGATGGTCTCGTAGATAGGATAAATCAGTTGATGTTGTGTGCTGTCTCCTCTTTTTTAGAATGTGCTGGAAGCAGTTCCTTTGTTTTACCTCGATGTTGTTCTCTTTGGTAATTCTTTTCTGACTGCCTAGCTTTTCTAATACTCGTTATTTCTACTGATACACTTTCAACTGCCAAGCTGATACTCTTTAACCTTTGTTCATATATTTATCTTTCACACTATAGTAAAAAGGAAAAATTTCCCATATGAAGATGAATTTTACAAAATTTCTAACAGGTCTTCCCACCATTTGTCTTCTGCTATTTTGGTTCGTTGGAGTTTTCTTAATGTTTCATCAGCCTCTGTGTATCTGAAGAAATTGGGTTGGTTTGGGAATAAATATCTTATTTCATGTTCAAGATGAAATAAATTCTTTAATCTGTCATAAAGATTCTTTCCTGTAGGAAATGTCGATTATGATGAACTGATAGAGGAACAGGTTACATTGTGAGCATGTATGTCCAGTCTATTAACATAAGTTCCCAAGTCCATTATTTTATCTTCTGAAATCATAGGACTGGGCAACCCGCTGGCTAATAAGACATTACACATTTCTTTGAAGGCAATGATCTCTTCTTGAATATCTGAGCACTTACGTTCCAAATTTTGCATAAGAGTTCTCTTAGTAAAAACTCTTTTTATTTCTAAAATTGTACTTGTTCTGTCCTCAATTCCAAGCTCTGCAAGCTGCTGTCTAGTATGGGTGTTTAAGAACTATATAAGTTGATTTGCTTGTTCAGGATTGTCTCTCAATTCTTCTCTTGTTTTGTCAATTTCCTCCAGAGCTATTTTGACCAAGTCATTTTGTTCAAAGATTATTTGAATGAAGGACCAAATATCCTTTATTGACTGAATAATATTATTCCAAAGAATTTCATTGATTTCTCTCAAAGGCTTCTCCAATGAGAGATCCTTTTGTAAAGCTTTAACTAATTTTTCCAGCCTTTTGATTTCTCTTGCATGATCAGCAACAGTCTTTTTTGACATATCATATTTTTGTTCCAAATTTATGAGCTGTAACTTTGTAGATTGAAGTTCTGACTTTTACCTGATACACTTTAACCACTGATACTCTTTAGCTGTTATGCTTCCTAACCTCTGTTTGAATATAGATTTGATAACACTCTTGGAGTAAACAAGTCTTATGAATAGTATTAAGACTTTTTATTCAAGGATATGGTCTTCTGATCACCCGTAAAACAAAACAAACTGTTAAGAAAGCATTGATTAGCAGGGGAGGTCGAAAAGGTTTCATTTGATTTTGAGATGTCTGTGGAATGAATCTAGAATGATTTTTGGGAGGTAAACCATGCTCAAATTGGTTAACAGAGGCTTCAGGTGGCGTAGCTGGGTTGCAAAGGGTTTTACTGCACAATCAGGTGAAAATGAGAAACACTAGGGTGTTTGTGTTTAAGCCAAAATGTGATTTGTGGGAACTTATGGTGAATTGAATTTTTACGCATGGAGTGTAGTATTCGTTCCTTTCTTGTGATTAATATGAAAAAGCCATGAGTTCGTTTTATTGACAAAGTCAAACGGGGGGGAATTTTATTATTTTTAATGAATGACATCATTTTTACCACAGAAGTGGAATCGCGGGGCGAGGCGGGGGCGGGGGGAAAGTGGTAAGCGGTTTTCCACACCACTTCTGCGCGAAAGCGATTTAATTGGATGTCTGCGATTGAAGCGTCTGATTGACGTAGCATACGCTATTTGAAAACCACTTTCATTTTAGCGAGTGATCAGATGGGAGATGGCGGTGAATTAACGTCAGCAAATCCCGATCTTGGAGTGGGAGATGCACTTTAGGTGGATAGGGCGAAGTTGATGGAGGTTTAACGGTAGACACATTACGTTTATTATGGAATAATCATTTAAGTCTTAAGATTGATGGGGGTTGGTTATTAATTAATCTTAAGGATTAATTAATCCCATATGAAAAAATGATCGGGAAACGTTAAATGGCGTGTGGATGAATTGTTTCAAAGTTTGATTTCAATTAAACTTTGGATTTATTTTTTATTTCAAACATATATTCATATGTTTAAACCTTTTCATATATTTTTTAATATATGGTAATTAAATCAATATGACTTTTTTACCATAGGGGCGGGAATATAATTAATGTTATTTTTTAGCCAAAGGGCATATAATGTGGGTTTTTATTTGAATGTATGAGGGTTAAATACTTTGGCTAAAAAGTATAATATATGGGTTTTTGGGATATTATAAAAAGGAGTTAAATATAATAGGACAAGGTCATTTTTATGGGAGTTAATACATGAATTAGAGTTAATATGACAAGGGAACAATGTAAACTCAAAATACTTAAATATAACCAAGAAAGTGAAGTTTCAAAAGTAAATGGCATTATTATACTTTCATCACTTAGACTTAGAATAAAAAGTGATTTTGAGGGCTTTTCATGAAATATTGAAGGATTTTCCTAAGTAAAATAGGATTTTACTTAGAAAACGATTTTTGAGAGGTGAATGAAGGTGATAATGGATGATTTCAAGTACTTAGGTTTTTCAATTATTGGGCCGAGGGTCCGGTCCCTCCAAAAGTCAAGGAAATGCCTTGAGCCCCTTTAATCTCCAAATACCTTAGTGCTTAGGGGAATTAGTAAAATGTTTAGGGAAAATGAGAGAGAAAGTTAATAATTTGACTTTGCTCTGCTCTGAACTTTTCCAATGTAGTATCTGCCTTTGCACTTGTGATGAAAATAAAATTGAACACATTTAGAACCATCATTTATCACATGTAATTCTGCAACAACATCTACCTACCACAACACTTTCTACATTTTCTTCTACAGTAGGGTGCATAGGTAACCAAACCCTTTTCAATCTTCTTTTTCTTTTACATGTAAATCTATCTAATCTAACCTTATTACATCCAAAGGCTCGAGATTAAAGCTGTTCTCACAAAGGTTATTAACTCTACCTATCTACTTATCTGCCAAGATTAAACTGTTTGGCCAGATAATTATTCTCTATTCTACAACATGAAATTGAAAAATGAATGAGTCAAGTTTAAACAGTTTGACTCTTCATAAATTGTGGCAAAATTTTAACAAGCTGCACACAATTACTTATTACGGAAAATGAAATAGTAGTGGCATTTACACTTGCACACTTTCCTGGTCTATTTTTTGTTTGGGGTTCATTTCTTTCATTTTTTTGACCATTTTATTCTTTTAACTCTTTTGATTTTTCTTTTAGGGTATACCCTCTTTACATTTTTTAAAATTTTTGATTTTTTGAAAATATGGAACACCTTTGTAACAAGAAAAAGGTTTGACATATTGCATAGTTCAACAAGTCAATCATGAAAAATGACACCTATTGGTATAGGAGTCTAACACTACTGATGGGAGTCTTTCACAATGTTCTGAACAGAAATAGGTTCAGAACAGTGACTCTTTCGCTGAAGTTCATCTCAAAAAATAAAGGGCGTCGGCTTCAACCGATAATGCATCCGTTTACAATGTGATTCAACTTTCTTTCAAGAAATACAAATGACTTCAAAGAACTTCCAACTATGGAAATCTCCAAGTACAAAATTTGCTCCTCAAATGATGGAGGACCTCAAGGTATAGACTTGGATGTCTAACCGGCAACCAACAATGACTTACATCAACAAATCAAATTTACTGATTGCAACTATGAAGAAGCAATATCCACTCACAATACAATGTCAATGGAATACAATATTTCTGCAAAAATATTTTGTAAATGTGTAGCAAAAACTATTGTGCAAGAGGCCATTAAGGTAGCTGATTTTTTTTTCTTCAAAGAGTTGTTTTGCACCAATAACAACTCAACTCAACTCAAAAAAAGGAGGAGATATTCACAAGCTTGGATGCTTGACCTTGCTGCAGAATGCAATAGAGATTAAGAGAAACTCCACAAATCAGAAACTTTGTGTGGCCAAACTATGAATGCCACTACTGGTTTGAAAATGAGGACCAATTTGTCTTCAAATGTAAATCTCTTGCAGAAAATCACCCTTCTACCAGTGCCACAAATCACAATGCAAATCTAAATTTCCTCTTCTATGTGTATAGTCCATTTACTCATATGCCATTTCTGCCGTTTACTTCCTTTCTTCCTCTCTCTCTGCTGTATTTTTTATTTTTATTTATTTTTATAAAAAGGGAGAGAATTTTTAATAAATTAAAAAAATACGAATTTAAAAGGGGGGGAAACTAAGGGAAATTTAAAACTTTGAGGTAGGGGAATTAACTTAAAAAAATTTTAAAATTAAAAAAGTGAATTTAAAAAACTTGGACTGCTTGGAGGAAGGGGAATTAATTAAAAGGCAGGGGGGGATTAATTAAAAAAGGGAGGAGTGGCGGTTTAAAAAATTTGAAATTAAAAAAAACTGGATGTGCAGGTTGTTATCACCCTAGTAATTCTCAGGTTGTGGGATGAGGATTTTTGGTAGTTAAGAAAATTATGGGTAACCAAGAACCGCTTTTAGAATTTAGGATCTAGCCTTCCTGAGTTCCGGAGAGGGATCTCTCCTAAAGATTTAACTTTGTTTTATAATTTGGTTTTAGGCTAGCTATGAGTGGATAGTGGGACTTGTTTTGAAAGAGTGGTGGGAATGAAAAGTGTTTCAAGGTAAACCAAATTGATCTACCAGAACATTGGGTCATGGAGTCAACTTTCTAGGCAAGCAGAGCTAGGAAATAAGACTTAAAGATGCAAATGTACTAAGGGCAGGGTAGATGACCTTCTAAGGCTTTGAATAGGCTTTGTTGATGGAACGGGTGAAATTTGAACAAAAGGGCACTTAAGAATCCCCAAGTTATAGAAAAGAGGATTGAAGGAGGGAATCAAACAGGGACCTAAAGCAATTAAGAATTATATAGTCCGGATATCAAGCAGAAAACATAATAATGCCAAATAGTTACAAACATGGATATTTTTATCACTAATCCTGTCTAAATTCTCCTAGTTGATCATTAAATATAGAAACATATTAAATGAATGTATGTAAACTTTTTAAAGAAAAACAATGAAAACAGGAAGAAGACTAGACTTATCCTGTCACCACGAGAATCTTTAGTTATGATGTCTTTAGTCTCAATTCCAGTTTGCTGCTTCGATAATCGACTCACACGAACTTCAATATATCCAGAAAAATGACTATAGTAGTCTTGAGAAATTTTATTCCACCCAAAATACTTCCAAGAGTGAAGTATTTAATTCTAAACTAAAATATCTTGAAAAAATATCAAGATTGGTTCACAAATCTCTGCAATTGTTTTACATAAATAAAACTTAAGTAAAGGAAACTAAAAATAATGCATCTATTTGGCACTATCTTTTATGGATAGGTTATGACAAAGAGAAAAAATTTAATTTGATCCAACTCTTACATGATGATGAGGCATCCAAGTCAGTAACCGCTTCCTTTCTTTGTGCATTCTGCTCCAGCAATTATGAAAACTTGGGGTCCAATGATATATTTTTATTTCTCAATATGAAATAGATATGTAAAAAGTGAAAGAGGTTATTATAAATAAATAATTTTTTGAAATAAACCTCTTTTAGTTTCCTAAAATTCCTCTCCAAATGTGCAAAATAGACTCTGCAAAAAGATGTGTAAAACAAAGTTTTACAGATTCTGAAACATAGCCTATAAAGATGTGCATGTATCTCTCATTCTGAAATCACTGTGCAAATAGTGAGATAGGTTTTTATATATGGGTCTCTTAGGAACAAAAACCTCCTTCAGTTTTGTATGATATATTTATTATTGGCCAAAATATACTCTGAAAAATGATGACTTAACAGGAATTTTCTGCAAAAAGTGCTCTCCAATATTGTTTAATATTTGCCAATCCATAATGGATGTTAGAAAAGTGAGAGAGGTTTTTGTAGATGGCCCTCTTAAGAACATAAAATCCTTCAGTTTTGCAAAATTCATCTTGGATTGGTCACAATATGTTCTGCAAAACAATGACTTAAACAGGAAATTTTGTGCAAAAAATGTCCCTTCTTGCTCTCTTTTTCTTCTTTTCACTTTTTTGTTCTTTTAACTATTTTACTTTCACTTTGGATAAACTTCATTATTGTTATTGAAAGTTTTTTCATCTCTTTTTACCTTTACTTCCTCCATGTTTTACTTTCACTGTTTTACCTTGACTGTCCTGTAACTTTGTTTTGACCTTTCACTCTGAATTTTACCTGATACACTTTATCCACTGATACTCTTTAACTGTTATGATTTTCTTTATCATTGTGAATTTTGATTTCACTTTCACCATTCATTGATACTCTTTGACCCTGTACTTTCACCCTAAGGTAAAAATATAATTTCCTCAATGGTTTCCCTGCCCTTTTCCTTTCAAATTTATTTCTTTTTTGAAAGTTTAGTATTCTTTCTTCCAATGTCTTTACCCTTTACTTATGACTTTTGGAAGTGATGAAAACATATTTATAAGCAGATTCCAGATTTTTATTAGCTTTTTGCAGACTCTTAATCTTATTATTATTTAAGGTCATCTCTTTCATGGCTTTAACCAAGTCTGAGGCACTTGTTTCTATACCTGTCTGTACCTGTGTATTTGAGGAATCAGTAGCGGAAACATTTTTAGATGATATTGATACTGCAACTACCAATTTTCCTTGTGGTGCAAGATGTTCTGCAGGAATTGATGGTCCTTTGGAAATAAGGGGTATTTAAAGGATTTTTATGGTAAAATTGGACTCTAAGCAAGGTTCTAGATGATAAAAAGAGTTTTTAATGCACAGAGGATGGTTTTGATCAAGTTTAGCAGTGAAAATGATCCGGAATGGCTAAAAAATACAAAAATGGACAGGAGGGATTCTAGGGAAAATTTGACAGGGTTTCCCCTGTATTTTTGAGGTTTTTAGACTTCAATGATGGCTACTTTAACTAATTTTAGGCAATGGCAGTTTAAATGATGTTTTCTCCTTTGAAATTGAAGTATTTTAGATAGGATTGGCAGAAAAAATACCTTTAAAAGGTATAATTGCAGTCGAAGAAGTTTGTAGTTGCGCACAGTCTTCAATTGCATCGAATTCAGCTGTCAAAGGTTATGGAGGTTCTCTATGAGTGAATTGCAGAGAAAAATGGTCGTTTAATGGTCACTAGTTGACCGGTAGTTTCAAAAATAGACACAGGAGGCTCTGCAAAGTTTCTCAAAGGTTATTATGCGTGAATAGGTGAAAATATAATGAAAATAAGGCTCTGCAGAGGTTTTCAAAGGTTTTATTGGAAAATAGATGAAGTGTGGTCAAAGACATTAAGTTTTAATGTATTAAACCATAGGTTAAATTATAGTTTAATTACATTAATCGTAGGTTAAGCGGAAGCGGTTTTGGATTTAGCCTGGGCAGTATTCGCGCAACTCTGAGGTGGTAAGTGGTAATTCATTTTTTGAACGCGATTCAATCGTATTATGACACGTCACCACAGGGTGGTTTCAGAAAACAACCCATATCGCGTGATTTTTACAAAACATCGGTCGGGCATTTTAAAAATGTGAAAATGAACCGACGCCGTTGGATCAGGCTTTCAAAAGCGAAGGGTCAAGATTTAATGCAAAATTGCGGGTAAAGTATTGTGGGTCAGGTCATCAATTTGTGACCATTGATCTGGCAGATGGAAGATCAATGATTATCGATTAACGTGATGGGCTATAGTGGGGATAGATATATGGAGCTATCGGGTTTGTTTATGACCATCGGATTAAAAGGAGAAGGATGATCGAACGGTGTATGTTAAGTGCGATGAGCAGTGGTAGAAATGGGAGATGGAGATATCGGGTTTGTTTTGAACCGTTGGATTAATGAGAGGATGATCGGACGGCTCAAATGCAGTGCAATGGAATGTGAAAGGATATGGGGATAACAATATCGCATTTGTTTTGAACCGTCAGATTAAAAGGGTTGGAATGATCTGAGGGCTGAAACTAACTCTGATACTGTAAAGGGATTTGGTTAAGTTTTATGTACAAGCAGACTTTATTCAATGAAAAAAGTGGCTAGGAGGGGTATTCAGTACTTTAACCAAGGTTAAGGACTATGGTAATGGAATATATATTGCAGGGAAATGGTTAGGTTATAGATTTAACCTTAGGTTAAGGGAGTCGAGGGAGGGATAATAAATAGGGGAATGGATTGTGAAGTTTAATTTGAACAAAACTTCGGGTTTTCAATATTTTTTGTTTTAAACATATATTTAAACATGTTTAAGAGTTTTTATATATTTTTATTATATAGTAATTAAACCAAAATTATTTAACTACCATAGGGGTGGGATTATTATAAAATGATATATTTTAGCCAAAGGGGTTGTAAGGTGGGTATTTTATTTAAACATGTGGGAATTAATAACTTTGGCTAAAATTAAAATAATGGGTTTTTGGGGTTTATTATATAAAAGGGAGTTATATAATATAAGAAAAGGCTTTTTCTCTAGGGAGTTAATATATAATTTAAAATTAATATGAAAAGGGGACAAGGTATACTCAAAATACATAAAAATAACCAAGTAATGTGATGTTTAAAAGGAAAAATTGCACCATAATAACTTTATCACTTTAACTTATGATAAAATGTAAATTTGAGGGTTTAATGTTCTCATGTGATGAAGAAAATTAGTTAAATGGGAATTATAGTATCTTTAAGTAAAAATGAGGTTTTACTTAGGATTATTTAGGAGAATGAATGCATGAAATGGAGTAATGATGTAATTTTGAGGGATCAATGTAGATATTTAACATTTTCCACTTATCAGCCATAGAGCCTTGGGTCTGGTCCCAACAGAAGTCAAGGAAATGTCTTGAGCCTTTCCGACTGATAGCTTGGAATGCTTAATGACTATGGGAAGGGGGAGTTAGTTATTTTGCAGCCTTAATGAATGATATTTACATTGAGACTTCTCACCTTCTTCTACCTACCCAACTTATGCTAACATTTTTTCTTTCATTTTTGATTAGGTGCATTTGAGCTAGCAACCTTTACAACATTTATTTTTCCTGAAAGCAAGTAAAACTATCTAATTCTACACTTATTTCATCCATGAATCTAGAATAAACTATTGGATTCATTTTATTTCTCTACCTAACTACTGAATTGTCATGATTAAACTATATGACAACTTTTTATTCTCTATTAACAACATTTGAAATTGAAAAGTGACAAGTCAAGATTAAATTGTTCAACTCATCACAGACTATGGCATTTATTGACACTCTACCATAGTTAAAAGGTAAAATTAGTGGCATTTCTACTTGCACACTTTCATTTTTTATTCATTTTTGTTTTGGGGTATTTTATTTTTTCTAAGTCCTTTTATTTTTCTTTTAGGACTTTTTACCCTCTTTTTGATTTATTTTTATTTTTATTTTTATTTTTATTTTTTAACTAAATATGAGAATACAACTTGCAGAAGGCAAAGTATGTACATATTTACAAGACTATGATCAGTTAAGTCAAAATTATGAATCCTATATTTATAGGTCACTAACACAGGCCGTGTGTAAGGCCTTGTTAAGGAGGGGAGGGGGACCAGGTTAGGGCGTAGTGTGAGGTTTGTGGGGGGGGGGGGTGTTGCAAGGGGCCGTGAGGGCCAAGGGAGGATTGCGAAGCGGGTAGGGAGACTTGTGAGGGGGCAGGGAACGGGAGTAGGGGAGGCTGCGTAAGAGGGGGCCAGGGTAAAGCCATGTGGGAGAGTTCTGTGGAGAGGGCGGTGAGAGGAGGGCGTATGGCGGAGTCCGGGGGGGAGGGGGTTGGAAAGGGGGCCGGGGGAGGGAGTAAGGGGGGGCGGATTGGAGGTGCGGTGAAGTAAGGGTGAGAAGGGTAGAAAGTTAGGGGGATGGGGTAGCGGCGTAGGGAGGGTGGGTAAGCAGGAGTGGAGAGGGGTAGCAGATTAGGGGGATGGGGTAGCGCTGCAGCGTGGGTAGTGAGCGTAGTGCAGAAGAGAAGGGGGTAGAGCGATGAGAGCAGGGTAAGGGGTAGGGCGAGAGCTATAAGGTGAGGGGTTTTGGAAAGCAACATAGGGAAGAGGGAAATGCTGTGAGGAGAGATTTGCAGGGGCCGAGGGCCAATAGGGAAATTCAAATTTTTTTTATTTTTTTTATTATTATTATTATTCTTTTTTTTTTTAATTTTAAAAACAACAGAGTAGAGTAGTAATACACAGAAAAGCAAAATTGCAGAATTTTGCAGAATTTTCCAGGAAATATGGCAGAATTGGGCAAACAGTAGAATAATTTTCAGAGGTTGTTCCACTATAAATTTGCAGAATTTTCAGTGAAAAAACCCAAAAAAATTTAGTTAAAAAGCCCATAATTTTTCTTCAGAAACCAACTTTAAACAATTTTTCCAGCAGCTCTCTAAAACTTGTGTAGAAATTTAAAAGTATGCAGGGAAAATTGCAAAATAATGTGCAGTGAGAAAACGTGTAGAATGCACATTGCTTCACTTCTTCAAAATCAATGTTGCTCTTCTTCAAAACACCTTTCTGAATGCTGCTAAGAATTTTCGAATGCTACAAAAAAGACCAAAATTTTGTAGATATGCACAGACCATAAACACAAATGGCTCACTCAAGGTTGAGCTGGTTATGAATTTATCAGTTCCGATACCATGTTAAACACACACATGGTGTGGGGAGAAGAATAAACACACACACAACAAGAAACTCAACAAACAATGAAGGATAAGCGTGCAACTCTCTTATTTTTCCATTATACATGATGTACATTTATAGTACAATGGTGTGACTCTTGGTTTCACATTCCAAGGTCACTTGGACTCCATTGTGACTTTTCACATTCCACACCTACCCATGGAGGATTAGGTGTTCCAACAGTTCTTTTCAAGAATGAGATCAATTCTCTTCTTACATGACCTGTAATTTGATGCTCTTTCTAATTTGTTCTCTCCCTTTATTGTGTTATACATTATCCTTGAAGATATTAAGCTTATTTCCTTATAATGTCTCCTTCTATGATCCCTTGATCAAATTCTTGAGATTCCTTAGATTTCTTTTAATATATCCTTAAAATGCCCTTTTCCTCCTCCACCTTAGCTTTGAAACCATGTTAGAAAATCAGAAAGGAAGAAATATTTTATTATACTTGACAAGTATTTGTGAGATTCTTGTGTTCTTATAAAATTTCTTATGTTCTTATTTTATCTTAGTTCATCAATTAATTACCAAAATAATAGCATGAAGATCAAGGAAACCGGATGTAGGCGGACAACCACGGAAAAACCTCAATATAGGAGAAAAAACAGTCAATAACTCTTCGTTCAATAATTTTCCTGAGATAATCCAAGACTCTTGACTTAGACACAAACTTACTCCACACCAAGTCAACCCTTCCTTCTAGAAGCTTTGATCTAGACCTTCGACTTTGTAGCAACAAAAAATTCGATCTATGCAACAACAACTACTTCGACCTATGTAGCACTTTGATTTATGCAACAACAAAACTTCGACCCCAACAACTTCGACCTAGTAGCAAACAACTGGCAACGACAACGTCAACCTAGAAACAATAACTTCGATTGTTAGTAATTGGCAACAACAAATTCTATGCAACAATATAGACTTCGATCTTCCTACAAATTCCACAAATGTCAGAGATAAATGGCCCAAAACTTTGATCCCGAAACTTCTTGCCATCTTCTCCAAATTCAAACTTTTTCACTCCCTCTTCTTGAAGATAGAACTTGTGTGTGTGATGGTATCTAAATGAAACAAACTGCTTCAATATATAGGCTTATGGTGAGGTCGAATGACCCCTCTTGAGGCTGACTTGGTGTGGAGGTGACAAATGACCTATTTTACTCAATAATAATTTTTTTTACATGATTTAAAAGGCCAAGAAGGGTCTCATTAAATGTACAATGACCCTAATGACTCAATATAAATCCTAGAAGTCCTCAATGGGGAATTTTGACCTAAAATATGATGACCTAACCATGAAACCCATGCTTTAATAAGTAGTAATAATAATAATAAAATTTTTCTTTTCCTTATTTTCATAAGTACATTTCATTATGAGTCAACTATAATAATGAAGACCAAACCTAGTTACATTTTTCAACATGTGTTGTTGTTTGTTTTATGTTGGTTATCGTATTATGCGTGCATGTGATAAATGCCAATCTAGAATGCTATTAATAATGAAATATACATAGTTATTTTGTGTTTTGGGTACATGGTTGAATGAAATGGATTCAAATGATCTTGCCAAAAGTTTCTCATAGATATTTTCAAAAAATGATAGGGTTACACACATGGTAAATGTCATTCAATTGCATGATGAAAAGTTGGAAATCGAGCCAAACATGAAGGAAAAACAAGTGATGATCAAGGGAATCTACTAACAAACCAACCACAACATCATATTTAGCCTGATTATTGGTGGTATATCCGATGCAAAAACCATTAGAGTGAACAAGGGAATTCAAAGGGGTAAAGGTGGACCAAGCTACAGAGGCTAGATTCTGCGTGCAAGGACTCACACCAACACCATTGACATAACTGATATATGGTGCGGATGATGGGTCCATTTGAAAGGCACAAGAAGAAAACCAATGAGATGCCAAGGAATGAAAACCTACCTACATGACGTGGAAAGTGTTGGGAATTGGATAATCTAGCACTATTTCATGACATGTGCTTAATCGCCTCTTGAGGATCCATTAACTCTGATGATGCACCTGTTTAATAACACTTGCAGGTTTTGGTGTAACAAAAATCATAATTCCAACAAGTGGTATTAAAGAGACAAGTATCTGTTGAACCCTTAGTTAAACTGAGAGTGGGGGTGAATCAGTTTAACACGTTCATGGAATTTTAAAACTTTTCATTAAAACTTATTTACACCTTCATTTCATGTTCAGCTTAGTATGTGAGTAATCTTAGAATGTGAGCAGCAAGTATTAAGATAATGTCACAGCAGACTTAATATGAGAGAAAAAAATATTAAGCATATTCGATAAACCATATAAACACACAAACATCATGCACAGAGACACCAGATATAAGTGGAAACCCATAAAGGGAGAAAACCACATCTTATTATTGTTGTGATGCAAAGGCAAGCTCCAACTCCCTCTCACCACTGATTTTCTGTAGGCACCAACCTACATGAGGCTCCTACCTCAATTCTGCAACCTACAACTCGCAAGGAAGCTCCAACTCCCATCAATTTTCTGCAAGCACCAACCTACAGGAGTCTCCAACCTCAGTCAGCTACAACTGACATTTTATCAAGCTACAAATTGATGTCGAAGCACCAAATTCCATCTATTTTCTGCAGGCTACAATCTACAGGAGGCTCGTACCTCTATCAGCTACAACTGACATCTATCAAGCTACAACTTGATAGGGAAGCTCCAACTTCCTTACTCCTTCAAAGAAAACACGTGCTGATTTACCTTGGATATTAGCTCTGTTCTGTACCATCTTCACTGCTGTGCACCAGCCTTCATATCTGTCTTCTCTCATCTCTGACTCTTCACAACATCTCTATCTACTCCTCCTTCTTCTTATCTTCTCTGCCTCAATTCTGCATTCTCTAACCTCTCTATGCATATCAATGTGATATCATATATAGAGTTCATCACATGACGGTGTGTATTCCACAGGGAATTTGGAATGAACATCCATGACTCTTTGGCTTCTGCCTTCTCATTCCCTTGTCTAACTCATTTAGAAAAAATATATCAATATGTACAAATTTCAATATTACAGTGGGATTTTTGTTTTCCTCCGGAGACTTGCCAATGCATCACAAACAATATAAAGTCAAATTAAAACATTTACATTCACAATTTTAGTTACACACATTAATTTCACTCAGCCCCTTTTCTGGCTTTTGGCTTTGCTGGTTTTGTCTTTTCTGCTGCTGTTAAGTAACTATTCTGCATACTTCTGTTCACCATGCCTGTAAAATG
Source organism: Pinus albicaulis (assembly GCA_034641835.2). Taxonomy (NCBI): domain Eukaryota; kingdom Viridiplantae; phylum Streptophyta; class Pinopsida; order Pinales; family Pinaceae; genus Pinus; species Pinus albicaulis. The sequence goes on along the minus strand of CM076570.1, from coordinate 1,048,146,630 downwards.
CCCTGTGACTTTTTCAGTTTCTACATACTTTTTTTACCTCTGTCAGGCCCACATTTTCATCCCTGTGTTTATTCACCTGTTCACTGTACTTGTGTGCACTTGCTGCATATATAACTTCTTTTCCAAGTTTATCCTCAAATAAATATAAATATGGGCAATCTCTGTTCATTATCAATCTCTGTGCTTGGGCTACCTGCTTACACAATCTCTATCCATATATGAACTTAAACTCAATGGTTAAAACTCGTATTACAAGTTCAATCCAACTTCTTCCCTCAGGACGTCCAAATGAACTTTAGCATAAAGCTCATTATATAATATAGTTTTCAAATCAACCCATTCAGCCTTTTGGATCACTGTGTTTTTGTCTCTTCTGTAGCTATCTCTGTCTTTTTCGTTTCTGTACACTCTCTTGTTAATTGCAGTTGTGTAACTGCTCCATATATAACTGTCTTTTAATATAACTCAACCAACTCTCGGCTTTATATTAAAACCTTTTTAGCATGTAAAACACTCTTTCGTGCCCACTCGCTGAACTCGCTCTATTCTTCTATGTGATGAATCATTATTCACAGATGTAAATATATATATATATATATATATATATATATATTGTTTCACATATATATTTTCCGCTTTTCTTTCTTTTAACTCTTCAGCTTTGGTTTAAAAACTCAGAGAAAACATATATTAATCTTTTCTTTTGTATGGAGCCCACAGTATTACCTTTGCGCTACAACTTTGAATAGGCTCGCCTTTCTAAAAACAGGCTCAATCTTGTTTATAATATAACCCAATGCACACCTTAACCTCCGACCTTGGGTTTAAGCCTTGGCATATTATAACGCAGCAAACATATCATAACACCATCCTTCTTCAATATGCTTGGTATAATTTCTCCGCATTAGAATTCTATCATAATACCATTACGAAAGCCTTAATACCTTGTCGTTTGCAATTTCTCCTCTTATGAAACCCAATCACATATATCTGCTTTTCTGTAACTACATAAAAGTTCGATCTTAATTAATTCAATGCAATAAATCTCAAAGTCTTGCCACACATTTCTCATTTCCCTTTTTAATAAAGCGCTTAAATCACAATGGAAACCCCATATTAAAACATTCATGTCAATCAGAAAAATGTTTCAATCTTTCAAGCCTTAGATAACAATCCAAATATCGACCCATATATATACTAACTAGCATCATATGGAGATATCGAATTCATATTCGATATTTCAAGGTCCAAAGTTTATATTTGATCACACTTACCAACTCGCATATCAAATTCTTATATGCCCAACCCTTGTGACATTCCATTAATCTCGAGGACCAACTTCTATATGCATTCGAACCATGTTTTACAATTCACTTATATTAGAGTTGGGCTTTGATTAAAACATGGGCCAAATATATAATGTTGGGTCCCACCATATTGACGAGCCACTCCAAATCCAATAAACCTTAATATGGATAATGATTATAAGCGCTTACCGTCTGAATGCATTCGCCCCTTTATTAAAACCATATCATTTCAATTCCTTAATTCTTCGCATTTTGGATTAAAACCCAAACGCTGACTCATATCAACGTTAATAATAAATATATAAGACATGTGACTTAATTCTTTCCAGCCCACAGCCACTTACCTTGGCTAATAGTCGAGAGGATCTGACGGTTAGTAACGCTCCTGCTGACAATCCAACGGTGGTCGTGTAATATCGCGCAACTCAACTGCACAGAATTTATTTCTCCAAAGTTGCGCGATAAACCTGGTTTTGTAATTCCACCTTTGGACACATGGCTAGTGAAGACCCATATTGCGTTATTTCAAAAAAATCCACTTACCACTTTTCAAAAGTGCGAACTTGTTGGTTTTTGAACCTTTGGTTTTACTGTTCACTCAAGGTTCCAATTCCTCTTACTCACGGTTGCGCCTCTGTCTTTTATTTCAACGCAAATTTGTTACCTTCAACCTTTCTCGTGGACTCATTCAAGGAATGAAATACTGTTACCTCAATTAGATACTCGCTCTCCGTTTGTGGGGTTTGTAATATTCTTGTCTCCAACGTTGTGTTAGCGCGCTGTGCCACTTCACTTTCAACAGGTTCCAATTGTGTACTCGCATTTTTATCTGATATGGAAATCACCATTGTATAACACTGCTAGATCAAGGTTCCGCTTCAATCTTGAACCATTTCTCATGAGGCTATTCCCCAGGATTACTTCATCATCGAATTATACTTATGCGCAATCGAACCTCCAATCGATTGCCTATACTCTCTGCTTTTGATTCATGCCAAACACAACATTAATTAATATATATCAATATGATATCAGCAACCAGATGCTTACACATCAGTTAACCTTGCTCTTGTCCAAGAATGCGTATAAGTTTCATACAGAATTTAGAACAAATTCCTCATTTATACATATAAGCTCAATTACCATAAACCCCGAATGAGCGTTCGGCCTCTTACTCTATTTACAGAGAATTTCTCTTTCATTTCTGACTTAAAAACCTTATGAAGGTTCCTTTCTCAGTTTTAACCCATACAACCAACTTTAGACTACTCACAAAGTTTACATAATTGAATATTCAACCCTGTCTTAGAAATTATATGAGTTTTCTTCAATTATATGCAGAACACCATTAAGACCCCATTATACTGTCACACAGCATTCAAGCTCAAAAATACTGATACTATCTCTGCTTCTTTGCTGCCTCTGCTACATCTCTGCTTCTTTCTCTGCTTCATATGTTTCAATTCGATGGCCTTCTCCTACACTGCTTCTTTGCTTCTTTGCTAACTCTCTTTGCCTCTATTTCCTCTAATGTCTCTGCTACCTTTGTGATCCTTTTTATGATTTCTTACTGCTGCCTCCCTGTTACATTTCTTTTCTCTTTGCCTTGTTGCTGTTTCAGATGCTCCTCCTTTGCCATCAATGACAACATTTCCAATAGTATCGAGTTTGAAAATCACATGGATAACATTAGGGAGAGATTGTTGGACATTGGGTTTAATGCTCCCCGTGTATTTTTCGACATGGACTAACTTCCTCTCGTCCTAACTCTGGTTATTGGAGCGGGCACTAATTCCTGTGGGGTTGATTTTTGTGGTTTGAATTTGAGCTTGAGAGAGAATTAATGAGGGCTACAAAATGCTAGAAGAAGATCTCCATAGTGGCACAAAAATGAAGAACCTATTCACAAACAAGAAACTCAAATGATGAAGCCCAAAACCCAAACAAAATCCTTTAGATTTGTGCCACAATCCTGTGTGATTTGTGGACTTTCAATTAGCCTCAAAAGAGTAAGTTTCAAAGCTATAATTAGGGAAAAATTAGGACAAAAAATTAGGGTGATTATGCCTTAGGATAGGATGAAAATTATCCACATAAAGGAGGTTGAATTTCCACAGAGTTGCTGTGCGAAAATAGCCTCAAGTGGAGGCAAAATTTCCTCATTCAACCTTAGGAAAAATGCGAACTAGAGACCCAAGAAGGATGCAAATTACAAAGCCTCATAATTCAGATCTGAAAGGCTTCAGAACATGATGCATTATGCTAGATTGTATACAAATTTTCACAGAATTCTCAGAAGTTCCTTTAAGTCTGAGATGTGTCCTTTATATAGAACTCATGTGTGCCATTACTTCATTTGAATCCCACCTATGTTGGAGGTAAAATTCAATTTAAAATTAAATATTTTATCCTTTTTGGACCCATAATTTGGAGGAAGACCTTTTTCGTTTGAGATTAATCCCCTAAAAAAGTTTAATTAAATTTTTAAATAATATCCCATGGCCTCATGATTTTCAATCATTAGTAAATTTCCACATCAAATTGGTATTAAGGTTTTAGCCTACAAAATGGGGACTTGACCTTTAAATGTCAATGTTTCCTCAACCGTGAGGAGTTACAAGACATGCCATATATTGTCGGAATCAACACGATGAGGAGCATGCAATGACAATGATCTTGACATAAAATTAACTGATTCTCATCTTCAAGAACCTCATCAAATGTGGGACTACTAAGGTTTCTTTCCATCATTCCAGGGATACTTTTCCATTGAAGGTTTCCACTGATGTAATCATGACGTATATTAAGAGCGTTCAAGAACCAACATTGACATCAATGACAACACCATTGAACATAAAGAAACAAAAAAATGCATTCTAGGAAACTCCTAAGGGTCAGTGAAAATTTTAAGGATATAAAATTATCTTGAAGTTTAAAAACATTGGCGAATCTCACTAGTCCCTAATATGCAAACTATAAAATGTTTATTAATAGATTTGTAAAATTATTCAAATTTATAATGATTTTATAAATATTATCTATATAATTTTGGCGATTTTTAAGGTAAAATAATTTTATATTATAAAATTAGGGGAATACTTTTTAGAAAAAATGGAAGTTGGCGAGTATTTTTTTGGAAAAATCATGGAAAATTAGCCGACCTGCGAATATTAGCCCCTAAAATTTTCCATGCTAAGGGTAGAATTTATTAAGGTAAAGTGCGTTATGAGAGCTTTAGAACATTTCTCCTTTTGGACCCTTAAGGATGTATGCCTTTTTTTCCCAAATATTGTTTGACAATGTAAGGGCCCCACCATAAAGGTTCAAACTTTCCATGCCCTAGGATATCATGGGCCTGGTCATAAATGAGGGCTATATAACCTTCATGATAGACACAAGGGTTAACATTATGGTCATACTAGGCTTTGTTGTGTTTCCTGGTTGCTTCAATGATTTCCAAAGCAATATGACGATCTTCATTGGCACATTCCAACAATACTAGCCTCTTCTCTAATGGTGAGGTATCAGGGAGGAATTTTATGGCTAGGTGAAGGGAGGAATTTGGTGCTTGATTTGTAATATTTCCTCCTCTCCATGAATGAGATTGAAAGGAGTTAACTTAGTTGCAGTCTTAAAAAAATCTCTATAGGCCCTTAGTAGAGGGAAGAGAATTAAATTCCAGTTGGTCTTGTGTTTATTTATCCTCCACTGAAGCATGGTCTTGAGGATCTTGTTGGAAACTTCAACTTATCCATTCCCTTGTGGCTAATAAGATGACTAATGTTGGTTTTCAAAACCTAATAGTGAAGTTATCTCATGCCAATCTTTATCTTTGTAGTGCCAACCATGGTTGAATACCAATTGTTTCAGAACCCCAAATTAAGCAATGACATGGTTGAAAAAGAAATAGGTTTCGGTAAGTGTAGTGTTATTGAACATGGGATTGGCCTTGGCCCATTTCGTTAAGTGGCCAACAATCACAATAATGTATTTATGGCCATTGGATGAGGTTTGGATGCATTTAATAAAGTCAATGGTCCATTTTCAAAATGGACCGATGACAATGATGGGATCCAAAGGGGCAGGTGGAGGCCTTGCCTTAGGGGAAAATATTTTGAAATTGGGGCAATGTTTCACTGCCTCAATGTAATTTATTCAGAGAGAAGGCCAAAATTAACCCGCACACATAATATTTTGGATGGTGGCCTTTATTGATAAGTGACCACTATTGAATTTATCAATTATACTGAGAGAGGGGGGTGAAATAGAATAATACAATTTAACAATTATTTAAAACATTTAATCACAAAACGATACACCGATCACATTAGAGAGTTGAACATAAGATATATGTGGAAACCCATCCTGGAGAAAAACAAAATTTTTTTTTTTTTTTATATGATTAAAGTAGGCATCGACCTATTATTACAATATTTGTAGGCACCAAAATACAAGAGACACCAATCCCCTTAGCTTTGTGAGCACCAACTTGCTAGAGGCACCAACCCCTTTGGATTTGTAAGTACCAGCTTGTTGGAAACACCAATCCCCTTATAATTTGATCCAAATTTATGCACGAACACAACATAATACACATATAACCATAAATATAAAGGTGAAATAGAAATAACACTTCATTTCATAATATCAAAAAACTGAAATTTGTTTACAAACAAAATGGAAATAAATTAGCTAGGGCACTGGTAGCTCATCTCTGAGAAGAGATGTGGTGGCTACAGGCCTTTGAACTCCGTTTCAATGAGGCTCGAGGGCCTATTTATTATTGAGAAAGAATGTAAAACCCTAAACATCCAAAAACCTAACCCTAGGAGATGAAGCGCCAAAACTATGGGCCCCATTTGGGTAAATTGGTACATCAACTTCCCGGGGATGTAACTTTGGCATACGATCTCCATTTGACATGCACAATACCTCGTTAGAATACAAATTTTGATGTGAGAAACAAAGAAGAAACTCCCATGGTGCTCCTGATTTTTCCAAAAAACGTCATTTAGGGCCTCAAAACGGCTCCTGAAGTTTAAGACCTAAAAAACTGCTAAAATTGTAAACTTTGCTACAGTTAAGGAAACTGAAAAACTGAAAGAAAAAATGGCAGGGCCCCAAGTGGAATAGGCGGGTGGCCACCAATATCCACCTGGATCATTCCTCCCCTCTTAGGAAGCAATGGTCCCCATTGTGTTGAGCTCTTTCATGAGATGAGGAAACTTCTGGTAAAATTGGTCCCTAGTAAAACACTTGCCTTGGTGCAGGAGTTCGTCAGCTTTGAAACCTGATACAGTTGGATATTTTGATGGAAAGTGTTCTTGATTTTCATGTCCATGACACAATCCATGGTGGCTTGTTCCACGCAGTCTTGGTTTAACTCTGTTGGTGTGAGTTGCTTTGCAATGTCGGAGGTGTCCAATAGAGGTGGGAAGTAGGGCCGAAGGCAGTCCAGATTGAACACTGGGTGTAGAAAAAGGAATGGTGGAATAGTAAGCTCTAAGGCATTGGCCCCTACAACCTTGGTGATGGTGTACGACCCATATCGGAGTGGGAAAAGCATGTGGTGGGGTCGAATGAGATGCTTCTTCTGCAAATGTAGGCACACTTTTTCACCCACCTGGAAGTTGTGTGGCACCCGATGCTGATCATGTCGTTGCTTGTACTTAGCATTGGTTCTATCCAATATGTCATGAACTTGTTGGTGGATGTACTAAATGCGTTCAATGAAGCTATTCACTTTGTCAGCTTCAGACTGGAAATGAGCCAAATCGGCCTGAGTAGCCACAAATGGCATGGCTACGTCAATGGGACATAGTGGTTGGAATCCCAAGCCCACCTGAAAGGGGATGTGGCCGGTTGAGATGTGGATAGCCCAATTATAATTGTGTTTTACATAGGGAAGGCTCTCATCCCATGTGTGTGGATGCATTTAATTGTACATGCATAGAATGTGTATGATCATCCTGTTGAAGAAATCTGTCTGGCCATCAGTTTGGGGATGGAAAGCTGTGGACTTGGTAAGATTGGTGTCCAACATTGACCAGAGGCTGGATGAAAATGTGCTGAGGAACCTGTTGTCCCAATCTAAGATGATAGACTGTGGGAAACCAAAGTGCACCCACACTCGTTCAAATAAGAGTTTAGCAGTGACTTCTGCTATGATATTCTTCTTACAGGCTGCCATAATGGCCATGTTCGAGAATATGTTGATGACCATGAAAACACAGTCATTTCCATGCTTAGTAGAAGGAAGGCCCGACATGTATTCCATGGAGATGGACTCCCAAGGTCGACTAGGGGTAGGTAGTAGAGTATAGAGGCCTTGCTTCTTGATGGTCGGTTTGGCAATGATGCAAGCAGTGCAGGATCTGATGTACTTCCCGACATACTATCGAAGGTTTGGCCAATAGAAATACTTCTGTAGTACTGCCACTATTTTCTCGACCCCGAAATGCCCAATGACACGACTGTAGTGTGCTTCCCAAATCATCTTGGCATGCTCGCTTGAAGGAAAACAAAGCTGTCCAGGGGACATAACAATGCAGCCTAGAGGTGAAAATTTGGAACTTGCGTACCCTCCAAGAGTGTCTCGTATGTGTGGCCGAATTCTATATATATTGACATGATTTCTTCTATCCTCTAGATATCAATTTCATCACATATTTAGATTAGATCCAAAGGTGCTTTCTTTAATTTTGACGAACTCTTTAATTATGATCTCCTTCTATTCAAATTTTTCACAATTTTTTTTTATTTTTTATAATTCAATAGCATTATTCTCTCATGCCACACAAAACGACACTATTCTAGATACTCCTTACGAGCTTTGATCTCACACTATTTAGCTTCACACACTTTTTTTACGTTTGCTAACTCAAATTTTCCACAATGCTATCTCTTTGATTTTTGTTTGTCTCTTACATGATTATATCTCTACATATATCCTATCTCTTTAAACAATGTGCACATTCAATTAACCTTTTTTATTTCCACATGATCATACTATTCTTACATGTGTGCTTCACTCATTCACACTTTCTTGTGGTGTATTTTCTCATATCACCACAATACCGTTTAACTGTTTGTTGCTATTTATAAATTTTCCATGTTCCATTTGGTTTATAATTTTGCATTTTCCTGCTTGGGTGGTTTCTTTTATTTTAATGTTACACAATCATTTATTGTAAGTGAATCCCTGGTGGAATCATAATTTTTAGGGTTATGACCTTTCTCAATGATTGCTTCAACGCTTTTTTCCATAAAACCAATACACTATTAATTTTTGACCAACACGACTTTGTCATGGAACCTAGAAAAACTGTAACTTTGATAGCTGAATGAAGTACCAAGATTAAAATTCACCCCCTAGGATGATTCACTGCCCTTAAATTTCAACATCCAATTCTTATTACCTGAGAACTTATATGAGACCTGCGAGTGTTGTGATTGTGGCTGTTACATGATTTTTGTCCATCAACAATAGAGGTAAAAAGATTTTTTAAAACATAAATGCTTTACCAAGCATGGTCCTGACATAAATCTCGAGGCTCTTGATTTTTCTGTGTCATGCTACCTTGCACTCCACATTGTCACTGCCACTTGGATTGTTTGGCCTTGTTACTCATCACCAGTCGGTGAACCCTATAGGAGAAAATTTTCCTAGTTTTGTCTTCATCCAACAACCAACAAGCCGTTGCAACCACCTAATAAGTTCTACTATTCTCTACCACCTTAGATACTACATGGGAAACCCCAATTTTGGTTGCACGGTCCCACTTCCCGATACCACATATCTCACTCCATTCTTCTCATTGCAATATATTTTTACATTTTCCCCATCTAGGTCCACATTTGTCGATTGGGTCCATAAGGTGTTAACCTCTCCTTCTGCTTGTCCACACGTTGGTTTAGGCCTACGACGATACCTCGAAGGTCGATGCAACTAAAAAAAAGATAAAATCATAATTGGCCACATACAACAAGAAATGTGCCACAAAATGAAAAATATGGTCGTTACAAAAAAAATTAGCACGTAGGAAAAATCCAAACATGAGATATACCTCTTATCATTATGGACATCAACCTGGTTCCTAGGTCCCTTATGAGTACCCCATACGTCTTTAAGAAACTCGTGATTTTCCCAATCCTGGTGGGATATGAGATGAACCACCTTAAGGGAGTGACCAATTATGCATCTTACACATCATGATTTCATCCCCTTGAAGTCTGAGAAGTAAAATGGAGAAAAATCAATAAAAGGAAAAATTCAAATGAAGAAGGGTGGGAAAAAAAAGTCCAGGGTAACTCATGTACCATAATTCCCCCCTCCTACATTCATAATGCATGGGCCTCCTTCATCATAGCTACCCTTATACCATGGAATGTGACTTGGAGCCTTCCCCTTTTGCACCACTCCATTCCATCATTATTTCACATGAAACCTACCATTTGATGGATGGGCCATGGGCTTGCCATTCCCTTAGAGGTTTAAACCACCTAATAGGATCCTTCACTAACCTCTCTTTCCAAGAAAGGTAACCCCAGTACATGTTAAAATCCTATTTGGAAGGGCATGACACTATGAAGAGTCCATCTCTACCCTTGATTAGAAAGCTTATTTACTCAATTGAGTTAATGAAATATTTTACTGGAAGGTGAGGAGACACATTGGATCTTATATAGGATTGCAGGTGGGTCTTCATCATGGAACTGAAATATCTATAGGGTATCCAAGCCCTCTAGAGGGTCATAATGGCACTTATAGGGTGAGCGTTGAGAATTATGGGCCTTCATCCATCCAGAGCATTGATTTGCACACCATGGGCTTCTTCAACACCACTGCATTGCTTGTTCGTGCCCTGACTATATAAAGATGATGATGCACTTGGACCACGTTGCCCAACTGGGTACACATTGCACCCAACACTTGGTAGCTGATCTAGGGCCCATAAGAGGTTATGTATTTCCTGAGAGACATGGGAGGGAACATGTCATTGTCTAGCCCTCATTGATGGATCATCAACTTGTTATTGAGCCACTTGGAGACCCATGAGGCCATTGCTTGTGCCCCATATCCACTTGGGAGAAAAACATGATTTTTTTCTTGGAAATTAAGGGGCCACCCCCTTGATCATCATTCATGGAGCCCTCTTCTTCATCATGACACTTTGAGGATTCATTGAGGCCTTCCAACGACCCTATTACCATTATTTTATTGTTTCGGATTGCTTTGGATGGCTTATGTCTCACTTCATGAGATATTTGGTGGGATTGTCACCAAAGATATGTTATTTTTCACATTAAAATATTGTTAGGGGCTAAATTAGTCTAAATAAAAATTGAGGAGCCTCATATATATAAGATAAGCCTCATTTTGTATTGGATCATCATCACTTTTTGGATGATCTCTCTTCTTAAGAATTTCACATTTTTCTCTTGGTCGCCTATTGGATAACTCTTGATGCATTTAGATACCTTTGGAGCTGAAATTTCATTCTCTCTTGGAGCCATATTCTTGATCTTAGATATGGATATGTCTCTTGTTTCCTTGTAAGTAAACTTGTTGAAAAATTTTTGCAAGAAAATTGTCTAATGTGTGGAAATTTTGTAACTAGATCTTTTTTTTATGCCCTAATTATTGAATAAAATTGTATAGAATTTTTAGATTGAAAATTTGTGCATGTCACTCATTGATAACAAGTGGATGAATATTCCTAGTGGAGTAAAACTTGTTTTTCTTTCATGAAAGTCCATACATTTTAGGTGGGTAAATGTTAGAGAGTGCTTGCTAGGGCATCATTTTCTAGCCTCCTTGAAGAAAATTTTGGCAAAATTTTGAATTACATTGACTCCATAGCCTAAGGAAAATGTACCGATCCAAGCCAATTTAGTGATCACCCATTTTTTCCTTCTCCTTTTCTCCTCCCAAAAAATTTTAGCCTCCAACCTAGATGACCTTTCTCGGGCTTGTTGCGAATTCCTATAGGGGAGGAATTTTTCAAATCCACTTGGATAAAGAATTGCACTGGTGTCTCCCCTAGGGTTCCTCAAGGTTTCAAGAAATTCCCATGGTTCATTTGCAATAAATCGGAAGCCCTACCTCTAACCTTGGAAACTCATCTTGAACATTTATGTGTGTTGGCTTTCTTGAGGTTTTGGCACATAGTATTCAGTGAAAGAAATAATACAAACCATTTATTTCATCTGAAATTGACCTATAAACTACTTTTAAGAGAGACTTCTCCCACATCAAACCCTAGGTCTTGTGTGGTCCCATCCTAGGTCCTTCTCAAGAATAGAGAAGACTTATATAGAGGGATATAACCATCTTACAAAGCTTCTTGAAAGGTGCCTTTCATCTTTGGAGCCTTGACCTTATGTCCCCTTTTCATCATTGAATATCATAAGCCCCAGGTCTAGGTCTCCTCATAGCTATTTATTGGAGAGCCTTTTGCTTCTCTTGAAGCATTGAGCCTTTATTTGAGCCTCTCCTCTGAATGGGCATCAAAGATCACCATATACCTAGTCCTTGATTCCATCATGAATACTGATTTCCCTCATACAGAGAATCCTTTGGTCTTTGAAAATCCATAAATAGAATGGGAAACTAACTGAGATGACAATGGGTATTTGTTCCATTGTTGTCATTTTGTCTAGTAATTTTCCCTTAGGTACCCCTATGAAGACCCCTGCTAGATTGTGTAGCAACTTTTTTGGTGTCGTTGTCGGGGAAGAAGAGAGTCTACCTTTATGAAATATTCACTTTCTTATTTAAAAACAATATAGATCCTTATTTGGAAACTAAATTGGAAGAATGAAGTCCTAGTTATTCATTGAAATTTAAGGTCAATGCTTGTAGGGTGGAGGAAGCATCTCTCTAGGCATCTCTAAATTCACCCTAGCGACTCCTACATAATTGATATGTGTAACCTAATAGGATGTATTATTTCAATGAATTCCCTGCTTTGGACATCATTTCCATCCCTGGATACCCTAATCATGTCACCTGCAAAATTATACGTGGGGTGCACATGTTTGATGGTGATCCGCTTTCTACAATTAATCATGTAGCAATTTTTGTTGCATATGCCTCAAAGGATGAAGTGATTCACCACGGTTTCCTCATAATGTTATTCATGGGATCCATCCATGGTCATAATTCATTGTTACATAATTACAAACTAATGAGAATCTCATCAATTGAAGCATTCTTTGATGTTTTTCTTAAATATTTTCAAAATTTCCAAACATTAGATATTCAAGAGGAAGCATTCAATGAGTTGGAGGAATATTTTGGAAAATATGATCCCAATACCCCTTTGAACATCAATATTAGTGATTACCTGCATATTGAGGAGGGGAAGTGGGAGATAAATGAGCATTTATTCGACAAAGACCCTATCTATGATACTGATGATGATCATATCAATAGGAGCCTTGTTTTTCCTCATGATCCCGAGGATGTAGATGAGTCACATGTGGTCCCTTTTCTCAACCCTTATCACACTATCACTAATAATGATGACCCTTTTTATGATCTTGAGGAGAGGGAGCCCATTGAATATGATAATTCACACCTCCTTCCTCCTTTATCTTCTAATCTTGACCCTATAGTAACCATGAAGCATAACATCATTGATAGGGACAATGATGAGGATGATATGCCTAAGGTTTATCTTCATCTAAGATTCATGAACTTAGTTGTCGATATCTCTATATTTTGGGTGAGAGAGAGGATCTAATGGATTAAGTTGCATCCCTTTCTACCCTCTTCATCCAAGATCTTCTATATATGGCCACTTTATTTTACGACCCCCCACCCTTATGATCCTACATATGGCTCTTCATGTCTTTGCTTTGAGATTCATTGCATGAGTAATCATAGGGAGGGGTGTTCTTATACTGATATATTAATATTTTTTTTGCACTAGATGTATGATTACACAACATTTTCATAATGTAGCCATGCACGTTAGAGTAGGATGCATTTCATGTTAATTTTTGCATAGCTAACATCATCATATCATGTTCTCATGCTATATTAGGTGCATTTAGATAAGACTTACATTCTAGAGGAAATTTATTTTATGTTTGATTTTATGGAATAATAAACGCATGGGAAATCAAAGGATGCCATCAAAACACGATGCCCCCATTTTCTTTATCTATGATGTGCAAGTAATAGGTCCGTGGTCCTAGGATATTACTGGTGTTCTGATGACCTCACCTTTCGAGTACATGGTTCATGCTCTCTACTGGGAACTCATGTCCTAGTTGGAGTTAGATGTTACCAACGACTAGTGTGTGACCCCTATAGGAGAAATTTTCTCGTAGTTTTATCTCCAACCAACAACCAAAAACTTCTTGCAGCCACCTGATAGTTTGATGTGCTACTATTCTCCGTCACCTGAGCCAAACATTATATGCCCTTGTTCATCATGTCATGATCATATGTTTGAAGGCGGACCATCCAACCCCAAAGGTATGAATTTTATTTATGTAACTAGGTGTTTATGATTTCATTTTTTGGGAACATTTGGTCATGGATTAGTGGGGGGATTTGGTGGAAAGATTTTCTTTTTACTGTACTCTTGTTCCCTTACCTCAACTTGGGGGTTAATCTTGTATCTTATTCCCGTAGGATCTCTTCTATGAGCTACTATCCTTAGGAGTGGCACTACACGGGAAACCTTGATTTTAGTTATGTGGTATCATTTCCCAATACCACATATCTCATTCTCTCCACTCATTGCAATATATTTTCACTTTTCTCGATCTGGGTCCACATTTCTCCATTGGATCCACAAGGTGTTAGCCTCCCTTACCCTTGTCCACACCTTGGGTCAGTCTTGAAATGATGCCCCAGAGGTTGATGTAGCGAAAAAGAAATATAAAATATTAATATGGCCACATACAACAAGAAATGTACCACAAAATGAAAAATATGGCCAAGACAATAAAATTTAGCACATGGGAAAAATCCAAACATGAACTCTACCCCTTAGCATTATGGTCACCACCCTGGTTCCTAGGGCCCCTATATGTGTCCCCTACAGCGTTAAGGAACCCATGATTGTCCCAAAACCTAGTGGATGATGAGCTTCCCCACCTTAAGGGCAACCACTACTACATCTTACATATCATGCTCTTATCCCCTTGAGCCCTGAGCAGTAAATTGAAGAAAAATAAAGAAACGAAAAAAGGCATATGAAGACAGGTTTAAAAAAAAAAGGCAGGGGTAACTCTTGTACCAAAATTTCTCCCTCCTACATTCACACACCCAATGTATGTGACTCCTTCATCATAGCTACCCTTGTACCATGGAATGTGGCTTTGTGCCTTCCCTTTTTCCCCACTCCGTTCCATCATTATTTCACATAACACCTGCCATTTGATGGATGTGCCATGGATTTTTCATTCCCTTAGAGGTTGAAACCACCAGATAGGGTCCTTCATTACCCTTTATTAGCAAGATTTATTTAATCAATTGCACTAATGAAATATTGTACTAGAAGGTGAGGAGACACAATGGATCTTATATAGGATTGCAGGTGGGTCTTCATCTTGGACTTAGCCTCCCTATACGGGATCCAAGCCCTCTAGAGGCTCATAATGGCACTTGTAGTGTAAGAATTGGGAGTTATGGTCCTCCAACCACGCAAAGCATTGATTTCCATAGCATGGTTTTCTTCAACAGCATCTCTTTGCTTCTTTATGCCCTAGTTATACAAAGATGATGATGCACTTGGACCACGTTGGCCAACTGACTACACATTGAACCTAACACTTGGTAGCTGATCCAAGGCCCATACGAAGTTATATGTTTCCTAGGAGACCTGGGAGGGCATGTGTCATCATCTAGCAGTCATTGATGGAGCATCAACTTGTTTTTGAGCCACATGGAGACCCATGAGGCCATTTCTTGTGCCCCATACCCACTTGGGAGCACCACATAATGTTTTTCTTGGAAATAAAGGGGCCACCCTCTTGATCATCATTCATGGAGCCCTCTTCTTCATTATGGAACTTTGAGGACTCATTCAGGCCTTCCAACGATCCTATTACCATTATTTTGTCATTTCAGCTAGCGTTGGGTGGCTTATCTCTCACTTCATGAGCTATTTGGTGGGATTGTCACCAAATATATGTTATTTTGTACAGTAAAATATTGTTAGGGGTTAAATTAAGCTAAATCTAAATTGACGAGCCTCATATAAATAAGAGAAGCCTCATTTTGTATTGGATCATCATCACTTGGATTAGCTCTCTTCTTGAGAATTTCACATTTTTCTCTTAGTTTCCTATTAGAGATATCTTCATGCATTTCAATATCTTTGGAGCTGAAATTTAGTTCTCTCTTGGAGCCATCTTCTTGATCTTGGATATGGATATATCTCTTATTTCCTTGTAAGTAATATTATTGAATATTTTTTTGCATGAAAAATGTATAATGTGTGGAAATTTTGGAACTAAATCTTTCTTTTGTTTACTAATTATTTAATATCATTGTAAAAATTGTTAGATTGAAAATTTGTGCATGTTACTCATTGATAACAAGTGGATGAATGTTCCCAGTGGAGTAAAACTTGTTTTTCTTCCATGAAAATCCATATCTATTGGGTGGGTAAATGATAGAGAGTACTTGCTAGGGCATCATTTTGTATCCTCCTTGAAGAAAATTTTGGCCAAATTTAGAATCACATAGAGTCCATAGCCAGAGGAAAATGTACAGATCCAAGCCAATTCGGTGATCACCCCCTTTTTCCTTCTCTTTTTCTCCTCCCAAAAAATTTATGCCTCCAACTTATACGTCCTTGCTCGGGCTTGCTACAAATTCATATGGGGGAGGAATTTTTAAAATCCATTTGGATAAATTAATGTGTTGGTGTCTGCCCTAGGGTTCCTTAAGGTTTCACAAAATTCCCAAAGTTCATTTGCAAGTTATCAGAAGCCCTGGTTCTAACCTTGGAAACTCAACTTGAGAATTTAAGTGTGTTGGATTTATTTATGGTTTTGGAACATAGTATTTGGTGGAATAAATCATACAAAACCTTCTTTGATCCCACCTTGACCTAGAAATATCTTTGAAGAGATTCTTCTCACACGTCAAACCGTAAGTCTTGCGTGGTACTGTCCTAGGTCCTTCTTAAGAATAACGAATGCTTATATATAGGGATATAACCCTCTTATAAAGCTTATTTAAATGTCCCTTTCACCTTTGGATCCTTAACCTTAGGTCCCCTTTTCATCATTTAATATGTTAAGCCCTAGGTCTAGGTATCCTCACAGGTATTTCTTGGAGATCCTTTTGCTTCTCTTGAATCATTGAGCCTCTGCTGTGAATGGGAATTGGAAATCAAAATATAACTAGTCCTTGATTCCATCATTAATAATGGCTTCCTTCATACCTGGAATCATCCCATCCATGAAAGTATGTAAAAAGCAAGGGACACTGACTGAGGTGACAATGGGTCTTTGTCGCATTGTGTGGGACATTGGATAAAATAACACTCCTCCTGTGTTTCACGACATGTACTAACCACCTCTCATGGATCCTTATCTCTGGTGATGCGATTGTTTACTAACACCTGTGGGTTTTGGTCTAACGATAATTGTGATTCCCAACAAGTGGTATCAGAGCATAGGTTATGGTTTTGATACACACCTGACTCATGTTGCGGGGGGGGGGGGGGGGGATTGTTAGACATTGGATAAACCAACACTCCCCATGTGTTTCGTGACATGGACTAACTACATCTCGTGGATCCTTATCTCTGGCGATGTGATCGTTGACTAACACCTGTGGGTTTTGGTTTAACGAAAATAGTGAATCCCAACACATTCTTGTCATTTGGTCTAGTAGTTGTCCCTTAGGTACCCCTCCTAGGACCCCTGCTAGATTGTGTGGCAACAAGACCCACTTTATGTGGTGTGATGGAACACGTGCCTACCTTTTCATAGGATTTTATTCCACACATACTCTCCTTTCACACAATCTTTTCATCTAGAAAATATTTTTCTTTCTCACAAACATTACTCGCACAAGATTTACTTCCTTCTTCAACTTGCTGCCTTCTGCCTTCTTTACCTTGAAAAATTTGACATCAATGACAACAATATCAACAATTTCTTCCTTTTTCATTGATTGGAACCCATGGCATTGGAGCACAAGTATCTCTATCCATTTATTGTCAATATATTAATGGTTTCATCTCAAAACTAGGTACCCTATGCATTGACTCCTTTCCTAGCCAATTCCCAGATTCCACATCAATTTCTAGAACATCACACCAATGGTTGATCTCATATGTGGCTCTGAATGAGTTATTTTATTCCTTGGTGCTGAACTTCATTTGTTGTAATGTTTAAATGTTCAACACCAAGTTTTTTTGATTTTATAGTGCTAATTAGACACACAATTTTACAGAAATGATAACTAATTCCAATGATATATGATATTAATTTATCACACCCCAAAAATTCATTAAGAAATTACACTAAAAAAATTCAACTCTAAATGCAATGGAAATAGTAAAGATCACATTAAGATAGCCATGCATAGTAGATGCTAGAATTTCGCATTGGGAAACCCAACTCGAGAGAAAACCCAACAATCTTTTCTAGGAAAAATTGTGCAATTCAACTAAAGTATAAACTGATATTTACAAGTGAAACTTGGTCAACCTAGACCAAAAATACAACTCTGGTCAAATACGCTGAAATTCAACCTTCTACAATAACAAATCAACTTGGTCAAATTTTTGAGAAATATTGGGTCAAATAGTCAAACAATGTGGCCCACACGTGCGAGGTAAAACATAGGTCAAAAAAATCAGAGATAAAATTTGTCAATGTAGGTTAAAAAATCCTTAGAAATTCTATCAATGTTGGTTAAAAAAAATCCGAGAAAGTTTCAATCAACATTGTTCAAATTGTTATCAAACTTCAGCTATCTAAAAAAATTGGCTCCTTAGAAACTTCGACCTCTTCCTCAGATTGCTTCCCAGGTGCACAAGAGAAAGAAATATGTGAGTGATAAGTGAGTGAGAAAATGAGAAGTTCAAGTGTATTTTTAATGATTTTAGAGTGCCCAAATGACATGTCTCTTTGTTGGGCCGATCTGTACTCTTGGGGCTAACTTGAGCAAATTAAATTTTATTTCTTTTAATTTTATTTCATGATCCAACTTTTGTAGCTGGGGAATACCTCCCACAACTACCCAAAATATCAACAATCCCTCTTATCTAGGGAGGTATTCACCTTGAATTCCTCAGATGGCCACTTCGTTGAAAATTTTTCCATCCTAAGAAAAGATTGAATGAGCCTCCTATGTTAATGTATGCATCCACTTCATGTTCTATTATAAAACCACGCGGAAGGAATCCTGCATCAACATGATGCAAAGGATCTAGTCAACCACTAGCCAAATACCCTTTAGCGATATGGTCAGGTACCCCATGACTTGGGTAAAAACAAAACTAGTCCTTAGTGAACAACTAACTAAGTTGTCACTTGGAACCAGGTCAATTCTCCTTGACTAATGGTGAAACCTTGGGTCCATTTACCATTCCCCCATGTCATCACATATCACTTGAATGGTAAAAATACTTACTTTATGCTTTGCGACACTCCCCCTAGTAGCCAAGTAAACCTTGACAATATGGTAGGAATCTTCTTACTGTGGGAGAACTCTAGGCCCTGATGCTATCTGGGCCATTATCCATATCCACATTACATGGAATTTGGTAAATACCCTTGACTTAGGAATTTTTTTTCCCTTGATGCTACAACATCAACAATACGTCTCAATGAGGTAGGAATCCACTCCAATCTTATCCCTGAAGTATACAAATTTATCTAAAATAAAGGCTTTGTGAGAATTTAAACAACCTTCTCGTCTATAGAAATGTATTGGAGCCTCACTTCCCCCTTTTGTACCATGTCTTAGATGTAGTGGTACTTGATCTCAATGTGCTTCGACCTATCATGGAAAACTATATTTTCTGAAATATTCACACAAATTTAATTTCCATAATGTATCACAGTCGTTTCCAACACCTAATCAAACAAATATGTGAGCAACTTCCAAAGGCTCATAACTTCACAACTCACCAAAATAGAAATATACTTAGCCTCTGCAGTGCTGAGCACGAAATATGTCTACTTCGTGCTCAACTAGGATATCATAGTAGGACTCAAATTAAAGCAACATCTTGATGTACTCTTCTTGTCTTCGTAATTTCCTGCCCAATTGAAATCTATGTATCCCTACACCTGTACTTCACCATTTGAGAGATATCTCTATCCATAACTGATTGTACCATGAAAGTATCTCAATACATTCTTTTCTGCAATCCAATGTGCATGCCTTGGTTCAACCATGGACTGGCTCAGAGTGTTCATTGCAAAGAAAATAATAGGTATGATATTAACCATATACATCAAGGATCTAATCAATTTTCAATACATATAAATCCACCAAGTTTGAGTATGATCCTCTCAAATTATTCATATTGGTTACCATTGGAGTGACCATAGACTTGTAGTCCATCATCCCAAATATTTAAAGGATCATAATAATATACTTCCCTTGACCAAGGAATATCTCACCCAAATTCTGCCACACTTATAATCTGAAGAAGTAATGCATCAAAGATAGATCCTTCATCTCGAACTCAAAGCTCAAGTCCATCTTACAATGATTAATGATATCTTTTGTTTCTTTCAAAAACAAATCATCAACATATAACAACAAGATCACAAGGTAATATTTAACAAACTTGTAGTAAATATTGGGATAAACATCACGCTTGGTGAAACCAAGACTCATCAGGTATTCATGTCTCCGATAATAATAATCCTAAGGTGGCTACTTGAGTCTGTACAAATCCTTATTTAGTTTGAAAAAATGAGACTCAAACCCCTAAGGTTTATCTACGTAAACTTCTTCCTCAATCACTCCATTTATGAAAGAAATTTTCACATCCATTTGGTGCAATTTCCAACCCATAATAGAAGCAATAGAAATAATAGTTTTAATAGAAGTGTGCCTGACATCTCAAGAAAAATCTCTTCATAGTCCCCTCCCTCTTTCTAAGAGAACCCTCTTTCCACGAATGCTGATTTGTACTTCTCTATGCTACCATCTACCACATTCTTGATCTTGTAGATCCACTTGGAAGTCACGACTAACTTCCCCTTAGGACTTGACACAATTTCACACACATCATTATTCATGATGGACTAGTATTCCTCAATCATGAAATCCCTCCAAACTTGCTGCCTGCTTCCTCCTCATAGTTGGATGGCTTGGAATCAATGACGTGACTCATCAATGACGTTGGAGATGGGATCCCCCATGAAGTAAATACTCTGCAGATCGAGGATCAGAGCGTGCAATACAGAGTATATTTTTTGTCTTAGGGGCTTTGGGGTGTGTCAAAGCCCCTTATTATGTAATGGGATGGGACATTTTGTGAACTTTAGACTCCGCCCATGGTATTGTAAAAGATAAATCTATATAAGGAGTCTAGATAGAAGTCTTAGGTAAGGTTTTTGATAGCATAATAGACTTGAATGATGCATTTGAATGTAAGATTGTATTGAGTTTTAGTTTTTCATTGGTTAGAGGAAAGGCTCATGCAAATATGTGTGCGGAGACCTTGGGAAGTATGCAGCGATGTGCGCAGACCCCTGCAACTGTGTGTGTAGGGTGGAAAATGGATGTAAATAGAAGATTTGATTATTAATGAAAGAATTGTTGAGAAAGATCTAAGTATATTGATGTGTTTGATTTTTACTTACTGTTTATGAATGTATATGTTGAATAAGGGTTTTGATCTATAATTGAATAGCGCAGTATGTTTTATGGTTATTTGTTGTGTTTAATGCTCGAATAAGTAAGATCACGCAATCTATGAGTAAGTTAAAAAATTGTGTTGAACATCACTGGTATTAGTGATAACTCTGGCATGCAAATCTCTGCTAAGAAGGAAAATCCCTAAATACACAGTTCAATGTCCCTCTGGATGCAGAAACCTAGTTCTAGCATCCCCCTATATTGCCTCGGGTGAGACTTAGATCTGTGCAAGTACGTTGTTGCTGAAAGGATCAGTGATAGTGGGTTTTGTTGGACTGCACAGTCACTTCGAACCTGGGTCTAGGCCCCATCAAGACAAAAAATGGTTCCATTTCCAGGACCAGGATCTAACTAAGGGATAGCTGGATGTGGAATCCGTCTAAGGAAGAGATTGAAAATTGGGTTGATAAAAGAGAACGTGAATTTGTTGTGCAAGAAAACATAAGTTCGCAAATCTCTACTGAACATTGGATACGGAAGTATATCTATACAGATCAGTACGAGATATTTTTCACATCGTTTTCTAGCGAGTTGTACGATTGGTTATCAAGAATAGCAACACAAGTGGGTTATTTTCAATAATAAGTTCACTGTGTGGACATTAGAGTTGATTGAAAAGCTGAAAAAGGCTGATAACAATATCGCGAGTGTTGTTGACTATTGGATAGAAAGTATCCTTTGAGGGTTCATTACTTAGTTCGCAATGGAGGCCTTTGTGTCTTATAGCAAAGCAGAGTACAATTTCTTCAGAAACACTAGAGAAAGAGAACCTGGTGCTACGCGAATCAATAAATGATTTAGAACAAGTTAGGGTACATACATTGAAAATGAGGCCACTATTTGAATTTGAGAAGGGAGAAAGAAACCCCGCTACTCTGCGAAGTTTATCGCTGAGATCTGAAAGTCAGCAAAGTGCTGAGGAAATTCACCAACCTTCCACCCCCATCATCACGCCATCCCGTTATGTTCCTCCACCTCCACCTCCACCTCCCCCCATGTCCCAACCACCAAAGATGCCTGTGTTCAAGGGAAAAAATGACCCTGAACAATTTTGGTTTGTGATAGAAGCATTATGGAGTTCATTGCATGTTACAGATGAAAATATTAAGAAAGTGCAGTTGATTACAATGCTGCAAGAAAGAGCACTATCCTGGTACATGAAATATGTTACGACGAATGCAAATGCTTATTTAGCTGAGACAAATTCCACGTTGAACTCTGAATTCAAGAAACCAAAGTCTTAGTCCCAGTATATCACATAGATCAAAGAAATTAAGCAGCTGACTATCGAGTCTGTCTAGGAGGTAGATCAGAGATTTAAAAATTCGTTGAGGCAAATTAGTTTCAAGATCTGAGATGAAAAACATAGAGAATGGTTCATTGTTGCATTGTTGCTTCCTTTTAGACTGCCATTGTCTCAACATAATATTGTAACTTAGGCTGAAGCACTAGAGATCGCGATGAGGCTTGAAGCATCGCCCATAGCTGATACGAGTATAAGAGTGCAATAGATTCGAAATCAGTTGGTGAGCTTGCATATGGAGGTACATGATCTAAAGAAGGGAAAGGAGGTTTTCCAGGAGATGAGAACAAAGGCCTGGTGTATCAAATGCAAAGCAGAGGGTCACTATAAATAACAATTCCCTGTTCACAAAGAGTATTTGAACATTGAGGTGTCAAGCCCATTGAAGCCTGGATCGAGCGTAGGGCCAAGTATAGGGCCTAGTGTATGGTGTATCCTCTGCGAAGTTGCAGGCCAAAATTTTACAAAATTTTGTCATCTATTGCAAAAATTTGTCAGATCGCCAAAGCATTTGTTCTGTAACTTCTGCAACATAGTAGCCCATGATGAAAAACATTGTAAGAACTATGACCTGAGTATGCAGAACAATCCTGGTGCGTATTAGATGTAGGAAGTGTTATCACTCTGTAATTAGCAAGATTGGCAAAGTCCAACTGCAGAGGTAACATCAAACTGCTTTGGGATTCAAGGATCTAGCCCTCCTGAATCCAGAGAGGGATCTCTCTATAAATGAGTTCAAAGATGTGATCTTTAAAGACTAAAATTATGATATTAGGCTAGTTATGAAGAGCATGGGTTTGTTTTGTTTGTTTTTGGTTGGGCGAAGACATGGTGAAGGTGAAAGCAGTTCAAAATAAAGGGTGAAGATGTCTGCAAATGAAGGAATGTTTCAGTTGATAGCAAAGGACAAAGACAGCTTTAACCCATTGGGCTATGGAGTCATAGGAGGATTTAATTGGATAGCAAATTCAAGAAGGATCCATGGAGCAAGTCATTTACATCAAAGGATCTCTTAAGGTGATTAATGGAGTGAAACAAATAGGAAGTGAAAGACTTAAACAAATGAAAAAACAAAGCACAGTCTAAGATCAAGTAAGTACTTTTAAACTAGATTGCTTTCAACATGTACTTAAGGAGAAACATAAAAGTATTTCTGTTGATCAGGTAAGTGCTTTTAAACTAGCCTGCATTGAAGTACTTTCCATCAGAAACATTTAAAAAACAGTTCAAACAGCTTAAGATCAGGTAAGTTCTTTTAAACCAGCCTGCTTCGGCATATTCGATAAGGAAACACAGATGATAATCACAAAGAGCAATCTAGATCAGCTAAGTACTTTTAAACTGTGCTGCATTGATAAACTCCAAGGATAACAAAGAGAACATTCATCTCAAAGAGCTATCTAGATCAGGGAAGTACTTTTAAACTAACATGCATTAATAAACTCTTCAAAGAGGACATTCAAATGAAGAAAACATAGAAGATAAAGCTTTCAATAAGAGTAGGGTACAGTGGAGAGTATATCCTAACTCTATTTTTGCTGCTCTTTATCAGAGAAAGTGAACAGAGTGAAAACATTAAGTAAAACAACAATTGATAGTAAGGAACACATCACCATTGACATAGTTTCAGAATTCCATGAATCAACAGCTTGTATTGATGTTCAAACCAGTTACAATCAGCAAGCCCGGTGGGTCTCTACAGCTTTGAACTTCTCATATTAGGTCATGTATCCTTCAATTATAGAACAGGGCATCAGTGGCTTCAGAATGACTATTACATGCGTTCAGATGTCCAGAGACCAACCTTTTGCTCATCTTCTACAAAGTTATTTATAGAAGAACGAAGCGGTGGCCCCCCATGAAAGGATCTATTTGGATCAATTAATTCAGAAGATGACTCTTCGGTGCTTTGAGGGCCTCGATCAAGAAATCTACAGGTGTTCATCAGCATTAATTGATGTACACTTACAATCAAGCTCAGTGGGAGCTTTTTTCCGTCCTTTGAAGCTCGGTGTCATGCTGGAGTAACTTTGTTTTTGCTTCCCGGGGTCTAATGATCAAAAGATCAACTTCTGAACTATTCTTTAATCTTCTCGAATGGTTCTGCCGACAATTAGAGATAAGATAGCTCAATTAGTATTAATTTTTCGGCGGTCTTTGATCTCAACGAGACTGCAGGTGTCTTTGGAGTTGTAGAGGGTTCAATTAGCCTCTTCTTATGGCGGTGGAGGATTTCTCAGCTCGACAGATGTCTTTGTCGTTTCCTAAAACACTTTAAGTTACTTGAGATCTGTGTTTTTGGGTCTTCAATCTCCGGTTTTGATAAATTTTTGTCTTTGGCACTGATACTCTTTAATAAATGATGATTTCTGCTTGTCTTCTAGTGCACAGGGTAGTAGCGGGGTCGAATGGAATCAATGGGTCATGAAATCACTGATAAAATTTAAATCTAACACCCCCCCGAATGATTCTTTATGAACTTAGAAGACAGAGGATCGTCATCCTTGGCCTTTGTGGTTTCTTCAAAAATGGCGGAAGAATTCATTCGGAAACCTGCAAAATACAAACAATTTGTCATAAAATCCTGCGGGAATGGGTTAACTGCTTCAGAGGCATAGGGAGAGAGCAGGACCGTTGGATGGAATCATCCAACGGTGGAGATTAACTGAGAGGAGTTTTAAATGACGCGGGAGGAAGAATTAAAAAGAACCGTTGATCGCACGATGAGCAACGGTAGGGATCGGTTTTTTTAAAAAACCCTTTGCTAGAGGCGGAGGGCGATGGAGTAATGTGGAAAAAGATCTAGGCCGTCCGATCTGGACACGTGGACGGCCCAGATTTAATCGGAGGATTGCAATTGGCAGGTCACACAAAAGCATGTGATTGAAACACTGCGATGCGATTGAGCGTTGTCTGTCCGATCAACAGGGAGATGGACGGCTAGGATTAAATCGGAGCAGCCACAATCGGGGAGCACAGAAGAGGGGATGCGATTGAAACACTGCGATGCGATTGAGCGCTGTCCGTCCTATCAATAGGGAGATGGACGGCTAGGATTAAATCGGAGCAGTCACAATCGGGGAGCGCAGAAGAGGGGATGCGATTGAAACACTGCGATGTGATTGAGCGCTGTCCGTCCGATCAACAGGGAGATGGACGGCTAGGATTAAATCGGAGCAGCCACAATCGGGGAGCGCAGAAGAGGGGATGCGATTGAAACTTTGCGATTGGGCGATAACCGTCGGATTGGGTCTAGATCAACAGTCTAGATCCTTTGATTTTTTTTGCACCGGCGGGACCCTTATACTTTGTGAGAAACCCATAAATTTCGATAAACACCAAGGTTTTGAGTGGATTGGGCAGAATATATATATGATAGGCTGGCGCCCGATTGCGGGGCCACTGGGTGTATGGAGTACCATGGGTCCGGGGCTTTATAAAACTAGAGCTAATCGCAAATCGGAACATGCGGGCCCGGTCTCTTAATCAACCCATTTGTAACTTCTCCGATGCGATTACGTGTCGGTCTTTTTGATCTAACCATTTGTGAATTCTCCGATCGCGATTGCGCGATCGGTCTTTTTGATCAACCCATTTTTATTTATCACGTGACCTTAAGTTTTTAATTTAAAAACTTCGGAAAGTTGGTTTTTGTGTTTACAAAGGAAAAAATTGATCGGAGAGGGATTTTTCAATGGTTTAGCGCCCAATTGTGGGCCTACGGGCTAAATGAAATAACAATATGATCTGTGGTTTATGACAAAGGGGTTGATCGCAATCGGCATTTTGAAATGGCTCAAAAAACATACACACTTGAATCTTTCCGATGCGATTAGCGCTTGATGGGTTTGGCGCTTGGTTTTTATGATGAGGGCGTATTGGGGAAGTGGTTTGGAAACTCAGGCCAAGGGGCTTAAACCCTAAATAGAGAAATGGAATTTTTACACAGATTTTCAGTGATTTTCAAAGGTTTCTGAGGGTTTCGACAGAGTTCAAAGAAGTTTGGAACTCTTCAAAGGCAATTTTTATGAAAGAAAGGTGAGGAAAATGGACAACAAAGGAAAATGATGAAAAATATGAAGGTTAGTCTCTGAGAGGAAAAAGGGGAAAAGAAGGAGGATATTGCAGCAGTCTTCTCATGGAATTTTTAGCAGAATTTTTGAGTTTCTGAGAAATAACAGTGAAAACCTTGAGACATGAGCATGAGATCATCTACAGGCTTCAAGAGATAACATTTTGGCCAGGAAAGTGTTTCTTGAAGGCTGAAAACATGTTTTGGCCACTTTTTGATAGACCAAAATTTATAGGTGGCCAACAGTGGCTCCACTTGGGGATGGTGCCTTCTTGAAGGCATCAAGAACTTCAGAACTGCATTCTCTGGGAGGCTGACCAATGCCTCGTTCTTTGGGATGCTGTCTTTGCTGAAATGATCTTATTCTGGCTGAAAAAATGTTAGCAGCATTGAAAAACAATGAATCTTCATCAACCCAAGCTTTCTACCTACCCAATCCTACTGATCTAACATTTTTTCTTCATTAGAGTGCACTTGGATTGGCAAACTCTTTTCACAACATTTTATTCTTTTGAAAAAACAAGAAACCTAATCTAATTCTACTCCTTATTCCTCCATGGACTCAGATTAAATAATTGAATCCATATGTTTCTCTACCTAATCTACTATCTGTTGGGATTAAATTGTCCAACAGATTTTCATTCTCTAAATTTTAAAACAGAAATTTAAAAACAGCCAAGTCAAGATTAAGCTATTTGACTAGCTGTGATCTATGGCATAAAAACAAGCTGCACATCGACATTATTCGCAGAGAGCTAAATCAAAAATTGAAGGTTTGAAATATGAAAATTTTTGAAGCATCTTTCTTCTTATTTGTGGCTCAAGTTTTGAGCTTGTTAGAGCCACTTGCTTTCCTTGATTTCAGCTCTGGTTCGAATTTGTTTGAGCTGTTATTTCTTTCTTTCTGGTTCAGATTTTGAGTTGATTAGAACCATATTTACAACTTTATGACTCAGAAAAATAAAACAGATTTGAGTCATCTCTTGCTTGGAAACTTTAGGTTCAGGTTTTGGGCTTGTTTGAACCTTTCTTTCTAGCCTAATCTATCTACTGATAAGCCAAGTTTAAACAATTTGGAAAATCCAATTCACTATCCTATCAGCAGAAAAATTTAAAGCTAATTAGTCAAGATTAAACAGTTTGACTAACTAGAAGCGTGTTTTTTGAGGAGTGGCATTTGAGCTTGCACACTTTCAGATTTATTTCTCTTTTTTGGCATGGGGCTTTGCCTTTTTCTTTTTTCTTTTTTTCTCATTTCTGCCCTCTTTTCTATCTTTTATTGTTTTCGTATTTTTTCTTTTTGTTTTTATGAAACTAATGAAGCAATGATATTTACAATGGAAATGAAACTTGAAAATTGAACTCAGCAGTAGTAATGCTTAAGGACCCTGCCATTGACAGGACCCCCAAACAGATCTGTGCCATCTAACTCTTGCAGAAAAAAGGCATTTGGACCAATGGTGGACTGAATGATATAAGGGCCTTGCCACAAACTATCAAATTTGCCATGTTTACCTTTTTCCTCTCTTCTAGAGTCCCATTTGAGTACCTTATCTCCAATGTTGAAGTCACAAGCCTTAGCTCTCTTGTCAAACAATTTTTTGATGTTTTCTTGCACTTTTTGAGCTCTGTTGTAAACTTCTTCCCTTGTCTGCTGGAGATGTATTGTTTGATTAATCCTCCTTATCATACTGTCTCCTTCTGACTGAATTTCTTGGACTAATTTTATTACTGGTACACCTAGGCTGGTAGGAAACACTGCATCTGCTCCATAAACAAGTTGGTAGGGGGAGGTTCCAATGGATTTCTTTGTGGTCAACCTATCTGCCCACAATGCATGCACCAGCTTGTTATGCCATGACTTTTTATTCTCTTCAAGTAGCTTCTTGATGATGGTCACCAAGCTTTTATTTGATGATTCAGCTAGCCCATTACCTTGAGGGTAATAAGCAGTAGAATGACCCAATGTGATCTGATACTTGTGAAAAAAATCAATCATATTTTTGGAATCAAAAGCAGCAGCATTATCAGTAATGATTTTCCTAGGGCATCCAAATCTAGAAAGGATATGGTCTTCAAGAAATTTTATAATGACAGAATCTGTGGCATTCCTGGTAGGGATGGCCTCTATCCACTTTGTGAAGTAGTCAGTGGCTGTGAGAATCCATTTATGTTGGGTAGATGAAGTAGGATGGATTTTTCCTATGAAATCTAGGCCCCATTGTTGAAAAGGAGCTTCAACAATGATAGGTTGTAATGGTAAGGGAAGGAGTTTTCTTTTCCCCTCAAAAACTTGGCACTTGTGACAGGCAACTATCATTTTATGGACATCTTGGAAGAGGGTGGGCCAATAATAGCCAGCTCTAAGGATTTTGTTGGCTGTGGTTTTCCAGTAGAGATGACCTCCACACTCTCCTTCATGGAATTCATGCTTGATCTTCTCTGCATCAACTTCAGGAAAACATTTTAGCAATAAACCATTAGCATTTTTCCAGTATAAAAATTCATTCAAAATGCAATAATTCTTAGCTTTCAACTTTAAAAACCTTGCCTTAGTTTTTGATAAATCAGGAGGAGCATTAAGATTTGTAAGTACATATAAGATGTTGGCATACCAAGGTGAGTTTTGGAACTGCTCTTCCATAGTGGGAGGGGGTAATTCTTCCTGCTCATCCAAGGCATCTACCATGTTAATGTCTAGGGCTTGTAGATTAGATTTAGCCATTAATTGAGCCAAGCGCTGACCTTTAATGAGTTTGGTGGGTTTGATCTCCAAATCATATTCTAATATTACAGCTATCCATTTGCCTCTCTTTCCATCAGGGTCTTGTGACAAGATGTATTTTACCACAATGCTGGGTACATAGGCAATGGTGTGGGAATGAAGAATATACACCCTGAAGTCCTTTAAGAACTTTACCAAAGCATAGGCTTGTTTTTCCATTATGTTATATTTCAAGGGTGCATCCCTTAAAGCCTTACTGAAAAAAGCAATAGGTTGTTCCTGTCCTTCTGAGTTTTTCTGCAACAGGACTGCAGTTATTGTATGTTCTGAGGCAAAGGAAAAAATAAGAAAATCTTTTGAAAAGTGTGGGCTGATCAAGACTGGTGCTTGGGTGAGTGCATTTTTTACTAATTCAAAGGATTTTCTGGTCTCTACAGTCCATTTCACTCCTACTTCCTTTTTGAGCATATTATTCATGTTTCTAAGGAGCTCTGCTAAGTTGGGAATAAACCTCCTTAAGAAGTTAATCTTCCCAATAAAGGACTGCAGTTCTTTTATGTTCCTAGGGTGGCTAATCTGTAGTATTCCCTCAACTCTTTTTGGATATATTTTAATCCTTTTTTCTGATATAATGTGGCCAAGGAGTTTACCCTCTTGCAAGCCAAATACTGTCTTTTTGGGATTTAAAGATAGCCCAAATCTCCTGCATTTCTCAAAGACCTTTCTTAGATGTTTAAGGTGCTCTTCATTGGTTTTGGAATAAACTGTTATATCATCAAGGTAAATTACAATGAAGTGTCCTATTTCCTCTGAAAATGCAATGTCCATGGCCCTTTGAAAAGGGGCCCCAGCATTCATTAGTCCAAAAGGCATTTTCACATACATGAAGGTGCCCCAAGGAGTGGTAAAAGTTGTCTTGAGTTGATCTTCTGGGAGTACTAAAAGTTGATTATATCCTGAGAAACCATCTAACAGAGAAATCCTCTTTGAACCAACTACCTTCTGTAGGATGTGCTCCATTTTGGGTAAAGGGTAATTGTCCTTTAGGGAAGCTCTGTTAAGGTTTCTGAAATCAATGCACAGTCGGATTTCTCCTATCTTTTTCCTCACAGCTACAAGGTTAGAAACCCAATCTGAAAACCTTACAGGCACAATGATTCCTACCTCGTACATTTTCTTAATTTCCTTTTCGACTAGAGGCAGTTGTACTGGGTTAATTCGACGCAGTTTCTGCTTAAAAGGTTTTTGTTTTTCTGTCAAAGGGATCTTGTGCTGGATGATACTAGTATCGTAAGATTTTAAATCTTCATAGCTCTAGGCAAACACATCGGCAAACTCTTTAAACAAGTCAATGTATTTCTTTTTCATGTATGGTGGCAAGGACCTAGCTAATTTAATCATTTTAGGTTGATCCTTTGTGCCTATGTTGCATTATTCAACCTCAGACTCTGTATATTATACTGCAGGTTTCTTAGTCACGTCATTAAAATCAAACAGGTCCTCTAACGGTGCTAGCCCCCTGGGTATGTTCTTGTCTCTCGGTGTTAATACCTCAATGTCTTCGTTTTATGAGTCTTCATACTCTTCAGCATGAGTTTCAAGTTTTTGAGTTAACATGTTGATATCTGTAGGACTAGATGGTTGTTCTTGTTCAGGGGGCTCTTCGTTTAGACAGTTTTCATCGGATGTAGAATCTGAATTGAATGATTCAAACTCATTCTTACTGAGCAGGAAATCCTCTATCTGTTTATCATTCTCAAAGTCCTGCCAATATTTTTTATTATCGGGTATGGCTGGTCTAAATTTTACCTGAACGGTGTTGTCCTCATTTTCATATGGTGCTAAACATGTTCTAGCTGTAAAAGCTAAATTGTGAGCGGTAATATTCTATTTTATTGGGACAAAAATCAATTTTGGATCCTCGAAAATGTTTAAAAGGTCCAGGACGTCATTTCGGTAGGCTCTAAGTCTCGGATGATTAGCAGTGTATTCCCTATTAACTTGCCTAATGATTAATTCCGAATCGCCATATATGTGGATTCTTTTGGCTCCTAGCTTTTCTAATAGATGCAAGCCCAAAATGAGAGCTTCATACTCGGCAATGTTATTAGAACATCAAAAATTCAATTTGCATGAAACACTTTCTGTATGGCCGTTTTCGGTGTTTTTTAACCAGACACCGGTGCCAGCACTATTCTTAGTACATGACCCATCGAAGAACATGGTCCATAGAGGATTATTTTTGGTTTCGCCTTGGTTGGTAATCTCGCTAACTAACATGCTATCTAATTGTTGTGGCATGTCAGCACTTAGTCGAATTTGTGTCTCATTTTCAAGTTCCTCACCGTATTGAAGGTTGTTTTCCTAAGTTTCAAGTTTCGAGAACCGTGGGCACATGACTCGTGGGTCGAGACCTTCATTTGTTTCGTTAATGTCTTCAAATGAATCAAACTGTTTTGATACTTGTGAGTTAGGTGTTTCTTGATCTTCATCGGTGATTAATCCTGTTGTACTGACTTGCTCGCCAACTGTTTCAGCATCATGTTCTGTTTTAAGGTCAACAAGTCGTTGTACTGGGCCTCGTTCCTCAGGACTTTCATGGAGATGAACTCGATGGGGCGTTTTTTGTTGGCCATCTTGGCCATATTCATTTTGGTTTGTCATTTCAATGCATTGTTCGAAAGTTTCCCTTTCGTTTTCATCCATGTCTAGAACTGCATTCATTTCTAGATTTGGGGCCTCTAATAGGTTATCTGCGTTACTGTCTTCTGGCTCTGACTTATTCGAAGGTTCATCATGGTAAAGGATAAACGAGTCCAGGTCAGTATGGACAGAGTAGATGGGACAATTTTCAAGTTTTTCTGGGCTACTGACCATGAATTTCATGTGTGCCTCTCTGTATAGTCTTCTAGGCTGGTTAAAAACAGGGATAGTGGCATATGTCCCATCCATCTGCATTGTAACTTGCAGCTTGGCACCCCACGATATAGACAACAACATGCCATACTTAGGAGGGACATCGGCCACCACTACATCTATAACTAGGCACTTGGCTGGGATTTGAGTCAAATTCACACAGAGGTCCTTAATTAAGCCAAGACATTTGACCCTGCTTGAATCAAAGGAATATAAATCCTTGTAAGGTCTGGTTATGTCTAGTCCTAGTCTTTCCATTATCACCTTTGGCATAAGATTATGTGTGGCTCCGGAATCATGCATAGCATTGTGTAGAAATTTGTCATGAACATTCAGACTGACGTAGAATGGAGGTACTATCCCTTCTTGAAATTTCCCTTCAACTTTAGGACCAAAAATGAGCTCTGGCTGGTCATCATTATAATTTATTGTGTCATTCTGGTCCTCTATGTTTAAAGCCTTCAGAATTTGGGTCCTGTACACATTATGGGAAGCTAACTCAGTAAGGGGAACAGAGATTTTAATCTTTGAAAGTTCTTGTTCTAGGCTGAAAGGAATTTGGTTTTTTGAATAACTTGCCTTAGCCTTACTAGCTGCTAGTCTTTCAGCAACATCACCTTGCTGATTTGTTCTATTTACATTTGATAAAATGGTTTTGACAGGAGTACTAGCTGAAGTGTTAGTACTGCTAAGATTTGCATCCTGCTTTTCAAAATTTGGATTGTCTTTCTCTTTACCTTTACCAGAATCAACAGCCACTGTTTTATCCTTTGGATTGAAATTTTTACATTTGGTTGTGGTGCTATTTTGTGAAGATTTGTCAGAGGTTTTAGTGTTGGGAGTTTTTTGACTAGCTTTGCTTCTAAGGTCATATTCTCTGTGAGGCTCTATGATGACATTTTCCATATCTTGATAACAATGTCGATCATCATCCCTCTTGTCATCATAAGGTGTGTATAGACCTTGTTTCTTTTCATAATGAATCTCAAAGCCATCATTATCTACCCCTAGCATGTTGATATCATTTTCCTCTGCTATCTCACCTATTTCCTCTGTCTCACTTATATAGTTTTGATGAAAGGGAGGAATGATCTGCTGATCATCTTCCCTAGTTCTATTTGGAAGTTGGTTTCTTCTTAAATTTTGATTTTGGTTCTGGTTTCTATTCTAAGAAGCAGTTTGGTTTAGGCTTGCTTGTGTTCTCTTAATTATTCTCATCTCTTTCATCATTTCTACCATCATTCTTTCCATCTTTGAGTTTGAAGTGGAAGGTGTGGATTCCTCTCTAAAAGATACTCTCTTTTCAGCTTTCATTCTTGCTCTCTTCTCTATTAAATTGACTTCGACAGAAAGAGCACCCCTTTGCATATCTTCAAGGGTTGCAAAGTCTCTCTCTCTTAGCGAATAGGTCATGTCAGAGTAAAAACCTTCAGGAAATTTGTTCAAAGCTGAGCCTTGCGGAGGTTTTAGTTCTAGGGGAAGTGAATTATAGATACTGTTAAATCTAGTACAATAAGCTTGTACACTTTCCCCTGGGTTCCTGTGGAGATTGTTGTAGTCAGCCAAGATTTGGAGAGGATTCTTCCTCACTTCCCATTTGTTTAAGAAAGATTGATGGAAACCTTGAAGGTCATTAATACTATGAGGGGCTAAGCCTTTGAACCATTTTCTTATTTCTCCTCCCAAAATTTGAGCAAATAATCTCATTTTGACAGAATCATCAGCAATCTCATTTCTGTCAAAGAAGTCATTCATCTTATCCACATGTTGTGATGTAGTAGTGGCACCACTATCATCATACACTGGAATTTTGGACAGATAGTCCTGTGGCAGATTGACTAAAGGTACATGAAGAACTAAGGGGGCATACCATGCAGCCATGGCAGGAGGTGGAGGTGGATTAAAAAGAGTGACAGTGGGTTGGAGGGGAGTGGTTGGAACAGTGGATACAGGGTGAGTAGAAATGGATGGACCAAGGATAGATTGCTGAGCAAATCTTGGATGAGAGACACCTAGATTGTGGAGGAAGTGTAAATTAGGTGGTGTAGTCTCTCTACTACCAAGATGTGTACTTGTCTTAGGAGAAGAAAGCAAAGACTCAGAATCTAA
Source organism: Pinus albicaulis (assembly GCA_034641835.2). NCBI lineage: Eukaryota > Viridiplantae > Streptophyta > Pinopsida > Pinales > Pinaceae > Pinus > Pinus albicaulis. The sequence continues at coordinate 1,048,112,334 of CM076570.1, read as the reverse complement.
CTGATCTAAATCACCAAGAGACCTAGTTCTAAAAGGATTTACTAAGTCTTCTTGTGATTGTTGTAGAGCTGAAAGATTTTCTGGGACAGAATTTGCTCTCAAGGGTGATCTGAAAACAGTCGATAATTTAATCCTAGGAGACTTCCAAAGGATGCTTTCTGGGTCATCAACTATTTCAGGTGGATCCGGGTTAGGATGGGCTCTAGTGTGAATCTTTCTAGGAGCCACTATGCTGTAATTTTTTAGACCCAAATAACAAGAAAATTTCAACTAGGTATGACAATCTTTGAGAGGTTAACTAATCTGTTTTACACAAATTTCAATCCTACAGTCCTCTGACTGAGTTTGAAGGATAGTATAGTAATGAGCGTTCTTCCCAGTGGAGTCTTAAGGTCTGTTTAGGATTGTGGAGTCGCCAAGTGGAAGTTTTTAGCTCCTTTTCAGAGGTAAGAGGTGTTATGGTCCACTACCAAGTTATTAAATACCAATCTGAAATATTTTTGGGTTTTTCTGAGTTATTTTTCAGTTAGCAAGGGATATCTGGTATCTTATGATTGTCTTCTAATCGAAGAAATACTCAGAGTCGCCATTATGTTATCACTCTATAATTAGCAAGATTGGAAAAGTCCAACTAGAGAGGTAACATCAAACCGCTTTGGGATTCAAGGATCTAGCCCTCCTGAATCCAGAGAGGGATCTCTCTATAAATGAGTTCAAAGATGTGATCTTTAAAGACTGAAATTATGATATTAGGCTAGTTATGAAGAGCATGGGTTTGTTTTGTTTGTTTTTGGTTGGGCGAAGACATGGTGAAGGTGAAAGCAGTTCAAAATAAAGGGTGAAGATGTATGCAAATGAAGGAATGTTTCAGTTGATAGCAAAGGACAAAGACAGCTTTAACCCATTGGGCTATGGAGTCATAGGAGGATTTAATTGGATAGAAAATTCAAGAAGGATCCATGGAGCAAGTCATTTACATCAAAGGATCTCTTAAGGTGATTAATGGAGTGAAACAAATAGGAGTGAAAGACTTAAACAAATGAAAAACAAAGCACAGTCTAAGATCAAGTAAGTACTTTTAAACTAGCTTGCTTTCAACATGTACTTAAGGAGAAACATAAAAGTATTTCTGTTGATCAGGTAAGTGCTTTTAAACTAGCCTACATTGAATTACTTTCCATCAGAAACATTTAAAAAACAGTTCAAACAGCTTAAGATCAGGTAAGTGCTTTTAAACCAGCCTGCTTCGGCATATTCGATAAGGAAACACAGATGATAATCACAAAGAGCAATCTAGATCAGCTAAGTACTTTTAAACTGCGCTGCATTGATAAACTCCAAGGATAACAAAGAGAACATGCATCTCAAAGAGCTATCTAGATCAGGGAAGTACTTTTAAACTAACCTGCATTAATAAACTCTTCAAAGAGGACATTCAAATGAAGAAAACATAGAAGATAAAGCTTTCAGTAAGAGTAGGGTACCGTGGAGAGTATATCCTAACTCTATGTTTGCTGCTCTTTATCAGAGAAAGTGAACAGAGAGAAAACATTAAGTAAAATAACAATTGATAGTAAGGAACACATCACCATTGACATAGTTTCAGAATTCCATGAATCAACAACTTGTATTGATGTTCGAACCAGTTACAATCAGCAAGCCTGGTGGGTCTCTACAGCTTTGAACTTCTCATATCAGCTCATGTATCCTTCAATTACAGAACAGGGCATCAATGGCTTCAGAATGACTATTACATGCGTTCAGATTTCCAGAGACCAACCTTTTGCTCATCTTCTACAAAGGTATTTATAGAAGAACGAAGCGGTGGCCCCCAATGAAAGGATCTATTCGGATCAATTAATACAGAAGATGACTCTTCGGTGCTTTGAGGGCCTCGATCAATAAATCTACAGGTGTTCATCAGCATTAATTGATGTACACTTACAATCAAGCTCAGTGGGAGCTTTTTGCCGTCCTTTGAAGCTCGGTGTCATGCTGGAGTAACTCTGTTTTTGCTTCCCGGGGTCTAATGATCAAAAGATCAACTTTTGAACTATTCCTTAATATTCTCGAATGGTTCCGCCGACAATTAGAGATAAGATAGCTCAATTAGTATTAATTGTTCGACGGTCTTTGATCTCAACGAGACTGCAGGTGTCTTTGGAGTTGTAAATGGTTCAATTAGCCTCTTCTTATGGCGGTGGAGGATTTCTCAGCTCGACAGATGTCTTCGTCGTTTCCTAAAACACTTTAAGTTACATGAGATCTGTGTTTTTGGGTCTTCAATCTCCGGTTCTAATAAATTTTTGTCTTTAGCACTGATACTCTTTAATAAATGATGATTTCTGCTTGTCTTCTGGTGCACAGGGCAGTAGCGGGGTCGAATGGCATCAATGGGTCATGAAATCACTGATAAAATGTAAATCTAACACCCCCCTGAATGATTCTTTATTAACTTAGAAGACAGAGGATCGTCATCCTCGGCCTTTGTGGTTTCTTCAAAAATGGCGGAAGAATTCATTCGGAAACCTGCAAAATACAAACAATTTGTCATAAAATCCTGCGGGAATGGGTTAACTGCTTCAGAGGCGTAGGGAGAGAGCGGAACCGTTGGATGGAATCATCCAATGGTGGAGATTAACTGAGAGGAGTTTTAAATGACGCGGGAGGAAGAATTAAAAAGAACCGTTGATCGCGCGATGAGCAACGGTGGGGATCGGTTTTTTTAAAAAACCCTTTGCTAGAGGCGGAGGGTGATGGAGTAATGTGGAAAAAGATCTAGGCCATCCGATCTGGACACGTGGATGGCCCAGATTTAATCGGAGGATCACAATCGGCAGGTCACACAAAAGCATGCGATTGAAACACTGCAATGCGATTGAGCGCTGTCCGTCCGATCAACAGGGAGATGGACGGCTAGGATTAAATCGGAGCAGCCACAATCGGGGAGCGCAGAAGAGGGGATGTGATTGAAACACTGCGATGCGATTGAGCGTTGTCCGTCCGATCAACAGGGAGATAGACGGCTAGGATTAAATCGGAGCAGTCACAATCGAGGAGCGCAGAAGAGGGGATGTGATTGAAACACTGCGATGCGATTGAGCGCTGTCCGTCCGATCAACAGGGAGATGGACGGCTAGGATTAAATCGGAGCAGCCACAATCGGGGAGCGCAGAAGAGTGGATGCGATTGAAACTTTACGATTGGGCGATAACTGTCGGATTGGGTCTAGATCAACGGTCCAGATCCTTTGATTTTTTTTGCACCGGCGGGACCCTTATACTTTGTGAGAAACCCATAAATTTCGATAAACACCAAGGTTTTGAGTGGATCGGGCAGAATATATATATGATAGGCTGGCGCCCGATTGCGGGGCCACTGGGTGTATGGAGTACCATGGGTCCGAGGCCTTATATAACTAGAGCTAATCGCAAATCGGAACATTCGGGCCTGGTCTTTTAATCAAACCATTTGTAACTTCTCCGATGCGATTGCGCGTTGGTATTTTTTATCTAACCATTTGTGAATTCTCCGATCGTGATTGCGCGATCGGTCTTTTTGATCAACCCATTTTTATTTATCACGTGACCTTAAGTTTTTAACTTAAAAACTTTGGAAAGTGGGTTTTTGGGTTTACAAAGGAAAAAATTGATCGGAGAGGGATTTTTCAATGGTTTAGCGCCCGATTGCGGGCCTACGGGTTAAATGAAATAACAATATGATATGCGGTTTATGACAAAGGGGCTGATCGCAATCGGCATTTTGAAATGGCTCAAAAAACATGCACACTTGAATCTTTCTGATGTGATTAGCGCTTGATGGGCTTGGCACTTGGTTTTTATGATGAGGGCGTATTGGGGAAGTGGTTTGGAAACTCACGCCAAGGGGCTTAAACCCTAAATAGAGAAATGGGTTTTTTACACAGATTTTCAGTGATTTTCAAAGGTTTCTGAGGGTTTCGACAGAGTTCAAAGAAGTTTGGAACTCTGCAAAGGCAATTTTTATGAAAGAAAGGTGAGGAAAATGGACAACAAAGGAAAATGATAAAAAATATGAAGGTTAGTCTCTGAGAGGAAAAAGGGGAAAAGAAGGAGGATATTGCAGCAGTCTTCTCATGGAATTTTTAGCAGAATTTTGAGTTTCTGAGAAATAACAGTGAAAACCTTGAGACATGAGCATGAGATCATCTACAGGCTTCAAGAGATAACATTTTGGCCAGGAAAGTGTTTCTTGAAGGCTGAAAACATGTTTTTGCCACCTTTTGATAGACCAAAATTTATAGGTGGCCAACAGGAAGAAGGGCCTGAAGCTTCGGGTTTTCTGACTATGCAAGGAGGTTTCCTAGGCCGAGGATGTGGCCGAGGAGGAGGCATTGGTCGAGGAAAAGGACATGTTATATGTTGCAACTGTGGACAAACTGGGAACTTTGCAAGGCATTTCTAGAATCCTACAACAAATTCCTGTAAGTATTGTCAAGAATTTGGTCATGAAATTGAAGAGTGTCCCATTTTGTTAGCTAAAATGTATGAGAAGCGCGACCAACAACCGACTCAAAATATCCAAATGATGAGGGTTGAACCACGCTTAGCAGCTCCAATTGTTAAAATAGTAACATGTAGTGGTATGAGAACTTAGAGGGATCATGCAGAAGGAACAAAGGCTGAAATAGAGACATGGGTAAGCAAGGAAAAATATAAGAATGTTGGATTTAATGTGTAGTGCGAGAAGGAGACATTCATGGAAACAAGGAAGAAATTTATGACTCCTAAAGCTTCGCCACCTACCACGCAGAGACAACTGTTCCCGGTAAAGAATAAGCCTAAGGAGAAAGTTGAAGTAAAGGAATCTAATCAATCTATCTTGATGTACTTTTTACAAAAATGTATGAAATTGATGACGGACCAGAAGGATGTAGAAGGACTGCAGGAACTGATAGATAACTGCACTGGCAAGGAAAATCTACAGTTATAACAACGTGCGGTAAATAGTGTACAAGAACCAGAAGAGAACTGGCCCGGAGATGCGGTTGACTGTGCAGATTAGAGATTATGAGATGGATCAAGTCATTGTGTATCTAGGGTCAGATGCTAACATTTTTCCAAATAAAACATGGGAACGAATGTGAAGGAATAAGCTGCAGTGGTCGCCAATTCAACTGAGGATGGAAAACCAATTAAATATCATTCCTATTGGGCGCTTGCAGGGAATTAGCATAGATATTGACGAGGAAGGTGTATTGGTTGATTTTGAAGTAATCAAGATCGTAGATGATAGTAATCCTTATTCCATGCTATTGGGATTTCATTGGGCTTATGACATGGGTGCTATAATTAACTTGAATAATAGGCATATGGTGTTTGAAAAATATGGAACTTGAGTTATTGTACCCTTAGATCCTTTTGAAGGTCCGCGATACACAGAACCTGTCCAGCATGAGTATGGTGATGCTGTAATTGATCAGATTTATAAGGTCACTGCACATGATGAATACTATATTAATCCCACCTCTAATGGTATAATATGCTATGAGTGTGATATTTTGTGTATTTTAGATTCATATGAGGAGTTGGAGCATTGGTAGAACCGTTTGCATGAAGTAACGATTAAGTGCTATAACAGGATGACCAAATTTCTACACTGTGTCAGATCAGAAGTACAAAACCTACCTTTTTTAATGGCACGGGGAATGTTGTCTTGTTTCTGGAAGAACTTGAGAAAAAGGTGTATGAAGTACAGAGGTATGAAGCTTTGGACTTTGCATTAAGGTCTACTCCAACTCGATGGTGGGGCACACACAAAGAAAGCTTAGGAGGATGGAAAGAATTTTGAAAATTGATAAGGGTGAGGTTTGGTCAGGCTAATACAAAGATCGTAGAGAAGTATGATGGCTAGAAGGATCCATGCAAGAACTCAACTCGTTGGACTACAGATTAGGGTACAAAACCTCAGCTAGAATGGGTGCACATATTATTTCATTCTTTGGAGACGATACCTCAATAATGGTATCTGGAAACGGAGTTGCATCATGGAACTATGGATTGGAATGAGATGATAGAAGGATCCTTATTAACATATAGCTTCGATGATGGGTGGGAAGGAGTTAATGAGGCTCTTCAAGAAATGAAGACAAGAGTAATTCACATTACCAAGGAGCCAAGGACATTGGTTTAGACGAATTGGATAGACCCGACCGACCAGCTTGTGTTGGGGGAGGAGATCTGCGAATGTCGAGATGATCAAATGCATACTGAGTATGGTGAAGGATGGATTTAGTGCAGTCAGTGTATTGCGTGAAAGATGGATTGCAAGCACAGTTGGAGGTTAATGTGCCAAGCGAGGTAGTACTGCACCGCAGGACCGAGCCTTACACAGTTCTCCCAGAAAGTGACCGTTGGAATAGTAAAAGTGGATTTGAAAATGACTTGGCTGTTAAAAGGAGTGGTAAGAACACATTTAATGGGGATATCTGGCCAAATCTACATTTATGAGGAGCATCTTAGGGCGATGATGAGGTTCGAATTTGAAATTGGCTATAAATTAAGGATCCCACCCCCATTCCAAACACTTTGCACGCTAAGTATTAGACAAGAGAATCACTTCCTACGAGAGTGTCGAGCAAAATGTTGCATGTCAGATTACAGCTTCGAATAAGTTAGATAAATCTTGATTAAGGCTAGGCTTAGTCACACATTCCTGCTAGGAGTCGATTTCACCATGACTACCACACCGCCAACAACAGCCATAGGGCCGAGGTCGCCAAGAGGACAAAAGACTGTAGGCGCAACACTGTCTGGGAAGCCTAAGAAACCAGTAGTACAGTCTTCACCCTGGAAGAAACTCACGAAGGAACATCGGAGTAAGGAGGCTCAGGAGAGGTAAAAGGAAATAGTTGTGGAAGTCAAATAAGATGAGGATGAGGAGGAAAAATAAGCACCAGAGGAATTTGATGCTGAGGAGGTTGTGCCTCTCTCCTGATTGCCTCCTTATATTCCACCTTGGAAGGTATTGGCTAAGAAGCCAATGAAAGATCCTGACACAGTAAAGTACAAGATATTTACACCATTGATTCCAGATAAGGTGCCAGTGGAAGGAGAATTGCTGGCAAGGGTACCTCAACTTAGAATGGAGGATTGGGATTTTAATGACATGAGGAAGTACCTGCATTTTTATCCCAGTAGGTACCTTCGCCCACATGCCTACTCATGCGAAGTTACGAGATTAGAACTAATGAAATGGATGAAGGGTATCCAGTAGTCAGGGATACTCAACATGCTTTATGTGATACATTTTGGGCGAAGTACCATCAATACCACTTGTGTGTGCTAATTGGTGGACCTGGTGCATGACGACTGTATATGGCTGAGGAAGAAGATCTCCATTACCGAGATACTCATAAGAATAATTACAACCTTTCCTTGTCTTGGGGCGGACCCCGAAGAGGCTTTTGTGGGTAAGAGCCAGGACAAGAAATTGGCAGACAAGATGAATAATGAATATGATCTAACCAAGGGGACCAGGGGTTATCTCATCAACTCTATCTTTGATAGAACTGTGTGCTTCACCACACATATCCTTATGGGTAAGATTATTTGGAAGAGCCGTGGTGAGGAGGCTTATGCCTCTGTCATATCTTTAGCTGCAGAATGTGCCAAGGGGGTTATATACAATTGGGCTGACTACTTATGTACGGAATTCCTCGCGGATTGTAAAGCAGCGTAGGAAGAAGGCAAGCAGTTCCACTACACATGGCTCTTTCTTCTTATTGCCTTGATGGAATGGAGGGAAACTGAAGGGTCACAGTTCAATATTGTGGACCTTGATCTATGCGAAGTAGCCAGATACGTGTCGCTATAACATTCGACAGAGCTTGCAAGGGTTATGTCCAATAATGTTTTTTGGGTTGAAGTTGAGATGAGCTCACAAATAGTGATCAACTGAAAAACCTAGTTGTCACCGAGCATTGTGGATAAATATCAACAGGTTGTAGAGTTCAAAGAGGACTTCTATAATATCCACATTCAGGAAAAGAAGGACCTTGCGGGGGTCTGGTATGAGCTCCTATACATGGTTGAAGAGGAATATGTAGAGGCCATCATCAACTGATGGCTGAGTGATTGGTTAACTCCGCTGCATGGGGGTATAGAGACAATAGGAACAAGTGGGGAAAAGCTCTCTATGTCAACAGAGTAGAAAGACACTGAAGTGGAGACTTTGGAGAATAGGGGGGATGATACTCTTGGCGTTGATATGGGCACAGATCCATCTGACCCCTCCTCCCTGTTTATCACTAAGAGAAGGTAGTCACAGTAGGGTGGATCAAGGAAGAAGGAAAAATTTGACAAACCAGCTCACCTAACAGAAATTTTTCTCACTAAGGGGGACATTGACGAGATCAGGGATGTTGTGCGACAAGTCAATGAGGACTTTTAGGGAAACATCGAAGAGCAGTACAAGAAAGTACTTGAATATTTCCACAAAGGGTTGCAGGATTTGCAGGTGTAGGCGAGTGCATTGCAAGCGAGCATGGTTCCACCTAGCAGGGCACTAGCTGAACCAAGTACAACTGTGCAGGAGTTAGCGCTGACTTTTTATACCCGCAGGGTGCCTATTCTTGCAGGCACACTGCATTTTGATACGACAGAGCAGATGAAGTAGGCAGTCCGTTGGCAGAACACAACAATAAATTTTGTGCTGCCATTACAAGCTCACCATGAGTTCCATCAGGGCATCGCCAAGGAGTTGAATATCCAAGAACATCATGCTCTTCTGGTTATTTAGGACGCCCAGGAGGAACACCTGAGCATGGTTATGGAGAAACATGTTGCTATTCAGGAGTGCGAGGTCGAGGCAACACGATGATAGAAGTTAGAAGAAGCCATCTTGAAGGCATGTAGGGAGCTACTAGAGCTCAACATTCAGGCTGCAACTGCTCCTGAGGATAAAGTGGCCAAGATGGCCACAATGGTCAAGGATTCAAAGGCTAAAGTCGACGAATTCCACATGGAGATGGAGATGAAAATTGTCGAGCTGCAGCTACAATTGCAGCTTGCCACTCCTCCAGATATTAGAGAGCAACACACAACGAAGCTCAAATCAGCCACTGAGAAGATTGAGTCCTGCATACATGAGTGTGTGAATATCTTTGGAGAGGCTCATTTCAGGAGGACCATCAAGTGTAGAAGATTGAAGCCGAAGTCCGTGAGAATCTTGAACAAGTGAGTCAGATTAAGTTCACTACGAAGACCTTAGCGCAACTACAATGGATTAACCGTCTCATAGAGGGTAAGAAATTGCAAGAGCAATTTGCTGCGCTACGTAGAAAGGATAAAGCCATGGGAAGCTGAGGCTAGTCATCTTTCCAAAACTACAGAGCTGAAGTTGAAAAAACTACACGAGGTGCAGAGAGGACTAGAGTAGAGAGAAACTAAGAAGGTCACAAAGACACTTCTTAGAGACATCAGTGATGTTTAGAAACAATGCATCGAATCAGTTAACTCATTGAAGGATTCCTTGAGGGTGCACCTTGAGATGAGTCACAATTTTGTGTTGGGAACCTGTTGGAGCTGGGATCCCCTATGAAGTAAAGACTCCGCTAATCGAGGAGTGGAGCACACATCGCAGAGTATATTTTTGGTCTTAGGAGCTTTGGGGTGGGTCAAAGCCCCTTATTTTGTAATGGGATGAGACTTTTTGTGAACATTGGACTTCGCCCATTGTTTTGGATCATGGTGTTGTAAAAGCCAAATCTATATAAGGAGTCTAGATAAAAGTCTTAGGTTTTTGATAGAAAAATAGACTTGAATGATGAATTTGGATGTAAGATTGCATTGATTTTGAGTATGTGGTTGGGTTAGAGGAAAGGCTCCTACAACTGTGTGCACGAAGATATTAGGAAGTCTCCAGCTATGTGAGCAGACCCCTGCAACTATGTGCACAGGTTGGAAGGTGGATGTAAAGAGAAGATCTGATTATTAATGAAAGAATTGTTAAGAAATATCTGAGTATTTGATGTGTTTTATTTTTAATTAATCTTTATGAATGTCTATCATGAATAAGGGTTTTGATCTGTAACTGAATAGTGCAATATTTTTTATGGTTATTTGTTGTGTTTAATTCTTGAATAAGTAAGATTGCGCAATCTGTGAGTAATTTCAACAGTTGTGTTGAACAACGCTAGTATTAATGATAGGTCTAGCCTGCGAAGCTCTAATAAGAAGGAAAAGCCCTAAATCCATAGTCCAGTGTCCCTATATATGCAAAAAATTGGTTCTAGCATCCCCTATATTGCCTCGGGTGAGACTTCGATCTATGCAAGCAGGTCGTTCCCGAAAGGGATGGTAATAGTGGGTTTTGTTGGATTGCACAGTCACTTCGAACCTAGGTCTATGCACCATCAAGCCAACAAATGATGCATTTCCTAAGTAATTATTATGAAATTTTATTTCCATGAAAGTGCCACGAGGAGCTACATGTCCCTTTTCATCCTGCAATGTACTTCGAATCCATGTTGACCTCTTCTTGGATTTTGGAGAAACAACCCTAAGTGGGTCCATTGGATGAATGGGCCCTTTTGGCTCTTCCTAATGATCTAAAGGATGTTCCAAAAGAACATAAGGACCTGAACCCACATCCTTGGGAGTATCTTTCTCCTCATCATCAATATCCATACAAGTTCCTTTGGATCTCTAGTAGTTTGCATCTTCATCAAAAGTAATGTCTCGACTGACCTCAACTTGTCATTGTCCTAGAACCTAAATCATGTAAGCCTTTGATGTATCATTGTATCCAAAAAATATTCTCTTCTTCCTAGAAGAATATAGCTTCGCCTTTGATGTATCATTGTATCCCAAAAATATTCCTTTCTTCCTAGAATAATATAGCTTAATCCTCTTCTCCTTGGGTACATGAATATAGACTGTAAAAATAAATATCCTCAAATGCTTGACCTCTAGTTTCTCACCTATGAAAACCTCTTTAGGAGTTTTATTTCCCAAGATCTAGTGAGGAATTCTATTCTGAACATAAAATTACGTTTTGCATGCCTCTCCCCTTAAGAACTTGGGTAAATGCTAATCATGAATAATTGCCTTACTATCCTCCTTAATTTCCCTATTCTTTTTCTCGACAACCCCATTCTGCTGACGGTTTTAAGGAACTATCAACTCCCTCTTAATCCATGATTCCTTGTAGAAAGAAATTAGGTCCTTGGAAATGTGCTCTCCTCCATTATTTCACCTCATAACCTTTATCTTCTTCCCTATCAAGTTCTCTACCTGAGCCTTGAACTCTTGGAACATGATGAAGACCTCATCCTTACTCTTCATGAAGTAGATCCATGTTTTCAGGGAGAAATCATTAACGAATATTAGACTATACCATAAAGCACCCAAATATGATATTGTCATTTATCCACATATGAATGTATTAGATCCAATATTCCCTTGGACCTATTGTCATTGGTTGAAAATTCCCTTGACATTATTTCCAAATGCACAACCCTTGAAAACTCCTTCATGCTACACCTGGAGCTCTGGAAGACTTGTAACTATCTTCCTCAATGTTGGCAAGGCCTTGTAGTGTATGTGAGAAAATATTTAATTCGATAACTCACATAGATTTGTGTTATCATGTACCAATGCTTGGGATGATAATCCCAAGTGTTTGTACAAGCGTCCCTCCCGAGCATGGATCATTTTTGAAAAATATATGCTTTATCCCTTGTTCCATACAAGGACTTGTCCATCAAAAAATTCAACTCTATACCCTTTATCTTCCAATTATGAAGTAGAGATCCGTTTCTTGTTCAAACCTAGTACATGCAACACATAATTTATATGAATATTTTCTCCCGGCTTTAATTGGAAAGATGTTGACCTAGCACCTTTGACTGCATACTTGGTATTGTCATCAAGTTCCACTTTCTATGTTGAATTCCTCTCTACCAATTCTGTGAGACAGTCACAGTCACCTGTCATATGTCTAGATGCACCATTGTCTTCTAAAAAAATGTCACTATGATCTGCAACAATGCCTGTAAGGGCATAAAAAAGGAAGTAATCCATATCATATGTATTTTCATTCTTGGATCTCTTTTTATGTGTATTCTCATCATCATCAATGCCTATTGCTGAAGCATGCCACTTCCCCTTCTTATTCTTATCATTCTTCCCTTCAGAATATATATATATATATATTTTTATAGTGACCAAACTTGTGACAACCAAAACACTAAATTTTTGACATATTATTTCTTCTTCTAATCCTAAATGGGAGTAGGTATTCTACATGTATTCCTTTTATGAAAATTTCTAAACTTTCCTTCTTTTACCATTCTTCGTATGAGCTACAAATTCTTGGAACTCACCATCTTGAGGTCTCTGGATCTTTCCCATTGATACTATCCTAGACTCCTCTTGGGTACAAGAATCCCATATCCAATCAAACTTTGAAATTTTTGTTATGCCACAAATGCTCGATACAAATGAATCCCATGAATTTGAGAAACCCATTAAGGGTCACAATCACAAGTTCCAATTCACTAAATATTTTCTCCAATGTTGATGACTACATATATCCCTACTAGGGAATTATATATTTTCTTTGAAGTCTTCAACCCAATAAAAAATGGAATCAAATGGTCTTTGATAGGTTCAAAAAGAACTCTCTCAGCCTTAGGTTCCATATTATTTTGATTGGATTGTCCCTCATCATCCCGAGGTTCAGCAATATTTCCTTCCACATATCCATAACATCATTCTCTTCAATAATGAGATATATTTTGGTCCTCCAAGCCCTAATTTTTTTTTCACCTTCTAACCTATCTTCATTCTTGATAGAGGGAACGATCTGGTCAAGGATATGGTCATAAATCAGATTACAAAATAGGTGTCTTCAAGGGGTGATATCAATGGTATTTCTTCACCAAATATCTGAAATCATGTTGATTTTCTAGTGCTAATTAGACAACAATTTTATGCAACTAATAATTACTTCCAATGATATATGATATTTATTTAGCACACCCCAAAACATCATTAATCAATTATTCTTATAAAATTCAATTGTAAATGCAATGAAAACAATAAACACCATAGTAGAATATTAGTGCAGAGTAGACACCAAAATTTTTCCCTGGGAAACCAAAGCTCCATATAAAACCCAACAATATTTTATAAGAGAAATTGTTCAGTTCGAAAAAAGTGCACTATGATATTTACAAGTCAAACTTAGTCAACCTAGACCAAATATACAACACTAGTCAAAACTAGTCAAACAAGCCAAAATTTGGCATTCTGAAATGGAAAATTAGCTTGATCAAACTTCCTATAAATACTCGACAAAATGGTTAAACAATGTATCCCACACGTGCGAGGTCAAAATTTGTCAAACACATGTCCAACATATCAAAGAGAAACTCGGTGAATGCATGTCAAATAGACCTCAAAAACATGGTCAATGCTGGTCAAAACATATCTTAGATAGTCTTGGTCAACATTGGTCAAATGCTAGTCAAACTTCTGTTGTATTAGGAACTTGGCTCTTTAACTTTTTTTGCCTCTTCCTCAGTTTGCTTCCCATGTGTGAGAGAAAGAGAAATATGTGAGTGATGAGTGAGTGAGAAAATGAGAAGTTCAAGTGTCTTTTTATAGTGATTTTAGGGTGCCCAAGGGGCACGTCTCTTTGTCAGTCCAACCTATACTTTTGGAGCTGAATTGAATTATTATTATTATTGTTATTTTTTTTTTTAAATTTTCTTTCATGAGTCAACTTGTGTAGCTGGGAAATACCTCTTGCAACTACCCAAAAATATAAAAAAAAATTCATTTAGTGGAGAATGATTGCCAATACACCAAAACCCAAAAGATAACCACATATACCACCACAAAGACAACCACATATACCATATTTAAGTGAATACTAGTGGTGTAATAGTGTCCAAACTACCTAGTACTTCACTCACAACTTTAGTGACCAAGCAGGTGACTAACTCCAAAGGATAAGAATGATTAACTTTCTCCTCCTTTGACATCAATGGAAAAGGTTGTGTTTGCAACTTAGCAATTTATGGTATTTTCAAAACTTAACATGCTGACTATACATGTATGAAATTAATGGATCGTGCATTACTGCACACCAAACTTGTAAACTGATGCTTCCCCCGATTGGTAACTGCCCCCCCCCCCTTTCAACATATTTTTCTTACAACTCATTTTATTAACATATGATGACATAGTGACATAATCCCTACTAACATGACTAATGATATGGGAGTGATATCACTCCCAACCTCTATCTTAAATACTCAAATGGCTCCCTGGGAAGATATTTGGTTATAATCTGCAATATATTCTTTAGTGGAAATATACTCTAGTCTAACAATTTGTTCAACAACTTGGTCTCTCAAGAAATGGTATTTGATAGGAATGTGCTTTGTCTTGGAATGCATTATGGTATTTTTAGAAATGTTAACAACACTAATACTATCACACATAACTGGAATGGGGTGGGTATATTCAATTTTGATATATTTTCAGGTCGGTTTCATCCATGGATTTTGAGTGCAACATGCGGCAACTGCTATGTACTTAGCTTCAATGGTAGACAATGAGATAGAGTTATCCTTTTTACTTAACCAGGACACTAAGCAATTATCTAAGAAAAAAGTTGTACTACTTGTTCTCTTTCTGTAATGAAGATAGCCTGCCTAATATGCATTTGTGTATATTGTTAAAGTGAATTCAATGCTCCTTGAATGCCATATGCAATAATCAATAGTTCCCTTAAAATATGAATACTCATTTTACTGCAGTTACATGGCTCTGCTTTGGGTTAAACTGGAAACTGGAAACTAATCCTACAAATTACATTACATCAATTCTTGATTCTATTGGATATAGAATGGTTCTTATCATTGACCTATACATGGTCTAATTTTCATCAACAAATTCATCATCTTTGCTCAAAATGCATTTTGTGACCATAGGTGTGCTAACAGGTGCACAATATTCCATGTCAAATTTCTTCTGTATATATTTTGTGTATTTGGTTTGAGAGATAAAATTACCTTTATCTAATTGAGAAAATTGTAAGCCAAGGAAGAATGATAATTCTCCAAACATGGATATCTCAAATTCTTTCTGCATGTCTAGTGCAAGTTGTTGTCCCATTTGATCATCATCACTTAGAAATATGATATCATTCACACACACAACAATGATCAATAAATTCACATTATGAGTTATGATTTAAAGATTATTGTTTGATGTGCCTCTTCTGAATACTTGTTGCTATAAATATCTATCAAGCCTTGAATACCATGCTTTTGGAGCTGAATTTAATCCATAGAGTGATTTCTTTAGTTTACATACTTGATCTGCATCTTCAGACATCTGAAATCCTTTTGTTTGTTTTTTGTACACTTCCTCTTCTAAACAACCATTAAAAAATTCAGAATCAACATCCATTTGATAGACTTCTAACCTTCTAAAACATGCAAATGCTATAAACAATCTTATCGCTTCTAATCTAGTAATAAGTGAAAAAGTTTCTTCAAAGTAAATGGCTTTTACTCATGCATACCTTTCACAAAATAGTTTGGTTTTGTTCCTCACTACTTGTCTATATTCATTCAAATTATTTCGGAAAAATGACTTGGTTCCAATAATGTTCTTGTCCTTTGGTATAGGCATAAATTCCCATGTGTCATTCTTCTTTATCTAATCTAGTTCTTCATTCACAACCTTGACCCAATTCTTTTCTTCGCTAGCTTTAGAAAAAAAATTGGATTCTATTTTGGATAATCGTGTTATATTTACACGTTTTGCGGTGATTATAAGTTTCTTTCTATATTTTAATCATAAATATTTTCTCCCAAGTATTTAATTCTCATGATGGTGTTGTTTCACATATCTGGATGGAGTCTTATGCTATTGAGGTGCTATCTGTTACACCAATTTTTGTTCATATAACCATTTACAATTATATGGACTGAAGTACACCATGTAAGACCAATTTTACAATAGTAAAATTGCTTTAATGATAAGAAATAATTTAATAAACCATATTTTATTAAGTTATTTTTGGTCCAATCAGGAGACCCCATGAGGAATAATTAAATAAATCCTTATTTTTTTAAATTTTCCTCTAGGGATAATTAATTAAACCACTATTTAAATAATATTCTTGGTCATATTTAACCCAATTATCAGAAATAATTAGATAAATAATTATTTATCTTATATTTCTCTAGGAATAATTAATTAAATCATTATTTAATTATTATTCCTTGTTAAATTTGACTAAATCATTTAGGAATATTTAAATAAATCATTATTTGTTTAAATTATTCCCTAACCCCATTCTTGAAATAATAAATAATTCATTTATTTGTTTATTATTTCTAAATAAAATGATTTAACCAATTTAAATTCCTTTTACCTCCAACAAAATATAATAAAATATTCCAAGTAGTTAGATCTAGATTTTGGTTATTAATATTTTATTATGCACCATCATCGAAGATAACTCAATATTTTGTTATAAATAGGAGGGTTTTCTATACATTATTCAATTTGATCATTTTTTCATTGTCATACTTTTATCACTCTCATTGTCGCACTTTGATCATTATCATAGCTGCTACTATTTTCTTGCTTCTTAAGCTCCCTTTGAGTTCAACATATTTTGGGTTTTCTACACCATTGAGAGAGAGAAACTTCTGGATCTGAAGCATTGAGGACAACCAAGAATCCATCCCATTGAGGGGGACTGGTAACATCATAATTTTTTCCCTTCCCAAGTGTTATTAATACATATAAAATTCTTTATATCTTGTCTTGTCTGTTGGATGTATGGAGAAACTATTGTTTCTTTTTGCTGTTTAATCACTTTTAATGCATAGATCTGGATTTTTGCAGCATTTGTTTCGACTATCTATTGCAGTTCAAAAGATGTTAGACAACCATATTTGTTGTTAGGTATGTTTTTCATGTGCATCTAAAATGAGCTCTTTTCGTACACTTGCGTTAAGAATTTACGCTAACAATTGGCGACTCCACAAGGGTTTTAATTACGACCACTATCGTTTATTCAGATTCCTGCATGACCAGCTGATTAAAAAATTAGGGTTTTTATTCAATTATTTTTTAGTCTCTTCATGTTGTTTTTAATTTTTCTTCCCTAAAACAGTAAAAATTCTAACTTCCGTTTGTTTTTGGGTGTTTTCCGCAGGTAATAGGTATCAAATGCACTAAAGACGACAACTTTTTCCACAACCTGCCACCCGAGAAGCCCAGAATTGCAGCTCACACCTTTTAGCCTAGAACATGCGAGTTCAAGTTCAGGTTGCACCTGTTGGGCCAAAAACTGTGATTTCAGCAGCTAATAGGTCAGTACCTGCGAGCTGCAACTTTTTTCGGGATTTTTTCTATTACAGTCAAGGTTTTCCGCATGCACTGTTCAGGGTTGTCTAACCTTTTTCTCCACCCGTCTTAGGCCTCAATATGTTCATTTTTTCTCCTTGAAGCAGAAACAAGCCCCTTGTGGTTTCAATATGCTTCCACCTTTTTAGGATGGGTTTTAGTTGAGTAGGTAGTCTGAGGTTCGCAACGATTTTAGTCATTGTTTAGGGTTTGATCTACCTTTCATTCAGATCCTTTTAGATCATTTATTATTCCATAAAAAACTCCCTCTTGAGTTTTTTTGGTCTTTCTCTTAAGGTCCCCTTTGTTTCCCTTAGGGTTTTAGCCTTTCAACTCCCATTTTACAACATTTTTACCTCTGGGTTCTTGCTGTTTTTTTGCACCTTTTCAAGTAGATTTGAGTCTTTAGATCCCCATCCCTTTGACCTTAGATCTATTGGCCGTCTTGTGTGTTTTGAGTCAAATTTTCCCACCTTTTAGATTAGTTGTTTGGGAAGCCTTTTGTTGGGTTTAATTTATGCATTTGTAGCTGTTTGTTTTACTGTCTTTCTAGTTTTATTTACAATTATTTAGTATTTTTTATTTTTCTTTATACAACCATCTGGGCTTAATTAAATTAACACACTGATTGCACACACACACACCTAAAGTGAGGAGCACTTGGTTTACACCGCCAACACACGACATAAGCATTTTAATCAATTTATCTGCCTCACTGAGCCTTTGTTAATCACTCTACATTATTTGGTTGGTTATGTCTTGCAATCATTTCGCCCCCAAGGCATTTATCCTAGAGATTCCTAGGCCTTCATCCTCAGTTTCCATTAGGAAGAATTAATCCACCACGTAGGGTCTGAGTTTGTCCTCCGTCAAGTCCCTATACCGACTCTGATCCTGGTTCATCGGGTCCTTCCTCTAATTCCGAACCTGGTTCCTCTCCACCTCATACTGTTGGGGCCCTTGTTTTGATTTTGGAATAAAGAATATATTTTTGGGTTGCAGATCGACAGATGGCAGTCACGACGAAGCCACAACTACGGTGAGTAGCGGAGCTACCGAGGTTGCGGGGAAACAGGAGATGGCTGAAGAAGCTGACGCAGATAAGTGCAGATAAAGAGAAGATACAGCAGAGGACGGAGAGCAAAACTCATAAACAACAGAGAGAAGTCGCTGAAGAAGAATGCAAGAGGAACTAGCAGTTGCGATGGCGGGTGAATAAATAGCCGTCACCTAGCCGAAAAAGGGATATGGATGTAGAGTGATTGAAGAGGATTGAGCAGATACTGCAGAAGAGACCTATCCCGAGCATGATATCTCTATAGTTCATAGGCTTCTATTATCTATCTTTCTGTCCTATGAGACGTCTGTAACTGAATTGTAAGCTCTTCCTGTGGAAACAATGTAATTGTGGATCAAGCTGAAAGGTTATCAATATAATTGTAGGTTGTTGTATTATTATGTGAGTTACATGCATGCATGATGTTTGTGATGTCTTAAAATTTTATTTGCTTAGTATCTGTTCAATCTCCTGAATGTTCTTGCGTATACGACGATATTTATGCAACCAATTCTATGTTACCTCGAATTGCGGATCCATCCTCCACTATCGATCTATTCCCCTTCTGCATCTGGTCGCGGCACACCTCGGGTGAGATGCTATGCTCTTCGGAGTAGGGTGAAAATGCCGACGTGGTTCTAGACTATAGCAGACTCCCTTGTTGGCCCCAATCTCTGAACCTGGGTCTTGCTTGTGAGACCTGTTTTTCTGCCAACAAATGGTTCCGTTGGCGGGACCCTACATGATATGAGGGGAACTAGATCATGGTATCGAGGGTATTCAAAGGAGAAATACGGAGATGGTGGGATAACCATCTGGACCAGTTTATCGCTCAGTAAGCGGAGCTGACGAATCAAAAGGAGAAGGTGCTCAAGGATCTCGTCCTCTTCTCGGATTCTGCCAGTGATACCTACGAGATCCTCTGGGGAAAATTACCTAGCGACCTCTATAATTGGTTGTGGAGGTTTCAGACCAAGGTGCCTAGGAATAACTCGTGGAAGATACAACGCAAGTGGGTGCACAGAGATCTGGTGGCCCTGCATCGGCTGGACACTGAGTTGACCCGCGCGGTGGATTTCTGGTTCGAGACCACTTTGGAAGGATATATTTTAGAGTTTGCCGTAGAGTGATACCAATCCTTCTCTAAGGCCAAGGCTATCTTCTGATCTGGTCTAAGAGGGAAGCTGCTTAAGGAAATTCCATTGTGGATTAAGGCCCTGATGGTGGACGAAGGGCTGATGGAATTCCAAAAATCGGGCATGGAAGCGTAAACCTCCTGTGCTGGGGGAAGGGCCGAAGGGACAGATGCCACGTAAAGTGCGAAGCGGGGGAGTGGAGGAGTGGATGTTGAGACCATAAGGAGGTTGAGGAAGTGATGTGCACATCGAAGGGCGTAGATCATCGACAGGTGGCAAGAAAGGGTGATGCGGGAGTTGAAACGACGAGGGAACAATAGGAAGAATCAAGAGGAGGTGCCTCAGAGGATAGAAAATATGGACAACCAGGCGGGTACCCTGGAGAGGTAAGGGACCATTGTGGGAGTACGGTGGGTGCATGGGAGCCCAGCTAGGAGAAAGAGGAAGACGACGTCTGATGAAGAAGACGCAGGTGTGCAGCCTGAAGAAAGTTCTGATGGCGAATGGTACGTCGTGATGCAGTGGTTATTTCAAGAGTGGATGACATTCATATCTCCACGTATTCCTACTTCCCAAGGTTTGCACGGCAAGGATCCCTACCTTCCCCTGGTACTCTATCAACCTTTAAGTAATATTTTCATTAAGTTACAAGCATTGAGTCAATTGCACAGCAATGCAGTGTTGGCAACGACATGCGTTACTAGCAGCGTCACTAGTAGTATTGTAGTTCCTAGTGGTATAGTCACACAACCAGGACCTAGGGGGTTTATTCTAGTCACCCCTTCACAAGTAAATATGGCTGGGTCATTCACCCGATATCCTGAATTCTCTGGCCGAGGTAACGATGATGTGGAGCAACACTGGTATCTCTGCGAAGCCATATGGAGGGCTCGACAGACACCAGACGCAGGGAAGCTAATAGAATTCCAAACCATGCTAAGAGAAAGGGCTTTACGATGGTTTATAAAGTTTTCATAGGCCCACCAAAATCCAGTAATCGCGGATGTCAAGAGGGATTTTGTCCGAGAATTTAACCTCCCCCAAAGAGACCAGCAGGGTCTGTCCGAACTCTGGGAGATTAAGCAGAAATAAGGAGAGACTGCATGGGAGCTGATGCGTAGATTCAAGGACGCGATTGGGAAACTCAACTACCCGATCGACCCAAAACATCAGAGGGACTGGTTCATCAAGGCTCTCCTTCCCTTGACTCGAACCCCCCTCACACAGCAGAAGATCGACAACTTACAAGATGCTTTGGAGCAGGCTATGAAGATAGAGGCAATGGCGGGCTACCCTCAGGAATATCGGGGAGGACCGGCCCCGCAGGATCCCTCTTTATTGGGATTGCAACATTAGATTTCCAGTCTGACTGAAAAACTTAAGGGGATGTAGCCTATAAGACCAGCCAGGCTGAACGTTTGGTGCACTCATTGCATGGTTGAAGGGCACGTGGCAACTAATTGTCCCCGGTTGCGTGGCCCAGGTGTGGGGCCCTCTGTTGCGGCAATACAGGGGGGTCCACCTAGTGGGGGTGGTGCGCCGATGGATCCGCAGGGGGTATATCAGCCACAACAAGCTTATGCGGGGTTACCACCTCAACCAAACCAAACCGCCATAGAATATTGCGAAATTTGCCAGACGATGGGTCATCAACCTCGGACGTGTCCAATATTGCAGAAGTACTCTAATGTCCCAAACAACGTATACTATGAGTTCTGTGCTTCCACAAATCACAACACTAAATAGTGCAGAGCTCTAGATGCACTGGAGGACCGATTAGACCGACCCTCCTATAGGGTGAACTAAGCTTCCAGAGATAGAGGAGGCGGTATGCACGGAGGTCATGCAGGGGGGCGGGGTCCGCTAAAATGCTACAACTATGACCAGGAGGGTCACGTCACCCAGGAATGCCCCCTTCCTAGACGCCCATGGTGTTCCCAGTGCCACGTGAACACCCATGCAACAGAGGACTGCCCCGAACTTATCAAGAAGTGGGAGGAACGAGCACAGCAGAGAGGCACAAATCTGGTAAAATCCGAACCTTGGAGAACCGCAACTCCGGCTATGCCAAATGTAGCTATTGTGACGCGAGGAGGAAAGAAGATGGGGAGGATGCTTGCGAGAAGGAACTGGTACGCGGGATCTGGCTCACCTCCCCGAAACCAATGATTCGGCCGGACGTATAGAAGAAGTACTTCCAAGAGGCAGTGGAGGCATTTTCTCAGCTGGGGGAGCCAAAGGCCTTGAGGTACCCATGACGTCCGATAGCAGGGAACAGAGTGCCACGGGGGCCCTGATTGAGGAACGACTCCAGTTATTCCTCAAGATTGTTGACAATGCTTCGATGCGGGAACAGCTCAAGCACACCTTAGAGGACGTACTTCAGGGGAACACAGGGCCGAGGGAACCCTTGAACACAACACCCTAGTACATACAGTGGGTTAAGCAGAACAAGCGAAGAACGGGAAAAGAGTTATGGCTCAACACGCAGGTTGCGGGATTTCAAATCAGCGACACCATGCTTGACTTAGGATCTTACATCAATATCCTGCTGCGGAAGACGTGGGAGGCTCTTGGGCAACCCAGGCCGACCTACTCACCAATCCAGCTTAGGATGGCGAACCAGTATTGCATTGTGCTGATCGGCCGACTCGAAGATGTCAAGGTCGACATTGCAGGGGTGAAGACTTACACAAATTTTGAAGTTATTGATATTATGGGAGACAAGGATCCTTATCCTGCATTGCTAGGAATCGACTGGGCTTTTGAGAATTACGCCATCATCAACCTCAAAAAGAAGCTAATGATCTTTGAAGATGGGGAGGTCCGAGTCACTCAACCTCTCGACCCCTATCAGGGTCCAAGATATACAGAAACTGTGGATAACAGGGAGGATGCTCAGATACTGGACAACCTCTATCGGATGACATCAAGGAAGCGAGAGGACTATATTAACCTGACCGCAACTGGCTCCATAATTTGGCGCAGTGTCCAGAGCTCGAAGCTGGGGTCGGAACTAGCCTAGGAAGACTAGTAGCATGGTGGGTATGAGACTAGCACGTGGCGATGTGCCAACATTGCCAGAGTCCGTTGGATTGGTGTGGAGATCAGGGAGTACCCCACCCTGTCCAACATGCAAGCCGTAAATACCTTCATTGCAAAGGTAGAAGACACAGTACCAGAAGGAAGCAAGATACCACTTTTGGACGTAGCACTACAGTCCACTTCAGCCAAGTGGTGGAAAAATCACCACAACTCTCTGTCGCGATGGAGTTCGGTGGTGGAGGCTTTGAGGGCGCGGTTCAAAGAAGACGACGGCCCTCGAAGCAGGCACAAGTACCAAGGGACTTCCGACCCGAGGAACCACCTGAAAACCTTTGAGGCATAGTGGTAAGGTATAGGGTACTTAGAAAAGCTGTGGGTACATCGGTTCGTCCATTCCCTAGATACTATCCCCCATGCCTAGTACTTAGAAGAAGAGAGAAAAAGAGGGACTAGCTCCTGACAGGAAGTCGCGAACAAATTTTTTCGGTGCTTTTCATTCGAAGGGGAGATAGATTTGGTATCCCAGGCATTACAGGCCATCAAGGGGGTACTATTTCTCCGCGATCCGGGGACCGACAAGAGAGCATTAGCACTAAATTCAGAAGTTATGCATGAGCTGGCTTGCCAACGGGTCGATGGTGAACCAGAAGATGATAGTCTGGAGGACCTAAGGCACCTATATTTTGAAGAGAAGGAAGGCGAACGGAACATCAAAGAAGAGCCGACCACTGGAGGCATCCATCTACTCCCGCTGAAGAAAAAGAAGTTAAACATCGGCATGGAGAAAAAACCCAAACTAGCTACAGTTGGGGACTACTGGGACGAGGAGACAACAAAGGAAATTTTTAGCCTCCTCCAGGAGTATGAAGATCTATTCCCTTCATCGGTTTCAGACTTAAAGGGCATCAAAGGGGACCTCGAAGAGATGCGTATTGTGCTAAAACTGGACACAAGGCCCGTGAAGCATCGACCTTATCGGTTGAACCCGCAGATCAAGGAAAAATTCAAGTTGGAGATCGATAAAATGCTGATAGTAGGTCTTATTTTCCTTGTGGAAGAAGCAGAGTGGGTGAGCCCCATCTTCATTCAAAACAAGAAGGACAAGTCAGAAATCCATGTCTGTGTGGATTACCGCAGCTTAAACAACGCCTACATTCATGACCCGTTTCCCACCCCCTTCAGCGACGAGGTATTGGAAAATGTTGCGGGAAACAAGGCCTACTCCTTCACTAATGGATTTTCGGGCTACCATCAGGTGTGCATTGTGGAAGAGGACAAAACGAAGACGATGTTCACCATCAAGTGGGGTTTGTTTGCATACCACGTGATGCCATTTGGGTTGAAGAACGCCCCCACTGTGTTCTCCTGGATCATCATTGCTGCCTTCCGGGAATACATTCATAAGTTCCTGGAAGTCTACATGGACAATTGGACTGTCTACAGTTTTTTGAAAGACCACGCCACCCTACTACACATCATGTTTGATCAGTGTCGACAGTTGCAGATTTCCTTGAACTTGAAGAAATGTATCTTTGCGGTTCCCTTTGGAACGCTATTAGGACATGTGGTATGCAAACAAGGAGTCTGCGTCGACCCCGCCAAGGTAGCCGTGATCGTCCACCTGGAAGCTCCAAAAATGGTGAAGCAGTTGCGGGCACTGCTAGGGCACATGAGGTATTACAGACGGTTCATCAGAAATTACGCGAAGATCACTGCTCCTCTGGAAACGTTACTACGGAAGTCAGAAGTGTTCTAGTGGATGGATGAGTGCAGGATGGCCCTTGACACTCTGATGGAGAAGCTGGCAACGACGCCCATTCTGGTTCACCCAGATTGGGATAAGAAGTTCCACGTGCATATCAACGCTTCCAGTATTGCACTTGGGGCTATCTTGGCGTAGCCAGGGGAGACGATAGTTGACCACCCAGTTTACTTCGCCAGCCGCAAACTATCTAATGCAGAGCGGAATTACACCACCACGGAGAGGGAGGCCCTTGCAATGGTGTACTCACTCCAGAAGTTCCGCCACTATCTTTTAGGCGGTAAGTTTAAGTTCTTCACTGATCACTCCATGTTGAAGTACTTAGTCAGTAAACCTGTGTTGGAAGGACGGATATGCAAATGGCTTCTACTCTTCCAAGAATTCACCTTTGAAGTGATCGTCAAGCTCGGGAGGTTGAACGTCGGGCCAGATCATTTATCCAGGTTGGAAATGGGGGAGAACAACGACTCTCTTGATGATCAGCTGTCGGATGCTGATCTTTTCTGAGTCGAAGCCATACTAGATTATTTGGCTGACATCGTGTTGAAGCCTCGAAAATCGCTGCTACAACATTGGGGGATAACCACCCGGTCCGGACCTTAAAGCAGCTCCTTTTCCGTTTATGATAGTGGCTCCGAATGGTTTAACTAGGTCCAGTTACCTTTTCCCTATCGCTATTGGTTTACGATGTATCGTTAACTACCAATAGACAGGGATATCAGATCAATTCTTCTTGCTGATCAGGCAAGAAAATGACCCTTAAGCTGATTTGGGTTCAGCCAAACCACAACTAAGATTTTGCTCTTTGTTGAGAGGACTTAAAAGAATCTAAAAATTAATCTAAATGCAAACTTATTCTATAATGCAAGCAAAAGAAACTAATCTAAATCCTATCTCAATTAGGTAGATATAAATCTAACCCAACTAAGAGCAAGATAATTAAATACTGAGAATTAAAATATGTCTAGTTTTAAATTAATGTTAAGCTAACGAAGAAATTCAATTAGCTCACATTTGTGAGTACCAAAACACATTCTATTGAGACCATTTGACTAAAATAATAAATCAACAACACTCCGGAAGAAATTCACAAAAATGATATCGATTATCATATCAGTCAAACTAATAATTAAACAATAACATGTGGAAGAAATTCATAACATATTACTATTTAATAAATCAGTGTTATAAGACAAATTTCTGAGTAATGGTTACTCAGAAATCAGAGTTTAATTCATAAGAGCAGAGATACTTAACAATTTGAGACAAATTATCCATATCAACATAAATGCCAAAACATGAATAAAATGAAACAACAATTTTATTAAAATAAAAATGAAACTGGTATTTGATACAGAAATGCCAAAAATACCAGTTAATTGAATCTGCTTCTCTGATCCTGGTCTCTAACAGTACTTTACATTACTTGAATTTCTGTTTTCAAGACTAGAGCTGCAGAAATGCATACTCTGCCCATTATGCATAATAAAAGACATAAAGCATAAACCCTCAATAATGTTCAGATCTAAAAATTTCTCTCCTCCCCATCTACAATTCTAAATTCCTATTACAGAAATGCTTCTAGAAGTCTGGAATTGCAGAGGAGAGCTCTCTCTTTTACATTTTGCAATCTGCAATTTATAATTCCTCCCAAAACTATTTTTAGAAGAGAGTTTGTTTGAAGAAAAATCTGCCCAATCCAACTTTAATTGCTCAAAAATTTCAATCTTTAATTGCTGGAGTCTTCTCATTGATTGAAATCTTTTTCCTCAATATCTCTTCTATTGTTTTTCCTGCAAAAAGAAATTAAAAATCATTTAAGAAGCAAAAATAAAATCCAAATATTATTTCTAAAACAAATCCAATCAAATTCTATTTAAATAAATAAAAAAGGAAATTTGAGCTTCTTATTGATATTCATAACGATCTTAATTAACCAAGGATAATATTGATGCATGAATATGCAATTAGAAGAGGCTGGGCAAATGAAAATGAAGAAAACAAAACTCAGAAAATTGATTTTATTTTTAGAAATTCGGAGCTTGATCTTCTGCCTGATTTTTGACCCAATAAATGATCAAATATGTTATTGAAACCTCCTTAGAAATGTTCTCCTTGATTTTCTCTTTCCAATGAGCCGTCCTAGGCCTCATTTGGCTAAGTAAATCTCAATTTATTAGCCTCCAAAGTTGATAAGTCAAATCTGAAATAAATCTGGGAACTCTGTTGCTGGGCTAAAAAAAACAGAATTTAGTTAAAATCTAATCCTAAATTAGCCTATAATTAACTAATAATTAATTCTAATTTAATTGCTAATTATAAATTAATCTAATTAAATATTAATCTAACTAATTAATATAATTAACTATTTATAAACAAATTAATCTAATTAATAATAAATCTAATCAAATTTATTCTATTTTAAATATTTAAATATTAAATTAATTATTAAACTAAAACTAATTTAACATTATATTAATCTAAAACTATTCTATCACTAACGCTAACTTAACATTAAAACTAACCAATTACTAACTAACTTACCTTACCATAATACTAATATTATATTAATTAAAAACTAATGTATTATTAACAATTATTTTAAAACAACAAACTTAAAACAATTTAATATTATACTTATTTAAAACAAACTAACACTATACCTATGACGAACTAACACTACATATTTTTAAACTAACATAAGACTAACTTACCACTACTAACTTTCATATTCCACTAACGTTACTACTTAACACTATCGAATCAAATAAATGCGATTCAATCGCATCGGGGCTAACAAGCTTAATCGGATCGGAATAAATGAGTTTAAGTCATCGCATCGGAGGTGAAGGCCATCGGGGTATTTAAAATGATGTGTCTATTAAACTTTCCCGATGCGATGTAATATGCTATTAAACTTCCGATGCGATTTAATTAATTTTTATTTTATTTTTTTTTTATATTTGTTTTTTAATATTAAATTTTAATTTAATTAATTGAATAATTAATTTAAAATTTAATGTTTAAAAATTAGTTTTTAGTTTTTTTAATTTTATTTTAGTGATTTTAAGTTATGAATTTATCTAAAGCGCTGATTTACCTAGAACAGCCATTTTGACATTTTGGATTTTTTTTTTCGAGATTAGAAATTTATTTGAAAATTGGAATAAATGACTGAAATCCCGATGCTTTATGATTTGGCTGTATAAGTAAAAATAAAAATCGTTAATAATAACTAACAAGGGGTTAATATTTAAACTAAATGCATCATTGAACTACGCATTTTTTAACCCAGGCAACATAATCGATTAGACTTCAAAGGAGTGCTATTTACAAACCGGTTGACCAAATGAGACGAAACAAGCGTCAACAGGAAGCTTATAAAAAAATTATTTCAACCAAGCAATCAAAACAAGAATCTAAAGAAAATAAAAAATTAACAAAATCGTAAGATAATTTGATTTAATAAAAATCCTAAAAGGTGCTTAGCCAAAAATTTTATAGAAAGGGTCCCCATTATTTGATGTGAACGAGCTAAAAAAGGGGGGTTGTTGTACCGTACAACAATTGGCGATTCACTGGAAGAAACAGTTATCTCTGTTTGATAAGATTTTCTCAAAATTAAAGTAAAAATAATTAAAGAAGAGAAAATTATTTTTTGGAATGTTTGACTAGGTTCATTAATCTGAATAAAAGCAAAAATCATCTTACTATAATTTTCTTGAAATTCCTCATAAATTAAAATATCTCATAACTCTATATCAGTCCTTCATTAGTTCTAGAGATAAAGCAGGGGTCACTTTACAACCGGGCTTTTAAAGTGTACTCATTTGTCACAGGTAGAGCCACTGCTGCCAGCAAACATCTATAGTCTCGACAGGGTTACCTTTTAATCATCAATGATTCAGAATCCTATCTATTTAAGAATTATTGACCTAGAGATAAATCCATTTATATATGCTTATTTTTTATTTTTTTATTTTTATTCTTAAAAGCCATTGTCCTGGTTTGGTAGCCAGATAGTTGACAATGCCATTCACTGGTTATAATTGGACTGAACAAGCTGGCTCGTGATGAGACCCCTTGTCTTACAATTGTTTGAAATTATAAGCCATTACCCTGGTTTGTTTAACAGTGTTGGTAATGTCAGCCTATTTTTCCCCTATGATCATGGTAAGCAGGCTCGTGATGAGACCTCTTATCTTTTAAGTTATAAATATATTTTTGGATTACACTCTAGAAAAATAAAACTCTTTTTAAATAGGGAGAATCATTAACTCCTTAAGAGTTCAGGATGACAATTTCAGAGTTAAAAGTGTTTTGTTGTAAAGTGTCTTTACTTGGTTAAAAATAACTTTTCTTGACTGATAATAGAATCTTGAAAGATCTTAATAAAGTATTGAAATCTCAAAATAATTACAATTTTGATGAAAAAGAAATTTCTCAGATTTCACGATACTTCGTCAACTTTTCTTGTTTTATAATATCTTCCTTAAGTATGTCTACCTTTATAATAAGAAAAACAAATTTTGCTATGAGATTTTAAGAAAAAGCTAATAGGAGACTATTAACAATTTTCCCATGTATGCCAACCATTGCTAAGTAACAAAAAACCTTCCATATAAATCATGGAAAAATCACCAAAATCAAAACTGAAAATCAAAGGAAAAGAATTCTTAAGGTGAGAAAAGAAATCAGCAAACAAAAAATAAAAATGAAACAATTAAAAAGTGGAAAAGAAAATCCAAGTTTTTGAAATACAAACTCAAACAATAATGTTTATACCAATGTCTCAACAACATGAAGTAAAATAAAATAATCATGTAATCATTCCTTCTTATGTTGAGATCCAGAAAACTTATACCTTGCAAGGTTGTAAATGCTTTAGGATTCAGATAGCAGTGATGATAAAACTTAGCCTCAATGAAAAATTTATGTTTGATGTCAATCTTGTCGTTTTTAAAGCATTATATTAATCATTTTCTAATAAAAGGAATGCTTTAAAGAAACAGATTAAAGGTTTAGAAACTTCCTAGTGTAGCTGTTTCAATGAAGACTATCGTTGCTTCTTGAAAATAAAACCAGGAAAAGAGCAATAGGGCTTCCAAAATATGATTTGGCAGATGATGGAAAGCTTTTATGAAGAGCTGCAAAACAGATTCAAATATGAAAACAAAACTGAAACTAAAGTAATGAAATGGAAATTAATGAAAGTGGGTACATGAATCTTACCATTGGATGATTGCATTTGATCTTACCTGAAGGTATCAATTTCTCCAATACTAGCTGACTTCTTCTTTTAGTTTGACATTAAAAATATGAAGAAGGCAAACTAACCAAAATCCTATAACCCAAAATCATTATTTATTTTATTTAATTTAAAGCAAGTAGTAAAATGTAAAAACGAAATGCTTTGTGTTCAAGGGAATTGAAATTAAAACAATTGCGATAGCATCGATGCGATTTTTATAATAATCGGTGATGAGCGAAGAATGATAAGCGATGAACAATCGGCAATTAATGAAAAGCGAGGAGCAATGAGCATTCAGCGATTAATAAAAATCGATAGCGATAAGCAATTGGTGATGAATTATTGCATCGCAATTTTTTTATTTTTATTTTTTAAATGAGCACACAAGGATGTATTCAATTTTCCTCCCGATTTGCGATTTACGATTAGACTTGTTGCATCAGAGGTCTTTCAAAATTAATCCTTGATTAATTTAATAATTTGCGATTGCGATTTGAGCTTCATCGCATCAGAGTTTTTGCAAATGGATATATTAGAATGTAATTTCCCCGATTTGCAATTACCGATTGGGTTCATCGCATCAGAACGTTTGAAATGAATTAACTTTATGTTAAATGTGATATGCGCGTTTGCTATCCATTTCATCGCATCAGAACTTTTTGTAAAAACAAACCTTTCAATTTATTCCAATGCGATATGTGATTTGATATTTTATGAAAAATTGAATGATGAAACACATAAGAGATCTTGCATCGGAAATATGAAAATCAAGTTGGAACATTTCTGATATGAATCTTGCGATACTGTTTTTTAATTTCAATTGGATTTTTTAAATGAATGAAAGCAAAGTTAAAGAATGCTCAAATTCTAATGAATCATAAATAAAATTTTCCTGAACCTGTTGCAAATTTGAAATGGGTTTGCTGCTTACTTCAGGTTTTGAAAACAAATGAAAACCTGCAAATAAAACAGAACAAGAATAAAAATTAAACTATGGAAAAGAGAAACTAGTAATAGATGAAAATAAACTTGTAAATGCGTACTTGGAAGAGAATTGTCTGTGGATTTTACCTTATGAATCTTCCAATTATTCTTTCTATTTATCAAAATTATGACTTTGTTCAAACTCATCTCATTATTTATTCTAAATATGAGTGTGCAATCAGCCTAAATAAAATCTGTTTATTCATGTTCAGGAAATCTAAAATTTACCAGAAATAAATATGAAAATAGTCTTCCCTTTTGATTTGAAACAACAATTTATTACCTCTGCTCATTCCGAATTAACTTGAGAAAAATATGTATTGTTATAGTGACTGTTTAATAATTTCTTTAGTAAATAAATATGATGCGTATTACAACATCAGATAATAAACTAAAGGTCTGAATGGGATAAAGCCACTAATTGTGGGAAAATGTCAAAACATATTTGAATGTGTGCACACAGCAAAATAGACATTCTAAAGGTCAGCTTAGCGAATTTCGAGGAAGATAATATGAACTTCATATGATTACCACGAAAGGTTAGACTGAATAATAATGATTGAGTCAGAATTAAGCTTATCATAGACAATCATACATTTCATGGGATAAATGCCAAGTGCAACCTCAATTGAATTTTGTCAATACATTATTCAAAAATAGGCAGAGATGTATTCATGGGTAGAGGTATTGCTGCGATAGATTTTGATTTAAAAATAGGAAGAAAGAATTAGAAATTTTATGATGAGAGGTAAATATTTCCTTGAACGTGTATATGATATGAGAAGAGCTGATTGCTTCCTTTATTTTTAATCTGCAAAATTATTAAAAATAAATTAACTATATAAAACAAACTAACTAAACTAATTCTACTCCTATTCTAACCATATACATGAAGTTGACTAGGTATAGTCATATTTCCAGTGTAACCATTCTCTCATTTTAATTCCTGAATATATGTACAGTTCAAATGTTAGTAACAAAAATACAAATCTAATTGAACTAAGAAAATTAAATCTATAATCAGAATGTACATTTATTATTAACAGCTTATTTACAATCTCCTTCTTTTGAAAATTCTTTTCCAACTGAATTCCAATTGAATCATCAAAATATGGATGGGTTTCTATTAAGGATTGAAAAATGTTTAAAAAAGGAGATGACAGGCCAGATTGTAGATATGAACTTTTAAATTCAAAGGCCTGAAAAAAATTGTTAGTGTTATGTGTAAGTGTTAAACTATTAACAATCTTCCATGAAGGAAAACTTTCCAAACAATTTTCAAATGAGGTAATGAAAAATGGATGGAAATATGTCAAATAAAATAGAAAATTATCAATTGGATTAGATTGTTGGCCAGATTGTAAAAATACATTCTCTTGTTGATATTTCCTTTGGGAAGATAGAAGCTTTTGATAAAACATTAGCTTTGATTGAAATTGAAATATCAATAGCTTTTGATGTTCATGATTATAATATGAAACTTCAATTTCCCAATATGGCAATGCATCAATTGAGTGTTCACTATTAAAGCGCTCAATATGCCAGCGTAGAGTGTCGAAAATTTGAAAAATAAAATCAGAAAAAAAATCGGAATTTGAAAGAAAAAATAAAATGAAATCCCTATTGGTACAACTAATGCTACAGCACAATTGGGATTGTTTTGAAACAATTTCTTTTTCACAAGGATTGGCGAGAATAATGGAATTTGAATAATTGCCAATTCCAACTTGTGAATTAGAAAGAGAATTATGATTATGATCAAGAATGAGAATTTGATTATGATATGAATCATAAATTGGAATGTTTTCTTGAATGGTGAAATCATGAAGATAATTTTCTGCTCCAAAATGAGGATCAGTTGGAATAATTTCTAAATTGAAATGTTCCTCACTCCCAGATTTTATTTGAATTTTCTCATGAGGACTCTCTTTAGAAGAATAGAAATCAATATCCTCAATGTCAGAGTAATTATCATAAATGACTTCACAAGATTCTCTAGAATTCCCTTCACTCTTATCCAATATATCCAAACAAGGAGGAACAAGAATATCATGTTCATTAATGGCAAAAGAATGATCGTTAATTGCTTCTCTATCTTGATAAAAACTTAATAGTAATTCATTTAGATCAGCCTCTGTATTTTCTGAAATATCATTAATATCAAGAGGGGAAAAATTACCATCATTAAAAATATCAGGATAAAGGGAAAAATGTGAACCTGAAACAATGCATTTAAAACCGTCTCTGTTTGAGAACTCTTGTGCATTATGCTCATTGTAAATCTCAGATTCTAAATCATTCCTTTGTATGCTCATGCTTTCTTGAAGAAGGCTGCTTTGTTGCTGTGATTTCGGCATTTGCTCATCATGGAGGAATTCAGAAATTTGTACAGCAGTTTGTATTTTATTATTTACTTTGATTGCTGCTTGTACTTGTTGATTTGCGATCTGATTAGAAATATTTTCCAAGCTTTGTGAAACCAGTTCATCACAATTTATTTGCACATCCAAATTGGGATTCTCATTTATATTGTAATGGGATGGAACAAAGCTTGAATTAATTTCATATGGATTGGGAATGGGTGGAAGAGAACAAATATATTCAAACCAATCTAATGATTCTTCTTCCATAGGTTTATCTTCGTCTTTAAATCTTAAGCAATTTAAATGAAATCGAATATTAAAATCATTAACAGACTCATTTTCAAACCTTCGTAAATATTCAATTTCTTCACATACCTGTTCATAATCATAGCCGTCAAATTTGTAAATGAAAATTGTAACAAATTGATCCCAGCTGTGGATTGAAGCAACTGGAAGAGTTCTACACCAGCTTCTGGCTTTTGCCGCAAATGTGAGAGTAAAAATTCTGCATAAAATGCCTTCATCAATCCCTTGAAAATCATAATTTGAAACATTTTGAATAAATTGAAAGACATGATTAAAAGCAGAAGAATTTTTCTTACCATCAAACTTTACCTAAGACAAGAGTCTTACCACTTCGGGTGGAGTATTGGAAGATGCACGTCCATGTATACAACTCCAAATTGGAAGTTTTAAATGAGCCATTGTAATAAAAATGAAATATTATAATTCAAAGACTCCAAAGTAAAACAAATCTCAGGCCCTCCTTCTAGCGCCAAAAATGTTGAAGCCTCGAAAATCGCTGCTACAACATTGGGGGATAACCACCCGGTCCGGACCTTAAAGCAGCTCCTTTTCCATTTATGATAGTGGCTCCGACTGGTTTAACTAGGTCCAGTTACCTTTTCCCTATCGCTATTGGTTTACAATGTATCGTTAACTACCAATAGACAGGGATATCAGATCAATTCTTCTTGCTGATTAGGCAAGAGAATGACCCTTAAGCTGATTTGGGTTCAGCCAAACCACAACTAAGATTTTGCCTCTTTGAGGAGAGGACTTAAAAGAATCTAAAAATTAATCTAAATGCAAACTTATTCTATAATGCAAGCAAAAGAAACTAATCTAAATCCTATCTCAATTAGGTAGATATAAATCTAACCCAACTAAGAGCAAGATAATTAAATACTGAGAATTAAAATATGTCTAGTTTTAAATTAATGTTAAGCTAACGAAGAAATTCAATTAGCTCACATTTGTGAGTACCAAAACACATTCTATTGAGACCATTCGACTAAAATAATAAATCAACAACACTCCGGAAGAAATTCACAAAAATGATATCGATTATCATATCAGTCAAACTAATAATTAAACAATAACATGTGGAAGAAATTCACAACACATTACTATTTAATAAATCGGTGTTATAAGACAGATTTCTGAGTAATGGTTACTCAGAAATCAGAGTTTAATTCATAAGAGCAGAGATACTTAACAATTTGAGACAAATTATCCATATCAACAGAAATGCCAAAAACATGAATAAAATGAAACAACAATTTTATTAACATAAAAATGAAACTGGTATTTGATACAGAAATGCCAAAAATACCAGTTAATTGAATCTTCTTCTCTGATCCTGGTCTCTAACAGTACTTTACATTACTTGAATTTCTGCTTTCAAGACTAGAGCTGCAGAAATGCAAACTCTGCTCATCATGCATAATTCAAGATATAAAGAATAAACCCTCATTAATGTTCAGATCTGAAACATTCTCTCCTCCCCATCTACAACTCTAAATTCCTATAACAGAAATGCTTTTAGAAATCTGGAATTGCAGAGGAGAGCCCCCTCTTTACATTTTGCAATCTGCAATTTATAATCTTCCCAAAACTATTTTTAGAAGAGAGTTTGTTTGAAGAAAAATCTGCCCAATCCAACTTTAATTGCTCAAAAATTCCAATCTTTAATTGCTGGAGTCTTCTCATTGATTGAAATCTTTTTCCTCAATATCTCTTCTATTGTTTTTCCTGCAAAAAGAAATTAAAAATCATTTAAGAAGCAAAAATAAAATCCAAATATTATTTCTAAAACAAATCCAATCAAATTCTATTTAAATAAAAAAAAAAGGAAATTTGAGCTTCTTATTGATATTCATAACGATCTTAATTAACCAAGGATAATATTGATGCATGAATATGCAATTAGAAGAGGCTGGGCAAATGAAAATGAAGAAAACAAAACTCAGAAAATTGATTTTATTTTTAGAAATTCGGAGCTTGATCTTCTGCCTGATTTTTGACCCAATAAATGATCAAATCTGTTATTGAAACCTCCTCATAAATGTTCTCCTTGATTTTCTCTTTCCAATGAGCCGTCCTAGGCCTCATTTGGCCAAGTATAACTCAATTTATGAGCCTCCAAAGTTGATAAGTCAAATCTGATATAAATCTGGAAATTCAGTTGCTGGGCTTAAAAAATAAAAATCAGAATTTAAAAAAAAAAAAAAAAAAAAATCTAATGCTAAATTAGCTTACAATTAACTAATAATTAATTCTAATTTAATTGCTAATTATAAATTAAACTAATTAAATATTAATCTAACTAATTAATATAATTAACTATTTATAAACAAATTAATCTAAATAATAATAAATTTGATTAAACTAATTATATTTTAAATATTAATTAATTTAATCAATTTAAAATTAATTATTTTAAATATTTAAAAATTAAATTAATTATTAAACTAAAACTAAATTAACATTATATTAATTTAAAACTAACCTAATACTAACACTAATATATACTAATGCTAATTTTAATATTATAACTCCTACCTCCTCTTGACTCAATCGCATCGGAAGATTTGAACATTGACTTAATCGCATCGGAAGATTTGAACATTGACCTCATCGCATCGCATAAGTTCAATGTGACTCAATCGGATCTGAAGTAATGAGCTCAATCGCATCGGGGCTGACAAGCTTAATCGGATCGGAGGTAATGAGCTCAATCGCATCGGATGAAACTAATGAGCCTCAATCGCATCGGGAAAAATCATTGCATCGGGGTTTTTAAAAGGATGTTCGCATGAATATTTCCGATGCGATGTGTTTTATGCAAAAATTTGATTTTATTTTTTGTTTTTTATATATTTGTTTTTTAATATAAAATTTTAATTAAATTAAATTAATTATATTTAATATAATAATTAATTTAATTAATTCAAAATTTTATGTTAAAAAATATTTTTTTGTTTTTTATTTTTATTTATTTTAGATATGTTAAATTAGACTACGAATTTATCTAAAATGATGATTTACCTAAAACAACCATTTTGACATTTTGGAATTTTTTTCGAGATTAGTAATTTATTTGAAAATTGGAAAATTGGAATAAATGACTGAAATCCCGATGCTTTATGATTTGGCTGTATAAGTAAAAATAAAAATTGTTAATAATAACTAACAAGGAGTTAATATTTAGACTAAATGCATTATTGAACTACGCATTTTTTAACCCAGGCGACATAATTGATTAGACTTCAAAGGAGTGTTATTTACAAACCGGTTGACCAAATGAGACGAAACAAGCGTCAACAGGAAGCTTATAAAAAAACGATTTCAACCAAGCAATCAAAACAAGAATCTAAAGAAAATTAAAAATTAACAAAATCGTAAGATAATTGACTTAATAAAATCATAAAAGGTGTTTAGCTAAAAATTTTATAGAAAGGGTCCCCATTATTTGATGTGAACAAGTTAAAAATGGGGGGTTGTTGTACCGTACAACACATCGCAACTTATTTGACTACAGGGCAGTGCCCTCAGCACTACACCCCGCTCCATAAATGGCAGCTGGTCGTCCGCGCCGCTGAATACCAACTGATTGCAGGGCAGTTTTATAAATTGGGCCTCGATGAGGTGCTGCGCAGATGTATACTCGATCATGAACGGGAGGCCGTGCTGTGGGAATTCCATAGCGGCATTACGGGAGGGCATGTGGGGGCGAAGCCCACTGCCCGGAAAGTGCTCCAAGATGGCTTATGGTGGCTGACGGTCCATGCCGATTGTAAGAAATTTGTTAATAAATGCGATGTCTGTCAGCGAATAGGGAGGCCCTCTCACAGAGACGGCTCCTGCTACACTCGGTGCATGTGTTGCAGCCGTTTGAGAAGTGGTTGTCGACTTCATAGGTCTCATCGCCCCAGTAGCCAGGCATACCAAGGCTTGGTACATCATTATCGCCACCAATTACCTCACCCAGTAGGCTGAGGCAGCGGCGGTACGAGACTGTACGGCCAATACAATAACTCGTTTCATCTTTGAACACATCATCAGCAAGTTTGGCTGCCCACAGAGTTTAACCAGTGATCAAGGTACACACTTCATCAATGAAACAGTCAAGTCACTGCTGGACACCTTCATGATTCAACATCACAAAAGCAACCCATACCACCCGCAGGCCAATGGCATTGTGGAAGCGTTCAACAAAATCCTCGAAAAGGGTTTGACGAAGATCTGCAATGCCAAGCAGGACGATTGGGACGAACGATTTCCAGCTGCACTATGGGCCTACCGAACTACGGTCAAGCGATTGACCAAGCAAACACCATTCCAGCTAGTGTATGGCCATGAGGTTGTGATCCCTGCCGAGTTCACCATACCGAGTCTTCTAATTGCCACATCCCTCCAGTTTTAGGAAGAGGAATCACTGCAGGAGCGCCTCCATGAATTACAGGAACTGGACGAGGCCCGGTTTCTGGTCGAGTTTCACCAAAAGGTTCAGAAGGACCGACAGAAGTCGTGGCATGACCACCACATAAAGATAAAAACGTTCTAGGTTGGTGGGAAGGTTCTCCTATATGATAGCAGGTTTCAGAAGTTTCTGGGGAAACTGCAGATGCACTAGTTGGGACCCTACTCCGTCGTCGAGATTCGGGATTCCAGAGCCGTTCGGTTGGCTCAACTGGATGGTACTGTTTTACCTAGATGGGTGAATGGCGCACGCCTGAAGCCCTACCGTGACTAAGGTTCTTTCCCCTTTCATTAATAACTCTCGCAACCGAGAGAAGCCGTAGAGTAGCGTAGTTGAATAACTCTCCCGCAACCGGGATGAGCATAGGTAGTGTTCGTTTTCCATGCATAGGTCGTCAATAACCGCTCTGTTGCGGGGACCACACCTCAACCGATTGTGGTCAGGGAGGGGCGCGTCCAGCGTGTTATCCTTGTAGGATACACAAACATGTCAAGTGTCAGTCCATATTATTTCAGCTAGTACTTGTGTCAGACTGTAGGATCACCTATATTTGTAGCATAAATTGCCATAATTGCCATAATTAGAAGTAACCTTGCAGTAATCATTTTTCCATAATTCGAAGTAACCTTAGCCATCGCTTCTGCCCATTTCCCCAGGCCATCGTCAGCAGATGTCAGAATACACCTCAGCAGGTGATTGATCGCATTATTATCACCGTGAAGAATGCCAGCAGGAATTAACTCGTTATGGGACCTCATCAACCTCACTCATGCCAGGTAATTACATAACCTGCATGGAAAAAAGCACGATAATACCAGAGAAGTTAGAATTAGAAATTGGATCAGAACCAGAGCAGTAGAAGTATCCAAAAGCACAGAGCCGAGAGAAGACGCTGAGACCAATTCTGCAAGTGTATCAACACCGAGCGAAGATGACAAGAGCCAACCCAGCAGTCATAGAACCACAGCTCGACAGCAGAATTCATAAAATAGAGTCTCTCGTCGGGAAATACGACAATGCTTCCCTCATAGATGCAAACCTCACGGACTCTTTCGAGTTCCCAGCACTTAAGTGGCAGGTGTATATGGAACATTATACCACAGAAGCCAGGCATTCAACAAACAAAATTTTTCTAGAGTTCCGAGGCCTACAGCAATCCTCCCTTCTGAATTTAAGAAATCTCCCGGTATTCGAGACAACAGGACCAGCCATGCAGTGCACCAAGTTCTTGCTCAGTCGCATCCAGAACGGGTCATTGTGGTTGAACAAAGAAATTCCAATCCATGCGGAGGATATCCACCGGCTCACAGGGCTTTCACAGAACGACCCGGATGTATCGTCTGCATGTCAGACCACTTCCAAAAGAGCGAAGAAGTCAGGGGATGCTGACTGTTAGACTCGCTCTTGTCAGTCCTCCGCCAGAGTCAAATTCACCAAAGTTCATTTCTCGTCATTTGCAGTCACTAATGTTACTTTGGTCCAGAAAAGAGTCATTTCACTTTCTAGGTCTAGGGTTTGTCTTCAGAACGTTGAATAATGCCCGCAGGCCATGAGGATGTCTTCAGTGAGTTTTTATTTCGAGATTGTTATCGTCAATAATGCGAGATTGATTCTTCTTCAAAACCCTGTTTTGAAGAAGAAATCGTCAAAATGTATTTTTAAATATGTAATTATTCCAAAGTTTCTCAGCTGAAAATGTTCACATATAGCCTCTCCTGATCCCTTGCTGAAATCCCACGCCACCATCCCTGCAAAAATTCAATCAAGAAAACATCATTCAAGCCAAAAAGTCAAGTGCAAAAAACAGAGTTTATTTCAAGTTGTGAAAGTGTCGAATCTTCAATTAATGGGTTTTTGTTAAGGCAAGTCGAGATCTTATGCCCATTACCCTAAAAAATTTCATTTCCCAAGTCAAGAAAATCAAATAGAAAACAACATTGAGTTCATGCCAAATGTCAAATTGACAAAGTTCAGAGTGGTATTAATTTGTAAAAAGTGTCAATGCCAAATGTTATAAAAATGGGTCTTGTAAAACCAAAACTTAAACTCCACGATTTTAAAAGATATTTTCATATGTTTTAAATATTCTTGTGCATCCAAAGGTTGAATGAGAAGTCGAATTCAAATCGTGAAAGGCGAAAATCGTGTTTGGTGAAGAGCTGACTGTGTTGACACAGGGCGCGACGCGTTGGGATAGAGCGTGGCGCATCCACAGAGCGCGACGAATCAGGCGTCTTTCCGCAGTGTTAATTTGTTCAGGCGCGACGCACCCAAATGGCCGCGGCGCATTGGAATGGAGTGTGACGCACAGAGCCAAAAGGAATTAGTCAGAGAAATGGATAAGATTGCTGGGATGCTTACACCATAGCAGAACTGGTCAGTAAGGATTGCCGCCATGCAAAAGTTGAAGGTCTTGTTTTTGGAGGTGCCTCTGATTATGGATGCTTTCCAGCACTGTTGAGGCTGCTTGTGGGACCTTTGACTGTTCATTTATCTGATCGTTGATCTAGTATAGTGAAGCAGGCATGCCATTTATTGAGCTTGTTGTCGAAAGAGCTATTAGGAGATTTTGAGGCCTGTGCTGAATTTGCTTATACCAGTTCTCTTTAAACTTGTTGTTATAACAGTCCTTGTGATTGCTGAATCGGCAGATAATTGCATAAAGACGATTGTAATTGTAAATTTTCTCACATTCTTCCTCGCATCGTGGACTGAGCCAAGAATGATTGTAATGAAGTTCTCTGTGCTGGGTGTTGCGATTATGCATTGTTGGTGCTAGAATATTGGGTTGATGCCCCTAAAATTCAACGGTCAGTTGATCTTTATGAAGACCTCATAAAGTGTTGCGTGGGAGATGCTATGAGTGAGGTTCGTTCTACGACAAGAACATGTTATCGCATGTTTGCAAAAACCTGGACAGAGCGCTCTCGACGCTTATTTTCAAGTTTTGATGTTGTGATACAGAGGCTTATAAATGAGGAGGAAGGATGCATTCATAAGAGATACGCTTCTCCATCAATTCGTGATAGAGGTACACAGCCCTCGAGGAATCCGGCACTGGTAAACCCAAAATAAAAAATCTTTTGCAGCTTCAGCACACCCAGGATTTGGGACCTCTGTTTGTCATGGCCTTTGGGATGGAATGAGGCGAGAAGTCCTAAATTTCTTAGAAAAATGGGAAGAAAATAGATCTTGGTACAAGAGTTCATGTTTTGCCTTTGGCATCCAGGATAATGGAAGTATTTCAATCTTGTTGGATATGTGTTCGCTGGTGTTAAAAGAGAAATTGCAGCTATACAGATGAAGTGTTCATCCAATTCATGTTGTCGGTGGGTGCTCTGGTCATCTTACATAGTTTTGCGACATTTCTAATTGCTATCGAAGTGCTATGCTACCTTCTTCAGTTTTGAAGCGGAAACTCTCTTGTCAATCCACACCCTTATAGCCTGTTGACAAACAAATCTTTGTTACAGGCTAAGGCTTTGGTCAAAGGCATTTTTTGTTAAAAAATTGTTTTTTTATTCAAACGGTAAAAAGGAAAGTTCGCCTAAATTTAAAGTGAAGGCATCTAACATAGCAGTAAAATAGGAACATATGGTCTATTTCTAACTTCAGTTATGATTCAGAAGGGATATACAGCTACAGTTTTTGCCTCTTTATTGGTTATCAACAGATGTCATATGTAACGTTGCCCCTTTTGAGAACAGATGGCTGGCTCTTCATCTTTTGTTTGTTAAATAATCCCTCATTTTGAGTCGATCTGTTTTCCATAAGATAGTTTTATTCATTGTATTGTAAACATTTGGTTGGAGAGTTCTGGGAGAGGTGTGTGGAGGAGAAAAACAGAGCTTCACTGTACAGTTTTTTGACAGAGAATTAATGAAAGTTGCAGCTTTGTTTCATAAGATCCATGTGGTAATGACTTAGCATGTGTTTCTTCTTTTGTTTTCATATGTATCCTGGTATGTTTCACAGTTCATTAATAATCATTTCAATTTGAATGCTTCTGAGTAAGAAAGGTGGAATCCAATGTATTGCTCTGCCTGGGAGAAGCGTTCATGTTTTGTGTTTCTTCTTCTGTCTGAAAAGGATTCATTCATAAATGCCCTTTTCAACTTCCTTAACAATCCTTCCACTCCATATAATTTCAATTTGGATGCTTTAAGCTCTTGCCTATCTTGCCTCATGAGATAATATGTGTCTTTCATTTAATTTCCCTTCTCATGCTATCCTTTGTCCCCATACTGCCCAGAAACCCAATCATTTATCAAAATACCCCTTTCCTATTTATTTACTAGCCTAAAATCATTATCAGTTTCGCATTTAGGTCATCTCAACCCCTTTGAAGACCTTTTGCTGAGATAGACCCGAAGAGAGCCCTCTCTTGTCCTCGTAGGGCTAGCTACGATGCTAAGCTTGGTTTGATGTTGCCTCAAACCTCGCCTTCCTTCAGCCTGAGGCAGATTCGAGCGCTAACATAGTGGTGACCATACTGGGGAAGATGGTTTGTGTGTGAATGTAACACTTGATCTGCAGATTGTCTTGCCCCAGTACATACATCAAGTTCAGATCTGATTGTTGACGGTGAACAATGATCAGACATCAGAAGGCTGAAATCATTCACTTGGCGAATTCACTGAAAAATTCAGAAATCAATGCTTCATTGTGACTTCACTGCAGAGAGATTAGTAGTTTCAAGATTGTCAAGATGGACCAGATTGCAAGAAGATACACTCCCATGAGCGGAGATCGCATTCCAGGCTTTCCAAATAAAATTCCGAAGGTATATTGGTCAAGGAATCTACCTACGTTTAACGATGATGGTAAGAAGGATGCTGATTTACATCTAGTTAGATTTCACATGCATATTCG
Source organism: Pinus albicaulis (assembly GCA_034641835.2). NCBI lineage: Eukaryota > Viridiplantae > Streptophyta > Pinopsida > Pinales > Pinaceae > Pinus > Pinus albicaulis. The sequence goes on along the minus strand of CM076570.1, from coordinate 1,048,069,679 downwards.
CAAGTTGAAGGTGGATTTTCCTGAAGATTGCTTGATGAAGATATTCTTGGCCACTCTGGAAGGTGAAGCCCATTCTTGGTATGAAAATTTTCTGCCGGCCTGTATTTACTGTTGAAAATATTTTCATGCCCTGTTCATTGAAATATATCAAGCATCTTATCCATCATTAAATTTAGTTCATGACTGTTGCAAATATGCTTCTAATTTTATTGAAAGCCTTGAGAAATATTATGAAGATGATAATTTCATGGATGATGAGATCATGGAAGCCCTGTATGAAAATCCATTTCAGTAGCATAAAGACGATCATGAAAATTTGCAGTAGGATCAAGATTTTAGTGCGGTGGAGGATGAAGGAATTTTGCATCTTGACAGTCAACAGGAATTACATGAAATGGATCAGCAGTATGAGGAAAATTTGTATGCTCCTTCACTTGAAATCAATGAAGACAATCACTATCTGAGCCAAAGAAAACAAAAGGTATTATCTCCTCTATCGGAAGACGAGATAGATCAACTCTTGAACGGTCATGTTCCAGCTCAAGTTAACGTAGATCTGCAGTGTGCACATGATCAAGAAGGTGATGGTGGAACTTATTCCTTTTCTGAAAAGGATGATAGTCCTGTAAGAAGCTTTATAGAAGATGTCTATATGTCTGAAAGTGATGAAAGAGAAAGTGTCGTTTCAGATCTGTCAATAGAAGAAGATAGCATGCAAGTAAGTCCAGTTCTAATTTCAGAATGTGATAATGTCAGGATAGCTATTTCAGATCCAGATTCAAATTGTGATGACCAAGCATACCTTGTGATGAATCCTGAAAAGGAGGGTTTTGCTGTTGAGATCATAGACAGAGTTTTTGATCCAAATTTTCTCATATCATCAGAGCAGAGGCTTCATGAAGAGGTAATCCAGTCAGTGTATGAACAACAAAATGAGATCTTTGTTCGGGTAAGTGAAAACGTTTCCTTGGATGAATCATTGGTAGATGATAGAAATGTCATGTTTTAGCATCAAGAATCAGTTGAAGTTTCTTTTCTTATGATTGATGAATGTAATGAGAATATGGCTGTCATATCATATGAAGATGACCTACAATATATTCAGACTACAGAAAATCAGACCGTTCAAGATCTCCATTCAGATTCTTCTTCATATGTTTCATGTGTTGAAATGTTTTTATAAGAGGAGATTTTCTCATCTACCTGTTCAGAGTTTTTTGAAGCCCAGGAACATATTTTTACTGAAGTACATGATGAAGAAAGATAAAAAGCAGGTGAAAAGGACACCTTGTTCTTTCAGCAGGAGGTAAATCTTCATGTTTTTCAGGATCCAATGGCCAATCTGTTGCAGTCAGCTGTGAAGGTGTTTATTGCAGTGTTCAGTGATGAAGGAGATCATGGTCAACTATGTTTTTGGATGCCCAGTTATCAGTTTGTATTGTTGACCATGAGATCTGATCGGGAGAATCAATCAAGAAGGCATCTGCTTGATTGGTTGCATTGGCATTATGATATAGTTTGATGGTATATTGTCTAGTAAGAAACACAGGCGGTTATGTACTGCCAGCAAGCTTTAAGTTTTAAGTTCAGGTCCTGAGTTAGTTTGTTAGATTCAAGTTTTTTCAAGTCATTTCAGTTTGCCATCGAGTCGGTTTGAGTCAAAGTTTTAATCAAGTTCCAGTCAAATAAATTAAGTCATCAGTCTTGTGTCGATTTCTTGCAATAATGGATTCCATAGCCCAATGGATGGAGGCACTGTCTTCTCTCCCAAAGATCTACAGTTCTTGGCACCTCCAAGAAGCAGTAGCTTCCATCCCCATTGGAGCCAATGTTAGACTCGCTCTTGTCAGTCCTCCGCCAGAGTCAAATTCACCAAAGTTCATTTCTCGTCATTTGTAGTCACTGATGTTACTTTGGTCCAGAAAAGAGTCATTTCACTTTCTAGGTCTAGGGTTTGTCTTCAGAACATTGAATAATGCCCGCAGGCCATGAGGATGTCTTCAGTGAGTTTTTATTTCGAGATTGTTATCGTCAATAATGCGAGATTGATTCTTCTTCAAAACCCTCTTTTGAAGAAGAAATCGTCAAAATGTATTTTTAAATATGTAATTATTCCAAATTTTCTCAGCTGAAAATGTTCACATACAACCTCTCTTGATCCCTTGCTGAAATCCCACGCCACCATCCCTGCAAAAAGTCAATCAAGAAAACATCATTCAAGCCAAAAAGTCAAGTGCAAAAAACAAAGTTTATTTCAAGTTGTGAAAGTGTCGAATCTTCAATTAATGGGTTTTTGTTAAGACAAGTCGAGATCTTATGCCCATTACCCTGAAAATTGTCATTTCCCAAGTCAAGAAAATCAAATAAAAAACAACATTGAGTTCATGCCAAATGTCAAATTGACAAAGTTCAGAGTGGTATTAATTTGTAAAAAGTGTCGATGCCAAATGTTATAAAAATGGGTCTTGTAAAACCAAAACTTAAACTCCACGATTTTAAAATATCTTTTCATATGTTTTAAATATTCTTGTGCATCCAAAGGTTGAATGAGAAGTCGAATTCAAATCGTGAAAGGCGAAAACCGTGTTTGGTGAAGAGTTGACTGTGTTGACACAGGGCGCGACGCGTTGGGATAGAGCACCGCGCACCCACAGAGCGCGACGCATCGGGTGTCTTTCTGCAGTGTTAATTTGTTCAGACACGGCGCACCCAAATGGGCGCGACGCGTTGGACTAGAGCGCGGCGCACAGAGCCAAAAGGAATTAGTCAGAGAAATGGATAAGATTGTTGGGATGCTTACACCATAGCAGGACTGGTCAGTAAGGATTGCCGCCATGAAAAAGTTGAAGGTCTTGTTTTTGGAGGTGCCTCTGATTATGGATGCTTTCCAGCACTGTTGAGGCTGCTTGTGGGATCTTTAACTGTTCATTTATCTGATCGTTGATCTAGTATAGTGAAGCAGGCATGCCATTTATTGAGCTTGTTGTCGAAAGAGCTATTAGGAGATTTTGAGGCCTGTGCTGAAATTGCTTATACCAGTTCTCTTTAAAATTGTTGTTATAACAGTCCTTGTGATTGTTGAATCGTCAGATAATTGCATAAAGACGATTGTAATTGTAAAGTTGCTCGCATTCTTCCTCGCATCGTGGATTGAGCCAAGAATGATCGTAATGCAGTTCTCTGTGCCGGGTGTTGCGATTATGCATTGTTGGTGCTAGAATATTGGGTTGATGCCCCTGAAATTCAACGGTCAGCTGATCTTTATGAAGACCTCATAAAGTGTTGCGTGGGAGATGCTATGAGTGAGGTTCGTTCTACGGCAAGAACATGTTATCGCATGTTTGCAAAAACCTGGACAGAGCGCTCTCGACGCTTATTTTCAAGTTTTGATGCTGTGATACAGAGGCTTATAAATGAGGAGGAAGGAGGCATTCATAAGAGATATGCTTCTCCATCAATTCGCGACAGAGGTACACAGCCCTCGAGGAATCCGGCACTGGTAAACCCAAAATACACAGTCTTTTGCAGCTTCAGCACACCCAGGATTTGGGACCTCTGTTTGTCGTGGCCTTTGGGATGGAATGAGGCGAGAAGTCCTAAATTTCTTAGAAAACTGGGAAGAAAATAGATCTTGGTACAAGAGTTCATGTTTTGCCTTCGGCATCCAGGATAATGGAAGTATTGCAATCTTGTTGGATATGTGTTCGTTGGTGTTAAAAGAGAAATTGCAGCTATACAGGTGAAGTGTTCATCCAATTCATGTTGTCGGTGGGTGCTCTAGTCATCTTACACAGTTTTGCGACATTTCTAATTTCTATCGAAGTGCTATGCTACCTTCTTCAGTTTTGAAGCGGAAACTCTCTTGTCAATCCACACCCTTATAGCCTATTGAAAAACAAATCTTTGTTACAGGCTAAGGCTTCGGTCAAAGGCATTTTTTGTTAAAAAATTGTTTTTTTATTCAAACGGTAAAAAGGAAAGTTCGCCTAAATTTAAAGTGAAGACATCTAACATAGCAGTAAAATAGGAACAGATGGTCTATTTCTGACTTTAATTATGATTCAGAAGGGATATACAGCTACAGTTTTCACCTCTTTATTGGTTATCAACAAATGTCATATGTAACGTTGCCCCTTTTGAGAACAGATGGTTGGCTCTTCATCTTTTGTTTGTTAAATAATCCCTCATTTTGAGTCGATCTATTTTCCCACAGATAGTTTTATTTATTGTATTGTAAACATTTGGTTGGAGAGTTCTGGGAGAGGTGTGTGGAGGAGAAAAACAGAGCTTCACTATACAGTTTTTTGACAGAGAAATAATGAAAGTTGCAACTCTGTTTCATAAGATCCATGTGGTAATGACTTAGCATGTGTTTCTTCTTTTGTTTTCATATGTATCCTGTTATGTTTCACAGTTCATTAATAATCATTTCAATTTGAATGCTTCTGAGTAAGAAAGGTGGAATCCAATGTATTGCTCTGCCTGGGAGAAGCGTTCATGTTTTGTGTTTCTTCTTCTGTCTGAAAAGGATTCATTCATAAATGCCCTTTTCAGCTTCCTTAACAATCCTTCCACTCCATATAATTTCAATTTGGATGCTTTAAGCTCTTGCCTATCTTGCCTCATGAGATAATCTGTGTCTTTCATTTAATTTCCCTGCTCATGCTGTCCTTTGTCCCCATACTGCCCAGAAACCCAGTCATTTATCAAAATACCCCTTTGCTATTTATTTACTAGCCTAAAATCATTATCAATTTCGCATTTAGGTCATCTCAGCCCCTTTGAAGACCTTTTGCCGAGATAGACCTGGAGAGAGCCCTCTCCTGTCCTCGTAGGGCTAGCAACGAGGCTAAGCTTGGTTTGATGTTGCCTTGAGTTTTACCTTATTTCAGCCTAAGGTAGATTCGAGCGCTAACACCGAATATTATGAAAAATATGGCACACGACGGGGAGGAAAGGGGGTGAAGATGGAACTTATCAACAAGACCGAAATCAAGTTCGCATGCTACCTCATTGCCAGTAAGACAATGAGGCACTACACAAAGGGAGAATGTACCCTGGATATTATTTCCATTGCAAAGCACTATGTCCAGGGGGCGAAGTTGAACTGGTGCTCCTTCCTGCTAAAGGAGTTTTTCAACGCATGCGAAGACAATTACAAGAGGGCCATAAGCTTCATTTATGGATATTTGATAGTTTCATTTGCCATGTGGAAGTGGCATACTCCCCTCGTCAGGCTACTGGCGGAAATAATGGAGGGCCAGCCTCTAGCAATGAAGTTCGTCTCGTAGAAGGTGTCGAGTGATCCCAGCACCAAAGAGGTCAATGCATAGGCATTTCAAAGTTGGTATGGTTTAATGACAGATGTGGTAGCAGGCCAGCAGAGGGTGCCCTGGAATATGCTAGACGAGTACAACGAGAAAATATGGTTGGGGGTCAATCACAGGCACACCTTCATTCGATCTACTTGCGTGCCAGAGGAAACATTTCGCATGCGGCCGCTGAAGTTCCAGCTCGAAGATACAACCTTTCACAATGAATTTTTTTTGTGGCCGGGGGTCGCGATGGAAATCCGAAGTGGGGTACCCACATAAAACTTTGATAAGATGCTACCATGGCCACTGACTGGCGAATCGGAAGTGGAGGCGGCACAACAGGTCTCCACAGTGCAGCTCGTCCCCCTCATTCGCCACCTAAACACTCAGGTACCCAGCTTCAATGAAGTGGCCCGGGTTGTCTCAAGCGGTGCCATTCCTTTTCCTCTTTTCTCTGAGTTCCAAATTTCTCAGTCCACCCTACTTCTCAACACGAATTCCATCACCTCCCCCATCCCTAATTTTTTATTTACCTCACCAAGTCCGATGACTACCTCGATAGGGGAAAAGAGCAAGCCCACAAACCCCTTAGAAGCTCCTCAGGCCAAGAGGGCTCGGACCATAGAGTCGAGTCTGGTGGTAGACCTCACTGAGGAGGATCCGCCCCAGCCACCAAGTCCAGGGGTGCCTGTACAAGAAGAACCAATTGTTGACACAGGGGCAATAGGAGGGATTCCACCTCCACCTCCCATTGACCCCTCCGACTTCATCAACATTCGATTTTCACCACCACGTATCGTTCCACCTCCACCTCCACCTACCATTTCATCCGCACCATCCAACTCATCCACCACCGTGTCAGACCCCGTCATCCAAGATCTACTTAATGGGGACCACGGGGCCAAGGTCGAATCCAGTACTATAGCAGTGCCATCGGTCAACCTCACTGGGGACCCCTAAGTCTCTTTATCTGATATAATTACACAGATGGCACAAATTGTTACAAACACGGCTGAGGCACAGCCTGAGCCTACCCTATCTCCACAGGCTGTTCACACAGATCATCAAGAGTGGCTGGACCTGAATATGGCAGACTCGACACCTCATCAAACCCCGCCGTCGTCCCCTCAAGATCATTCCACCCGATCAGTTGCCAGTGGGCAACCCCTACAGGAACGGCAGCTGGATCAAAATGCTTCGGGGGTCGCCAACTTGGAGACGTGGGGTACGCCTCAGCTGTATCACTTTATTCAGAGGGCAGCCCACCAGGTGGAAAGGCTTCACTCTAAACATCAACAGAGGTGTGAAGAGCAACAACAACAGATCACCGCGCTTACCGAATAATGCGAACAACTCACAGTAGCATAGGGGCAGCTCCAGGGTCAGATCGACGAAGTGGCCAGGGTGTTTACAGGGGTATGGCTGGCCGTAGAGGCTCACTACACTTGGATGTCTGCAGACATACCAGAGATAGATATCCTACACCGGGCCATCCACCTCAAGGTAGCATTCACTGACCTCCACATGGAAAATGCAGAGCTCCAAGCAGCATTAGCGGCACGGCCAGTGCTGCCCGATCTAGAGGCAGTTTACATAGCACAAATTACAATGAAACAGGGCCAGGTCACCCAGATGCAGGAAGCTCTCAATTCTGCAGCACGTGATGCTTATGACCTCCTGGAAGGTCTCCAAGAATTATCGATGGCCCTTAAGGTCAAAACTCAGCCCATTTCAGCGCAGCTGCAACAAATTTCGAAAGAGATTCAAGATGCCACGGACCCCTCACAATTGGACCAGCTATATGCTCATGCAGAAGCTCTAGAGGTCCAGATCCAGCAAACAGAGGCCAGCTCGGTGATGGACAAGCAAGAAATTCGAGAGCTTCACCCGCCTCTCCAACTCAGTGCTCGGACGATGCAGCAGTTAGCCGCCGAGGCCGAAACCCAAATCAGCACAGTCTTCGGAACTATACGGGCGCCCCTCAGGGAGACTACTGTCACCAAGATCGCCGCAGAGACAGATGCATTGTTACAGGGGTGGCAGCAAGCTGTGACAACCTTCAATGAGCTTAAGGCTTCAACGTTCAGCAAGATCCCGGATTTGGGGCCCTTTTTTGGGTAGCACACTGAAGGTGCACAACATAAACAGGGCACAGGGTCCGGCGGGGAAATGGAAGTAGAAACGGTGATTTGTGATTGACTTGGGACGAGTCAAGAAAATATGTTCGGGGCCTGTTGGGGCCCTTGTTTTGATTTTGGAATAAAGAACAGATTTTTGGGTTGCAGATCGACACATGACAGTCGCGACCAAGCCACAACTACAGTGAGTAGCGGAGCTACCAAGGTTGCGGGGAAATAGGAGATGGCTGAAGAAGCTGACGTAGATAAGTGCAGATAAAGAGATGATACAATAGAGGACGGAGAGCAGAAATCATAGACAACAGAGAGAAGCAGCTAAAGAAGAATGCAAGAGGAACTAGTAGTTACGATGGCGGGTGAATAAATAGTCGTCACCCAGCCGAAAGAAGGGATACAGATGCAGAGCGATTGAAGAGGATTGAGTGGATGATGCAGAAGAGACATATCCCAAGCATGATATCTCTATAGTTCATAGGCTTCTGTTATCTATCTTTCTATCCTATGAGACCTCTGTAACTGAATTGTAAGCTCTTCCTGTGGAAGCGATGTAATTGTGGTTCAAGCTGAAAGGTTATTAATATAATTGTAGGTTGTTGTCTTATTATGTGAGTTACATGCATGCATGATGTCCATGATGTCTTAAAATTTTATTTGCTTAGTATCTGTTCAATCTCTTGAATGTTCTTGCGTATACGACGATATTTATGCAACCAATTCTATGTTACCTCAAATTGTGGATCCATCCTCCACTATCGATCTATTCCCCTTCTGCATGTGGTCGCGGCATGCCTCGGGTGAGACGCTCTACTCTTCGGAGTAGGGTGAAAATGCCGGCGTGCTTCTAGACTACAGCGGACTCCCTTGTTGGCCCTAATCTTTGAACCTGGGTCTTGCCTGTGAGACCTGTTTTTCCACCAACACATACCGTCATCACGTCTGGCACCAATGTTAGTGCAAGTCCTAATGCTGGTGGTGGCCTCGGCCCTAATGCTGGAGCTACTTCTAGTGGAGCTACGATCGAAACAATTCTGGCTACTCCTTTGCTTCCCTTCATGGCAGGTTTAAGCCTTTCCAATTTTAGCCAGTTGACTAACTACCTTATTCACCACGATCCAGGTTGGCCTACTATGCCAACTAAGCTTTCTTCAGACATTCCTAAGTTTGAAGGAAATGCTTGAGAGGACCCTACCAATCATGTTCGCTCCTTTCACATGTGGTGTTCGTACAATTCCATCATCGATGACTCTATCTACCTTCGATTATTCCAACGTACACTCACTGGAGAAGCTGCCAAGTGGTGTGTGGACTAGGCCTCTGCCTCTCACACCACTTTTGCGACTCTTACGAAAGCCTTTCTGTCCTACTTCCAACTACCTCTCCGTTATGATACCGGTATTGAATTATTCACAGATTTCCGTCAAAATTCTGCTACCCGCCTTTCCGACCATGTCCAAGAATGGCATAGAAGGAGGAGCTTATGTCGAGATCCTACATTCGATGACCATGTTTACATGGATTGGTTTCTCATAACGGTTTTTCCCTCTATAGGTAAAGATGTCGCGTCTCACTTTCCTCAGACTGAGGAAGAATCTTTGCAAGTCGCATTGAAATATGACTTGATCTACGCCCAATCTGGTTATTTTTATACTATTTTATCGGATCTTCCTAGACTTGGTGGTGCCAATGCACTAGGGGCATCTCACGTTGCCAACGATATTGTTGGAGCTCTTTCACATATGCATACTCATCCTCCCATGGGTTATAGTTTCCCTCAGGGAGGGGCCAACTCCTCTAACACGTATCCCCCTCTCGACAGCATGTATCTAGGACAAAGCATGCTTCAAGAATTTTCCCAACTCCATCAACTGATGCTAGGGACAGCTATTGCTTAACCTATTTACCCCAATGTTGTTCAACCTCCTTTCTATCCGTATCTTCAGCCTTGTGCTCCAACCCCTCTGACATCATCACCTCATCCTCCCTTGCCTTCTCAACCTTTGCCACAATAGCCACCTCCCCCTCAGGGTCAGGTGTATGCACAACAGAGTGCAACCAATCCTACGAATTCCAAGAAAATGAGAAAAATCAACAAAAACCAAATAGTGCAAGGTAATCAAGGGCGCCAAGGTATCTAACCAAAAGCACCCTAAGGGAACCAGTCTAACACTACAAACCAGCAACATCGTGATCAACCCAAGCAGAACAAGCCTCTTTATATGAAAAAGCCGCGTTCTTGTTGTGTTGTCCACAATCATTATACTCATGATTGTCCCCTTTTACCCTAGATGTGCCAAATGTGGGAAGCTCAAGCAGCATCTCGAGGACAACAAGCCACTGCTTCGACTCTTCCTAATACTACGCCAAATCATCTAGCCATGTTTAGTAATCCTTTCCCTCAGCAAGGATATGTGGATGCACAACCACCTCAAGGTCAAGCTACCCCTCAACCTCCCCCGTATGGTACCTATGAATACTAGATCCTCTTGATGAATTATGAAGAGGTCAATACTACCGATGTCAACCTTCAGACCCGGTCGTGCGAGTATGACAAGCCACCCGCTAAGTCAACAACTGAGTCCCAATATAAAGGTACCACAAAGCCTATTTCGACACCTAATTATCCTTTACATATCCCTCGGCCTAGAGAAGAGGTCTCTCACAATATCCCCAAAGGGCCATTACGCCGAAACGTTGCTTCTGCCAAAGCCACCCACACCTACAACATAGTATATGACTTGGCACAATCTTCTGCATCCATGTCAACACTATAAGTCCTCCGGTCATTCCCTTCATAACGTAACGCTCTACTATCTACCTTGGGCACTGTGGATCCTTTAGATGATCATTTGATCATATTTGATGTTGAAAAATCATATCATCCACCTTTACCTTCATTCGTCACCTTCTAAATACCAATCAAGATTTGTAATGCCCATGTATTGCAATGTATCATTGACAAGGGGGCATCCACCTGCGTGATGTCTGATTATGTTTAGAATAAGCTTGTATCACCCAACTTAGCCCCTTAGACCATCACTTTGCGTGCTTGGGATGATCACTCCTCTCAGTTCCTTGGCATGTTCCACAATTGTCCTATCAATCTTGCTTGCAAGACTGTTTGTATTGACATTGAAGTCATTGATGCCCCCTTAGATTGCAAAATTCTATTGGGTTGTAGCTATACCTATACGATGTCTGCTATCACATTTTCAGTTCACCGTAAGATGTGCTTTCCTCACAACGGAAATATTTTCACCATAGATCAGCTAACATATTACGAGCCAAAGTCTCCAACCTCCCCTGATTCCATCATATCTTTGGTGGCTGATAAACAACCAGTCACCCGTCCCACCAGTGTTTCACTAGGAGTCTATAAATATTTTGCCTTGCTTGGTTCATTCCCTAGTCCTTCCCCTCTTATCTCTGACCCTGACTCGTCGAATGTTTGCATGATGCAAGTGTTTCAGACTGACAAAAAATCTCCCAATTCGACTAGTCAGCAGCCTACCCCTCCGCAACCTACTATTAGCCACTCAGCTCAGCCTTGAGGACCTCCTCCTCAAGGCCCTTCTCCCTCAGCTAGTGTCTCTGATCACATTTTTCCACCTAGAACGGTTCCCCATAACCTTAACCACTTGGGAGCCATTCCGCCTGGCCATTACTCCTCTGGTCAGATATCGTTTCTAGCTCCTCCCTCTGGAGTATTTTCAGTGCTTGTTATGGCCACCTTGAGCCTTCCTAACTTGACCCTAGGGATCCCAGTCTGGTACATCGATCCCCAAAAAAACACCCCGCCTAGTTAGCTCAAACCACATACCACTTTGAACCTGGTTCAACTGATCGGTATAACCCCTCTCTTTTCTTCAGTGCCTCAACCACGTCAACATGAATCTACTCCTGTTGCGAAAACATCCAATGAGGGGGGGAAAGCCAAAAATAAGGAACCTAAGGACAAGGCTCCCTAGCCAACTCCATCTCCTCCCTCCAAAGTAGTCACTTCCATGCACTTTGTGTGATATTGTTGGGCATGCTACCCACAATTTTCCCGAGCTTCCTTGTCTCAAACTCGTGGTCAACGAGGCGTTTCCTGAATCTGATATCCTAGAGGTGCATGTTACCTTACCCGATTCAGTCAAGAAACTCAAGATGTTGTGCACAAATGACCCTTATGCTTTATGTGATCTCTATGGCCACTATTCTCACATTTTTCCATGTCTCAATGATTTTCGCGACACCCTTGAGGTTTTTCACCAAATAGAGGCCGCTCGTAGTGGATCAAATACTCCTCTACTTGCGAGTTTTTCTTTGGCAGAACCAAAGGACATTTCTACACCCATTGTGATCCCTCCCCACAATGTCGAGATGCCAGAGCCTTCAACCACTATCCTCTATTTGTCGTCATCCATGAGATCCACGGTGGAAGACCCCTCTGGGGCATCCCCTTTTGATTTTACTAAAACTTCTTCAACGATCACCCTAGGCTCAACATCAGTAGATGTTTCATCTACTAGTTCTTCGTTCACCCTATGTGACAACACGTATGTTAACCATATCTCTTATGATGATGCGTCAAGCAACTTCACCACATCATGTGGTCTTTCTTCTACCATTCCCCCCATCTTTCATTCTGATGAATACATTATGAAAGAAATGACCACCCATGATCTTCCCTAGGATGATATGCACCATCGGGCATACTTCCTTCCTGTTGTGTAACCAACTCCAAAAATAGAAGAAAAGAGATATGAACGCCTTAGAAATAAGCCACTTCGAGGGGGCAACCTCCAATACATTACATAAATGAAAAATTCTTGGATGATACAATTTACAAAACCTCCTATCTATATATAGGAGTCCATGGGGCCATAATGTAATCCTAGTGGGCCACAATGTAATCCTAGCCGACCTAACAATAATAATGTAAGGGCACAATAATAACAATATGGGGGTTACAGGGGTACAATAATAACAATAAGGGGGACTACACTAACATAATAAGGGGCTATACTATTAATATAGGGACTTAACATGCCCCTCTCCTTCAAACAAGTGTTGTCCTCAACGCTTGATTATTTCTTGATGCTTCTGTATAAAATTCTCATCCTCCCATGTGGAATCTTCTACAGGAAAGTTCTTCCACTTGCTGAGATACTCTGAAATTGATCGTACTTGTTGAGTTCTTGTTTTTGTGACTGCTTCAGAACTTCTTTCGATGTGATGTTGATATTCCTGTTGTTTCATTAGATTCTGCACCAAAGTTAGGTTATCCTTTGAGAGTTGGAGAACTTGTTGTTGATGCTCGATGTCATCTTCCACTAATTTATCATCCATATTAGCTATTATTTTATCCTTCAAACCATACAACTTAGCCTCCATTTCTTCTTTTAAACCATCTATGTCATCTTCGGTTGCTCTTCGTAAGATCGAAATTTGTTGCACTTGGTACCGTAATTTTGATATCTCATACTGCAATTCTTCCACTTCATGCATCATAGTATAGATTTCTGAGGGCTTAATGGGTGTTGAATTATTTTTAGAAGGCATAATAGAACCCATTACTGACAAAAATTCTTCAATATGCCCTTGGAATCAATTCAACTTGATTCTTCAAACAAGACTTATGCAATTCGGAAAAAGCAATACACACTTTTTTCTTGCTTTTGAGGAGCTCGATATTGAGATTGGATTATCTCTGTAATTGAAAATCTTCGATATCTGAAATTCAGCCCTGTAGTAGCCCTCTGAAGCTTCTTTCAAATGCAACAGGTCTAACCTTATTTGGATTCTCCAAGACAAAGTTGTGTCCAATCTCCCACAATGACCTAATTCTAGACTGGTTCAGTAGAGCGAACTTGTACGACTTGCCACGTGTCACTGTTTTGTCCTTTGTCTCTGAAATTGATAGCCAAGAAACTACAGGCTGTGTACTTGCGACCACTTTTGACGGCACTCCAATCCAATCTCCAGAGAGAGAGTTATTGAACTTTTCCCACGATCACCTCTTTGAGATGAAATTCAGGAGCCTGAAAAAGCACTACCTTCCACAGATCATATCTCCAAAAATATTGCGAACCAAGCTCTGAAATGTTTTGATGAATTTCCTCAGGATTTCAGCTTTGCACCATATGAATTTCAGGTTCTGAAACTTCGTAGAAAATTTTTTATAGTGCAAATTCCACGATGACCTGTTTAGGAGCCTGGAAACATACCTGACTTCCACAGATAGTATCTCCGAAATTATTGCGAACAGAACTCTGAAATTTTTATACGCACTTCCTTAGGCGTTTTTCTTCGCACCCTAAAAATTTCAGCTTCTGAAACTTCGTAGAAAAAAAATTATAGCGAAAATGCCACGATGACCTGTTTGGAGCAGCGAAACCCTAGAATCCAAAGCTCCGATACCAAATGTTGTGTAACCAGCTCCAAAAATAGAAGAAAAGAGATATGAACGCCTTAGAAATAAGCCACTTCGAGGGGGCAACCTCCAATACATTACATAAATGAACAATTCTTGGATGATACAATTTACAAACCTCCTTTCTATATATAGGAGTCCATGGGGCCATAATGTAATCCTAGTGGGCCACAATGTAATCCTAGCCGACCTAACAATAATAATTTAAGGGCACAATAATAACAAAATGGGGGTTACAAGGGTACAATAATAACAATAAGGGGGGCTACACTAACATAATAAGGGACTACACTATTAATATAGGGACTTAACACTTCCGCAACAGTCCCATGACCAGTATGTCGTGGAGTCGAAAGACTTCATCTCTGATGAGGTTGATTGGTTTAGAAATCCCATTCATGCACCAGATTATTTCAAATAAGGAAATATGGCCAATATCTCTCCTACCATTAAAATTAATATTTTTGATAAACTGGGGGTAGAAGAAAACATTACTTTGGGGGCACATTGTACCCCGGAAGAAAGTAAGACTTACAATAAGCTATTCAAATAATTCTGTGATGTTTTCGCCTGGTCTTATTCAGAAATTCCCGGACTTTATCCTACCATTTTCGAACACCATATCGATACATGGCCTGATGCATATCCCGTCCATCAAAAGTTGAGACCCATTAATCCTTCCAGATGAGAGGCTATCAAAGCTGAAATTGATAAGCTCAAGCAGGCTGGTTTTATCTATCCCATTCTCAAGAAAAAAGGCACCATCCATGTCTGTATTGACTTTCGTGACCTGAACAAAGCTTTTCCCAAAGACAACTTCCCCACACCGTTTATTGACCATATCATTAATAAGTGTGTGGGGAATAGAAATTTTACCCACAGCATTCCCCATCGAGATGCATGTTTTATTTCTGCCATGCATTCAGGTTTCTTTCATTGTTCATCATCATCTCATTTTTTGTCTTGTGGTGCTTTTCAGATGGATCCTTCATCCACACCATATATAAGCTATGCCGATGGTGCAAGTCGCTTCTCCTAGAACCTAGCCTCGACAGCTAGGGCCATTTTTACCCCCTTGCATTAGTTAGTCCTCTCCAACGACGCATGCATTGGTGCCACCACCAATAATCAGGCTGAATATGATGCAGTGATAGGTTTTTTAGTCGATGTCCTTGACCATTGAATCCTTCACCTTCATGTTCATTTAGATTCCTTGCTACTTGTCATGAAATTTAATGGCGTATATCGTGTGAATAATCATGTCATTTTTAGAAGATATTTACGAGTGAAGCTCATACTACGTGAATTCGAGACCATTACATTCAGTCATGTACCTAAAGCCCAAAATCACTATGTAGATAGCATTGAAAACATTATTCTAGATTGGCACTTATCACATGCATTTAACACAAGACAA
Source organism: Pinus albicaulis (assembly GCA_034641835.2). Classification (NCBI taxonomy): domain Eukaryota; kingdom Viridiplantae; phylum Streptophyta; class Pinopsida; order Pinales; family Pinaceae; genus Pinus; species Pinus albicaulis. Next base: position 1,048,054,394 of record CM076570.1, on the reverse strand, counting down.
AAATCATAAAACACAAATGGTGAACCATATAAATCGTCATATATATAAAAGATGTATATCCATAATATGTGTCGATAAAATCATAAAATGTTTTGGAGTCCTCTACTCTAAATCAGGGTTGCGGGGAAGCTTCTCCCTCCCCAAACCTGCTCCTGAAACGTGCTCCATTTGAGAGAGTTTTGGGAGCGCTCGGAAGCGTGCTCCCGAAAATGCTTCCTGAGGGGAGCGTTTTCGGGAGCGCACTTCCGAGCCTGAAAAAACGCTCCTTGCCTTTTGGGAAGAATTTCAGGGAGCGCTCGGGATAAAACGCTCCTTGAGAACTTCCCCCATTAAAAAAAATGCTTTGGAAGCATTTTTTTAATGGGGGAAGCGGTCGGGGAGCATTCGCTCCCGAACACTCGCCGACATGAGAAACACTTCCCGCCGCGTAGAAAAAATATTGGCGTCGAATTTGGATTTTGTTAGGTCCCTATATTACTAGTATAGTCCCTTATTGTTATTAGTGTAACCCCCTTATTGTTATTATTGTACCCTTGTAACCCCCATTTTGTTATTATTGTGCCCTTAAATTATTGTTGTTAGGTCGGCTAGGATTACATTGTGGCCCACTAGGATTACATTATGGCCACATGGACTCCTATATATAGAAAGGAGGTTTTGTAAATTGTATCATCCAAGAATTGTTCATTTATGTAAAGTATTGGAGGTTGCCCCCTCGAAGTGGCTTATTTATAAGGTGTTGGTATCTCTTTTCTTCTATTTTTGGAGCTGGTTACACAACATTTTGTATCAGAGCTTTGGATTCTAGGGTTTCGCTGCTCCAAACAGGTCATCTAGCATTTTCGCTATAAATTTTTTTTCTACGAAGTTTCAGAAGCTGAAATTTTTATGGTGCGAAGCTGAAATTCTGAGGAATATCGTCTAAAAAATTTAGAGCTTGGTTCGCAATATTTTCGGAGATATGATATGTGGAAGTTAGGTCTTTTTTTAGGCTCCTAAATTGGTCATCGTGGAATTTGCGCTATAACTTTTTTTCTATGAAGGTTTATAATCTTAAATGTTTAGGGTGCAAATTTTAAATCCTGAGGAAACTCGTCGAAAAATTTCAGAGATTGGTTCGCAATATTTTTGGAGATATGATCTGTGGAAGGTAGTGCTTTTTCAGGCTCCCGAATTTCATCTCAAAGAGGTGATCGTGGGAAAATTTCAATAACTCTCTCTCTGAGCATCGGATTGGAGTGCTGTAAAAAATGGTTGCAAGTACACAGACTGTAGTTTCTTGGAGATAAATTTCAGAGGCAAAGGATGAAACAGTGACACATGTCAAGTCGTACACGTTCGTTCTACTGAACCAGTCCATAATTAGGTCATTGTGGGAGATTGGACATAACTTTGTCTTGGAGAATGCAAATCAGGTCAGACCTGTGGCATTCAAAAGATAATTCAGAGGGCTACTTCATTGCTGAATTTCAGATATTGAAGAGCCACAATTACAAATATAATCCAATTTAAATATCGAGCTCTTCAAAAGCAAGAAAAAGGTGTGTATTTTTTCCGAATTGCATAAGTCTTGTTTGAAAAATAAATTTGAATTGATTCCAAGGGAATATTGTAGAATAGATATCAGTATTGGGTTCTAAAAAATTCCCCGTAAAAATAATTCAAAACCTATTAAGCCTTTAGAAGGCTCTACTATGACTCATGAATATGAAGAATTGCAACATGATCTATCAAAATTACAAGAGCAAGTGCACCAAATTTCGCTCTCGCAAAAAGCAGCAAAAAATGAAATGGAAGTTTTGAAGAAAGGCGTGGAAGAAAAGATGGATGGTGTGAAGAATAATATGGATGGTTTGAAGAAAGGCGTGGAATCTAAGATAGATGGCATGGAAGCTATCATGGAATCTAAGATGGATGACATGGAAGCTAAAATGGAAAACATGAAGAATGATCTAAAAGTAGACATAGAAGGTTTGACAAAGTTGATACAAGAAATGTTTCCTAATGGTGAAAAGATAGTAGAGGAAATTCATGATGAGAACAAAATAAATGTTAATCATGATTTCATAAACTCTAATGTTGGCGGGAAGAACCACCATATTCCAAAAATGGATATGAGGAAGTTTGATGGAAAGGATCCTGTAACATGGATACTACAGATTGAGCAATATTTTGATCTCCATAACGTGCAAAACACACAAAAGGTACGCATTGCAACTTTACATTTAGAACAAAATACATTTGTATGGTATCGATGGCTTTGTTCCCGTAAAAAAATTGTCACTTGGTCAATTTTTACGGAGGAAATGATAGCACATTATGAGGATACAAAGAGCAGCACCTTCTTTACCCAATTGATAAATCTCAAACAAAAGGGTTTAGTGGGGCAGCACATTGAGGACTTCCAAAAATTGAATATAAGGGTAACTGATCTTACAGAGGAACACAGGATTGATCTCTTCCTAGGCACTTTAAAGGATAACATCCAACATGAAGTTCGCATTTTGGAACCCGATTCATTGGAGAAGGCATTCAGGTTGGCAAGAAAAGTTGAATGTAAAATTATGGCGACAAGGAAGCCTACCACTCAATTCTATAAAGAAGGAAGTGTTTCTATGCCTATATTTCCACAACCTACAAGGTTGACACCACAACAATTGGAAGAAAAAAGAGCAAAAGGGCTTTGCTACAGTTGTGATAGCAAATACACTAAAGGTCATAAGTGTGTTGAGAAGAAATTATTTTACATAGATTGTGAAGAGGAAGAAGAAAATGAACAAGAAGAGGATATACACCAGGAACCAACCCTAGAAGAGGAAGAAATGAATCCGACCATATCGTGTAATGCACTGGAAGGACTTACCACTCCTCAAACTCTCAAGATAGAAGGACATATCAAGAAGAAAAAGGTAATAGTGTTGATTGATTCAGGTAGGACCCATAATTTTATTCATTGTAAGGTAGCCAAGGAATTAAATTGTTTCCTATACCCAGCACCAGAATGTCAAGTGATGGTTGCAAATGGAGGAACTATAAATTGCTCTGGAAAATGCCATAATATCAAGCTAACCATGGGGGAATATGTATCGACTAGTCCAATGCTTGCCATTCCTATGGGAGGTGCTGATGTTGTACTAGGAGTACAATGGTTACAATCTTTGGGGACGGTAGCTTTTAATTTTCAAGAACTTTTCTTGAAATTTTTTTCAGAAGGAAAGGAAGTCAAATTACGGGGTATTGTGGGGAAGCCAGGAAGGATAATAAGCTCTAATGTCATGACAAAGCTTCTAAAGAAAGAACAGCGAGGCGTAATTGCACAATTATGCTCACTAGAAGTTCCAACATCAAAATCATCTATTTCTGCAGATCTCCAACTAGTCTTGGACAATCATTCCAAGGTGTTTGAAACTCCCAAAGGACTCCCACCTATTCGTGATCATGATCATGCTATTAATTTGATTCCAGGAAGTGTTCCTCCAAACATCAAGCCTTATAGATATCCTTGCATCCAAAAGAGCGAAATTGAACGTATGATTGCAGAAATGTTAGAGCCGGGTATAATTCAACCTAGTCAAAGTTCTTTCTCTGCTCCTGTAGTATTGGTACACAAGAAGGAAGGATCATGGCGAATGTGTCCGGATTATAGGGAGCTCAATAAGCTCACCATTAAAGACAAATTTCCCATTCCTGTGATTGATGAATTATTGGATGAATTACATGGAGCAATTTATTTTACCAAGTTGGATCTTCGTTCAGGATATCATCAAATTAGAATGAAGACTCAAGATATTCCAAAAACATCATTTCGAACTCATGAGGGTCATTATGAATTTTTGGTCATGCCTTTTGGCCTTACCAATGCACCTTCTACATTTCAAGGGTTGATGAATTCCATTTTCAAACCCTTCCTTAGAAAATTTGTGCTGGTATTTTTTGATGATATACTAATCTATAGCAGGTCTAGGAAGGACCATGTTGAACATGTTGATAGGGCGCTCAAACTATTGCAGGGGAAACAATTATATGCAAAAACATCCAAATGTTTCTTTGGAGTACAAGAGGTGGAATATCTGGGTCATATTGTATGTCACGAGGGTGTTAAAGTAGACCCTAACAAAATTAAAGCCATTAAGGAATGGAAAGTCCCCAAAACCATAAAGAAGTTGTGAGGATTTCTCAGGTTAACAAGGTATTATCGCAAGTTTGTTAAGAATTATGGGAGAATAGCAACACCTCTAACAACATTATTGAAGAAAGATGCATTTTCATGGACTCCTGAAGCAACTAAGGCCTTTGAACATCTTAAAGAGTCAATGTGCCTAGCACCGGTCTTAGCTACGCCAGACTTCACAAAAACATTTATTATGGAATGTGATGCCTTAGGAAATGGAATTGGTGTTGTTTTAATGCAGGAAGGAAGACCCATTGCTTTTGAAAGCCATCCAATCAAAGGAAAGTATTTATAGAAACATATTTATGAGAAGGAAATGTTAGCAATACTGCATGCACTAAAGAAATGGAGAAATTACCTAATGGGAAGACACTTCAAGGTAAAAACTGATCATGATAGTCTTAAACACTTTTTGGAACAAAGACTATCTTCAAAAGAGCAGTAAAAATGGGTCACAAAGATGTTAGGCTATGACTTTGAAATAATCTACAAAAACGGAAAGCTTAATCTTGTTGCAGATGCACTCTCAAGAAAGAGTGAAGAGGTGGAAACATTTCTTTATGCCATTTCTATTATTCAACCAGATTGGATAACCGAAGCAAGAGATGAATGGAAGAAGGACAAAGATGTATGGAAACTCATTCAAAGGTTGCAGCAAGATCCTAGTACATCTAATACATTTAGTTGGAAAAATGATTCCTTATGGTACAAATATCGCTTATATCTTTGTAAGAATTCCCAACTAAAACAAAAGATTCTTCTGGAATTGCACACTTCTCCTTTAGGAGGACACTCAGGATTTTTAAAAACTTACCACCGGGTGAAGAAAGAATTTTTTTGGGATGGCCTTAAATCTGATATTCGAAAGTTTGTGGCGGAATGTTTGGTTTGCCAACAGAATAAAGTGGAAACAATTAAGACCCCAGGACTTCTACAACCTTTATCCATTCCAGGTCAACGTTGGGAGGAGACTTCAATGGATTTTATCACAGGTTTACCTAAGTCCGAAGGAAAGAGTGTCATCATGGTGGTAGTTGATAGACTTACCAAGTATGCACACTTTTGTGCATTATCTCATCCATTTAAAGCAAGTACAGTTGCTACTACATTTATGGATATAATTCAAAAGCTGCATGGAATCCCAAGGGTTATTGTGAGTGACAGAGATCCCATTTTTACTGGAAATTTTTGGACGGAGTTATTTTCTTGTTTGGGTACTCAATTAGCTCATAGCTCATCTTATCATCCTCAATCCGATGGTCAAACCGAGATAGTAAATAAATGTTTGGAAGGATATCTTCGTTGTTTTGTATCTGATAAACAAACACAATGGGTCAAGTGGTTACCTCTCGCTGAATGGTGGTATGACACTTCCTTCCATACTGCAGCAAAAATGACCCCATTTATGGCACTTTATGGATATCATCCACCATCCATCACATCATCTTTAAGAGAAAATTCGAAGGTTCAAGCAGTGGAAGATCACATCGAGCATCAAGAAGAAGTTCTCCAACTCTTAAAGGATAACCTGAATTTGTTACAAAATTGAATGAAACAACAGACAGATCAACATCGCAGCGAGAGAAGTTTTGATGTAGGAGATTGGGTATTTTTACGGCTACAACCATACAAACAAATGTCCCTCAAGCAAGCTAAGAAGGATAATAAATTATCGCCAAAGTGCTATGGTCCTTACAAGGTGTTGCAAAATATTGGTACTATGGCATACAAATTGGAGCTTCCTGCTTCTTCGCGAGTACATCCAGTTTTCCATGTTTCATGCTTAAAGAAGGTTATAGGTGAAAATCTTCCAGCTCAAACAATATTGCCAGAACTTGATGAGGAAGGAAAAATCATATTGGAACTTGAAGCGGTCACGGAAACAAAAACTCGACAACTACGAAATCGATCAATTTCAGAGTATCTCATCAAGTGGAAGAACTTACCCACTGAAGATTCTACATGGGAGGATGAGAATTTTATACAGAAGCACCCAGAGCTACTCAAGCGTTGAGGACAACACTTTTTTGAAGGAGGGGGGCATGTTAGGTCCCTATATTACTAGTATAGTCCCTTATTGTTGTTAGTGTAACCCCCTTATTGTTATTATTGTACCCTTGTAACCCCCATTTTGTTATTATTGTGCCCTTAAATTATTATTGTTAGGTCGGCTAGGATTACATTGTGGCCTACTAGGATTACATTATGGCCCCATGGACTCCTATATATAGAAAGGAGGTTTTGTAAATTGTATCATCCAAGAATTGTTCATTTATGTAATGTATTGGAGGTTTCCCCCTCGAAGTGGCTTATTTCTAAGGCGTTGATATCTCTTTTCTTCTATTTTTGGAGCTGGCTACACAACAATTTTTTTTTGGAAAGGAGGGAGGGGGGTTGGGTAAATAAAAAGCCCACCCCCTCATTTTGTTTTTATTGTTTTAGTTGAGAGTGAGAGAGCAAAGAGGAGCAAGAGGAGAGCGATTTGGAGAGTAAGAGGAGCAAGAGGAGCAGAGCGATTTGGAGAGTTGGAGAGTGGAAGTGCCAAGGAGAGAGCAAGTTTGCAAGAAAGAGGAGGATTGAAGGAAAGACGTAGGTCTTCTAATCTAGTTTTTTAATTTCTATGAATTGTTTTTAAATTTCCTCAAAAATGAAAACTTGATTTTTTTTCTCAATGTTGCATTCTAGTGTGTTGAAAAGTGAAAATTTGCATTGTTTTTTTCCCATGTTGCATTTCCCATTCCCATTTGGAATTTCTTCATTTTTTTGCAGGCTAGAAACTTGAAACATCATGGCTATATGGCTAGGGATTTCCTTCATGTTGGTTCCTTTCTTTGTAATAATCGTGTTGGTGAGTAGAAGAAAGAGGCTCATTAGAGAAGAGGAGGATGAAGAAGTGGGCTATAGTGGATTTGATGAAAATCCTAAAGAGAAGGAGGAGTATTCTGAGGAGGAAGGGGTGAGTGGAGAACATGAGGCCACAGATACCCCAACTAGACAAGACAAAAGTCAAACAGCTTTGTGGAAATATGTTTAGAGGTAGGAAGGAGGGAAAGGTGGTGGAACCACTAAATTTATTTGCCCCCATTACAATAAAGAATACATAGGTTCATACACCCGTGCCAAAAGGCACCTTTGTGGGAAAATGCCGGGGGATGGAGACAAAAATCTAGGAATAAAAATTTGTGTCAGTGTGCCAACAACACAGAGAGAGAAATATAGAAAGGAAGAGGAGGCTGCCCTACAGAGATCTAAAAGATCTAGGGGTTTCATTGATTCTTATACACCATCAGGTCCCTCACATCATGGAAAAATAAGTCCATCAACTTCCACCCATGGCAGTGGATATGGAGGCACACCTGGACCAAACACCTCCTTAAGGCGTAGAACCATATTCGATTTCCTTGACGAAGGGTGTAGGAATGATGTGGATTCAAATTTTTTTTGGTTTCTATATGCATATGGGGTGCCATTCAATGTTCTTCGCTCACCTTATTAGCATGAAATGGTTTCTTCCATTAATGATGCCCCCAAAGGATATAGGAGCCCTGGGTATGACAAGGCCAGAGCCATGGGACTTCATCATAAAAGAGCTAAAATACAAAATTCTTTGGCTAGAATGACAAATCGTTGGAATGAGCATGGGGTATCCATTGTATCTGATGGATGGACCAATGTAAAAGGAAAGCCATGGATAAGTGTTCTGGATGTGTCAGTTAGTGGTGCAATATTCCTTTCAACATATGATTATTCAGACAAATGTAAGGCCGACATTAACATTGCAGAACCATTACTTGAAATAATTGAAAATACTGGGCCATACAATGTCATCCAAGTCATCACTGATAATGCTACTAATTGTAAGGTAGCAGGAGCAATTATTGAGGATAAATACCCCAACATATTTTGGTCTAGGTGTTTGGTTCACACAATGAACCTTTTGATGCATGATGTCATTAAAAACAAACAACCTCAATTCAAATGGCTTGGTGATTTGTACAAAAGAGGTAAAAAAATGATAAAATTTATTACAAATCATAGCAATACCCATGGGATTTTCCGTACTCACTCCAAATTGGAGTTGTTGAATATAGCAAAGACTAGATTTGCTAGCTATTACCTCACCTTCAAGCACCTTTTGAAGGTAAGAGAGTCATTAGCTTCAATGGTATCAAGCCCACATTGGCAGGTATTAAAGGATAGGGTAGCAACAATAGTTGACAGGCAAGGTTTTGAACATGTGAAGGAGATCGCCCTTGACCCTTTGTTTTGGGCACGTGTGATGGAAATTTTGAACTTCACCAAGCCCATTTATCACATGATTCATTTTTCAAATACAAATAAACTAGTGATTGGGGAGGTTTATGAGCAGATGGATAGCATGTTGGGCGAAATAAAAGATGTTGTTAAGGATAATGATCCCAACTTGTATGCAATGATTCATGATTGTGTGTGTGCACGGTGGAATAAACTCAATGTTCCACTACATGCCTTGGCACATATCATTATGCTAAAATACTACTCTCCATCTTGGTTGGGCTAACCTACGCCTGGAGGTGGGGTTAGGATCAAACCTCACACAGATCCAGAGGTACAACATGGATACATGAAGGCATTAGACAATTTGGTCCCCAACAGGGAGGAGTGTGTTGCATTGTGCCTTGAATTAGGAAGATACTTCAGTTGCAATGGTAACTTTGGTTCTTTCCATGAAATGGAAAACAGAGACAAATTTGATGCTCTCACGTGCTGGGAAGCATATGGCGGCATGGGAATTTTGCCAAAGTTGGCAAAAGAATTTCTCTCATAAGCTGTGAATACTTCTTTTGCAGAGAGGTGTTGAAGCACCTGCAACTTCATACATAATGTGAGAAGAAATAGGTTGAATGAAAACCGAGCTGAAAGCTTGGTTTATGTGCATTACAAATTGAGGTTGTTGAATCATTACTGTGATTGGGCATATGAGGATCAATCATATAAACTCAGGGACAACAACCCAGAGGATGATAATCTGGAGGATGACACTGTACATATGGAAGAATTGGAAGAAAAAATTTTGAGGGATGATGATGAAGCATCAGCAACACCACCACACACAGGGCTAGTCCCACCATCCAGTAGCTGTGTGGGTGCCAGTGCCAGTGCTTGATATCCAACTATTGTTCCTTTGCAGATTCAGCCTCCACCTACATCCTCATGTTTCCCTCTGCCTTCTAGTCATGTTCGTGGATGTGGTACTCCTGAGGGTACTAGAATACCACCATTGCCTCATGGTTCTCACAAATTAGACATTTCTCGTGGGCGTGGCAAGGGGCTAGCCAATAGATAAAATAGATTTGTTGTTTACTAGTCTTTTCTATTTTCTAGTAGTTTTTATCTTTTATAACTATTGAACAGTTGAAACTTGACTCTTTCATATTTAATGACAATTTAAGTTTGAAGTTTGAATTTGAAAGGTGAAACTTTGAAGTTGGCATTTATAATTTTATAAGTCATTATGAATTATGAATATGATGCTTCATGAAAGTTATATGGTGATCAATGAATCAATAATGATAAATTTTATATATCAATGATGATAAATGTTATATATTGAATTTTGAAATCAATGAATCAATGATGATAAATGATATATATCAATGATGATAAATGTTATATATTGAAATTTGAAATCAATGAATCAATGATAATAAATGTTATATATCAATGATGATAAATAAATTATGATATATATCAATGATGATAAATGTTATATATTGAATTTTGAAAGCTTGAAATCTTCATATTGATTATTCGCGAGACTCAAGAGTCAATATGTTGTATGTTTCCAACTTGTGGGCATGGTTGATGAAGATTATAACTTCTAGATGATTGATGTTATATGATTCAATCTATGTTTTTATGTTTTTTATGTCTAATTCATCACTTTACATGCTTTTGTTGACATATATGCATCAAAATATAAAAAATATATAAAAAATTTATATTAAAAAAAAACGCTCCCCGAAACGCTCCGGACCGAGAGCTTTTGAAAATGGTGCTCCCTCTCCCACTCCCAAGTAACCTTGCTATAAATACATATGACATGCCCATAGCATGTTACAAAATCAAAACTAGGGGCACCACACACCCCTACATCTAATCACTATCTAGAGGGTCCTTAGCTAATGGCTCGGCTCCTACAACCCGCAGATCATGCATACCCTGCCCGGCCATTGTCATGCGCCACATGACCCCTCGCCACTCTAAGGGTAGCTTGACACACGCCTCAATGTATCGATCATCCATATCTTGCTAGCCACACTCTGATACATCGGTCATCAGCACCTCACATCTATGGCGAACATCCTCCAACAGAGCCTCCAAGTCAGGTCTCTGATCCCCCCTCGATCCACTAGACTTTGCTGCTCCAGATGTCGCGGTTCGTCCCATATACCCAATTGGTTTCACCGATGCTATATCTACATACCAAAATTAAACAAACCAGTACCACATACATCATTCTAAAAACTTTAAATGCACCATGAAATATGAAAAATTTTCACTTACCATCTGGTCCCCATGCTCAACTGGGCAGAAGTGGCAAGTCCGGGTCCCCTTAATAGTTCATCCCATTGTATGGATAGTTGTCTATATAAATCAACATATGCTCCCAATGTATGAAGAACTTGGGTTGGAACACTCATTCGACTCCCCCGCCTCCTCCTCTCCGTAGTTTGTGCCCCTAGCAGCACATCCTCGCCTCTCGCAGGCCCCCATCCTGGATCTATACGTGAGGCCAAATTGTAGGGATATTCTCGAAAAAGAACGCAAATAACACTGTACCAAAATCACAGTCATGGTTCACATGTTGGTTCCATAGCGACATCTGTCATTTTAATGATGACATAATAATTTGTGCCCACCCAAAGTAGGTCTCTTCCGCAGATCGGTCTTCGCATCTTCTTCCGCAGGATTCTAGAAGTTCTAACTCTCGATGCTCTACGGTTTTCAGATACCACCCTCGGTGTTTTTGGCACTCTGCAGTACAAAGAACTTGAACTCGCTTGGATACAAACTCTCGGTGCTCTGCAGTTGCAACGAAACTTGAGGCAATCTCTCATATCTGAGGCGTCAAAGTCTACATATGTGGCAAGGCTGAACCTTTTTTCCGAAGCAATGCGAAGTTAGTGAAGTAATATTTTGAGGCAAAATATGTCGAATCTCTAAGGTTGGACCATGATCACGTAGAGGATTAGTCATTTAATTGGATCATCCTGAAGCTAAGTGTGAAGGGCTCCTTGAAGCAATCACAGGAATAGTCTTAACAATTAAAGGTAAAACTAAAACCAAGCCACCTTTCAGTAACAATAATTTTCCTGTGGCAAGGGATTATCGAAGAAGAAAATCATTCTGAAATGGTTTACCTGGGAGGGAATATTTCTGAAGGAAACGACTTCTATAGAAAGTTGAAGGTCTAAAGGAGCCATTAAATGGGGCCCCTTAAGTAACCAAGAACATCCTATAACAGAAATTAGAATCCTCGGTGGTTGAATGTGAGTTCTGTGCATGGATTTAGAGTCGGGTTAGTGCCACTTCTGATCATTTGAATTCACAGGCTTGATGAGAGACCGAAGTTCCTGAACCTTGAGCATTTGCAAATGTGGTAGAAGTTTGTAAAACATTAGTTCACAATGAGTAAAAGCACTAAGTCCATAAATTATCAGAATTTCCAGTCCAATAGAGGAAAATTGGGATAAAAAATAGAGGTCAAAGGTTGAGCGAGGATTAAATACCAGGCAGGAAAACATCAAAGGGAAATACAACTCTGACAGTATGGCTCCCATCTTCACGAAGATAATTGCCAGCCCAGTCCTGTCCGCCTCTAAGAATCAAGTTCCTACCCATATTATCAGTGAAGCCCCAACTCCCACTGTGCAGGTGGTCAAGGCCTCACTGGATGAGGCCTTGAAGTTTTTTGAAAGTGCCTTAATCTTCCAGTTCAATGGATTTTGGCCGCAGCTAATAGCTCTCCACGGTTGGATCTCGGAGGTATGGAAGCCTCTCATTTCTGATGAAATTAATATCCACCCCTATGCTAAAGGTTTCTTTATAGTATATTTTGAAAACTATAAAAGCAAACAATGCATTTTAGATTCTAACCCTTGGTTTTGGGAAAACTCAAGCTTATTCATGAATCCATGGAACCCATCATTTGACCCCTCAACAATAGTCGTAACCTCAACACCAGTTTGGGTCAGATTTCCAAACCTACCTTTGCATCTCTGGAATCTATCCTCGCTAAAAGCCATTGGAAATGCAATTGGGAAATTTTACTGTAGGTGCCTAGAAACAGAGGAATATGTCAGAACCACCTATGCATACATTTGTGTAGAAATGGACTTCAGCGTCGGATTGTTAGCTGAAATAATCCTAACAAGCAAAGACTATGTCTGGAACTAGAAACTCGACTATGAAAGTGTCCTCTTTAGATGTCGATCCCGCTTTGATACATGCCATCTAGCCAAAAATTTCCCAAAAGTCTCTCAGAAAAATTATGCTAGAAAGAATCACCATAGATCTACATGGTGGGAAGGAGCACAAAATGAACATTACACTATCATCAAGGAAGAATACTCTCCAGAAAACTCTGAATTGCAAGAAATCAGGCAAGAAAGAAACAGCCCTCAAGACAAGCGAGGCGAAAGCCTCGCCCAACAACAAAAAAACAAACTCGACAGCCCCTCAAGCATCAACAATTATGAGGATTCAAATAACGCACAAAAGAAATCTTCATTTTTCAGCAAAGCAGATCTCCCAGATCCCAAAGATAAGACACTAGTGTCCCAAAAATCATAAGAGATGAAGGAGGTGTGAGATAAAGGAAGTTTGAAGACCGTAGAGAAGAAAAAGAAAGCTACAACACCAATCTCGCCAAGAAAGATGAGAAGCCAGACAATTAAGAACTAAGAAAATTATAGGTCCGATATACCAAAGTTTGGTCTTAGTGGACATTAACCATCATCATCATCATCAACAACAACAAACATCATATTCCCTCCAGTGATGTGGTAGAACACCAGGTTTCCCAAGATCCATAGTACTGCTGCGGTGACAGCCTGAGCCTCTAGCATCTCTAGATCACCAATGGATATTTCCATGCTCTTGACATAGACATTTGGTTAGCAGTGGTGTTCAACAAACTCTGATATGTTCCGCCCTCGCCGTAACACTGGCTGGATATTCCCCACCAACCCCATTGGTGGGTGACTAGTCAGGAAATATATGTCCTGTATAGTCATCTCGATCTAGTGCCCCTACACTACAAATACCTCTAGGTCTGGGTCCTAGTAGCTGACTATCCTGGATAACAAGGGCTCCACTACCCTCATCAACGAGTTCTCAACCAACTTGAGAACCCCATACCCCGGAAGTGTGTCTCTCACCACCTGATCCCCTTGGATCTCAGAGCGTAGTGCATACAAATACCTCTCTCTCCATTTGATATTTAACTCCGCCATACCTGCACAAACCCATCATGTTTGTCAGCTCAGAGGAAGAAATACTACATTATAAAACATCAAGTCCTAGTCCCCAGCCAAAAACAAGACAAAACCCAACTTTTTGGCAGCTCGCTCTTTCCCTGCTCTGTACATGCGAGCTCGCAATTTTTTTTCTTGAAAACTACAAACTAGGTCGCAACGCAGGGCCCAAGAGTGCGAGCCGGCCATGAGGATAAGCAGCATACTGTTTCTGGGCTTTCGGAACCTAATTTGAAATTCTAAACCACTAAAATTGAAGAGTAAGGTTAGGCCACCTACCTACAACTGATGGATCTCGATTCCAACGGTCGGTAAGTCCACTACAATTGCCACAAGATTTAGGGTCTTTGCCTCCTCTCCAAATTCACCACAACTACACTTGCAAATGAATCAAATTGGAGGGAAATCACCCTATTAAAAGAGAAACCCTAATTTTTCTTTTGCCAATTGCAACCAAACCATATCTCAGTTTGACGAACCATCAACACTGTTGGAAAGCTCTCATTGAGAACTAAAATGGGTATCCTTTTGCTTTTGGTGATTTGATACTTTATCTTGAAGCCATTTTTCTAGGAAGGGTCACTTCGCCACCTCTCAAAATTGAATTTCTTCACATGCACTACTTGTACTTGGGGCACCACTTTTCCTTCATACTTGTCTACACTTGTGTCGATTTCATGATGAGTAACCATATCTTGCTCATGTTTTTACGGTCCCCACCAGGCCTATTCTGTGTGGGAGCATCATCGCGTCACCCTTGCTCAAAGCATCCGAGTTGAGTCACCATCGCATTCATGGAGTCTGTCTCGAGTCCCTTTGTCTGCTGCTACAATATTCCATCCATCTTTTCCTTGTACGTCTCTCGTGTAACCCATTTTGGCCTCCAGTAATACTACCCCCTATCCCCTCCAGAGTCAAGTCAGTCGCTGCCAGGTCGTCCATGCTTTTTGTGCTCTGACAAGGGAAGTCGTCCGTCCACTACTCAGTGCCCCCCCATTCCATCATCATCCTTAGTGTCAGTCCATCAGTCACTCTACTATGATCCCTTGTGCCTTAGTTGAGGATTCCTCATTTCCTCACCTACGTTAAACCTCCTTCTTTCAACATCAACACATTCATTCCAGAAGACAGGTCTAGAGGGCAGTGTACCTTGATTCCAGCTTCCATTCAGATCAAGAAAAGGGACCCTTTATTGCCCTTTTACTTGATTTTTTCTCATCCACCCATCTCCAACTCATTATGGCATGATCAAGATTTGTATACTTGATGGTTTGGTGATTTAGCAAATTGTATCGGTGATTCCTGAGTGTGTGTGTGAGATGTTTCAGACCCCAGGAGTGAGTGGTCCTTCAGGTAGCCCCCCACATGCCTAGATGACCTCATATTATGCTACAACCTCAGATGTAGCTCCGCAGATTCGATGGGTTCGGCCTCAGCCGCTTGCAATGCCTATATCTTGCATGTATCATTTAGATGATCTGTTCATATTTTCAAATCCATTTCCTATTTAACAGGGCCTCTTTGGTTGTTATTATATCTCGTGTACTCAGAAATTATTGTATTCAATCCTGGCTGTTGTCCCAAGCGTAGTATGTATGTGGGATCCATTATGTTTTTTATCTGGCCCATGTTATTCCAACATGTCATGTGCCATTTAGTATGTAATTTTTTAGCTCAATCCCATATTTTTGGGCGCACCATTATTCTTTGTACTTTGTCATCTCAGTGGGTATATGTATGCCTCCCCCGCTTCACTGAGAACAGGTACCCACACATCAAAGGAGACTTATATCATTTGTAGGTCTCACCCCCTCAGGTTATTGTCCTATCTTGCTTCACTTCGTCTATGTATCTCTCTCTCTCTCTAACTCCCCTTTGATGTCTAAGGATTCTATTCTTACAACGTACTTCGGTCATACGATTAGCTCCTAACGCTCGCACGTTGGGGGGGAATCCGTTACACCAATTTTTGGTCATCTAACCATTTACAATTAGATGGACTAAAGTATGCCATGTAAGACCAATTTTACTATAGTAAAATTTCTTTCACTATAAGAAATAATTTAATAAACCATATTTTATTATGTTATTTCTGGTCCAAATAGGAAACCCCATGAGGAATAATTAAATAAATCCTTATTTATTTGATTTTCCTCTAGGTATAATTGATTAAACCACTATTTAAATAATATTCCTGGTCATATTTAACCCAATTATGAGAAATAATAATAAATCATTATTTAATTATTATTCCTTGTTAAATTTGACTAAATCATTTAGGAATAATTAGATAAATCATTATTTGTTTAAATTATTCCTTAAACCCATTTTTGAAATAATAAATAAATCATTTATTTGTTTATTATTTCTAAATAAAGAGATTTAACCAATTAAAATTCCTTTTCCCTCCAAAAAAATATAATAAAATATTCCAAGTAGTTAGATCTAGATTTTTTGGTTAATAATATTTTATTATGCACCATTATCGAAGATAACTCAATATGTTTTTATAAATATGAGGGTTTTATATTCATTATTCACTTTGATCTTTTTGTCATTGACATACTTTGATCACTCTCATTGTTGTGCTTTGATCATTATCATAGTTGCTACTATTTTCTTGCTTCTTGAGCTCCCTTTGAGTTCAACATATTTTGGGTTTTCTACAACATTGAGAGAGAGAAACTTCTGGATCTGAAGCATTGAGGACAACCAAGAACCCATCCCATTGAGGGGGACTGGTAACATCATTCTTTGTTCCCTTCCCAAGTGTTATTAATACATATAAAATTATTTAAATATTGTCTTATTTGTTGGATATATGGAGCAACTCTTGTTTCTTTTTGCTATTTAATTTCTTTTACTGCATAGATATGGGTTTTTGATGCATTTTTTTTTAACTATCTATTGCAGATCTAAAGAAGTTAGACATCCATCTTTATTGTTAGGGATGTTTGTCACGTGAAACTAAAGTGAGCTCTTTTCGTACACTTGCGTTAAGAATTTACGCTAACACTATCACTTCTTCTTCTTCTTCTTCTTCATTCCACTCTTCTTATTCTTCCTCTTCTAGATCAATGCTTATTGTTTCATATGAATATTCATTGCTTTGTACCTTTGATGTTTGTGGAACTTCTTCATCTATACTTATGTCAATACATTCCACTATATTTCACAGAGTTTTATTGTAGAACTTGTACCCTTGCTACTTGATGAGAAACCTAGAAATATTCCTTCATAAACTCTAGAGTCAAATTTTCCCAGGTTGTCTTCAATTCTCTTAATGTAGCACTTGTTTCCAAACACTCTTAAATGCTTATCTCATGTTTTTTTACCTCTCCGCAACTCATCGAGAGTCTTTGTTGGAAATATTGTCATTAATAAAAAAGATACGGATAGGAGAAACACCAAAATCATCGGTTATAAGGTAAAGGAGTAGATCGGGCATTGTGAAGCAGAGAGGCAAGGGAGCATCAATAGAAGTATAACCTAAAGTAAAGGCAAAAAATGTAGCAAAGAGGCAGCGAATGCAACTAAGAAGGCACCAAAGGTAGCAAGTCAGCAAAGGCAACAAATGCAACAAAGGAAGTAGAGATGAAACAAGGCGCCAAAGGCAGCAAGGAAACAACGCAGCAGAGAAGAAGCTAAGACAAGCACAGGAGGAACAACATGCAAAAAATGGAGTTACAGAGCGGGACAACGTAAAAAAACGGAAAATAGACTAAGGAAGAAAATTCTTTGAAGAATTCCAAGTGAGTTGAACAGACAGACATGATTAGATCGCAACAGCAAAGGCAAGAGATGGACGATTGAGATCAAAGCAGGTAGAAGAGGTGAAGAAGAGCCGTGCGAAGGTGAGCGAAAGATCGATATTAGATTGCAAAAACAAAGGCAATAAATGGATGGATATGCTTCATCGTAAGATAAGTGGGGCAGAAATACAATCGAATTTCAAGCAGCAATGAGGACCGTAGATCTAGGAAGATCAATGGTGATGATTGCATCGGCGGAGATCAAAAGTGAAAATTGCAAAGTATAGTGGGTAAGTGTTAAGGCGTCACAAGGTAAGTTAAATCAGTTGCAATGCGAAGTGAAGAAGGGACACATGGTAGCACAACACAATATTTCACATCGTAAGAAATAGATGATAACCACAAAGTAAATATTATAAAATGCGAAGTGCGATCAAATGAGGACCATTAGATCCTGGGGCAGATCAATGGTAGATGACGAACCGCATACCGCACATAGTAGCACTTAAAGGATAACAATAAGGCGAGCACAAGTTAAGTTAAATATTCTGCGATGCAAAATGGAAGGACACGTGTGACCCTGCGCAACATCGCATACCACAAGAAATAGGAGCTAACTTCAAAGATATCACAAGGAATGTTATGTTGGTTGCGATGCGGTAAGGTTTATGCGATGCAATGCGATGAAGGGAATCCACATGGCAACACCGCGCACGAGCGCAGATCGCAGATCGCAAGGTTTAAGGTTTATCACTAATGGTAGAGTGGGAAACTTGTGGGCAAGGATTTGTGATGAGATATGATTGGTCAAGCACTATGGGACCCAATAGCCTTTGTTCCGTGTATGTTATATGCGCCATAGTGCAAAGTTTACACTGTTGATTTCTAATTGTATGTATGTTTAAATATATATATATGTGTGTGTGTGTTGTTGATCATTTAAATGTATGTATGTTGGTTAAAGCCCGGATTTTTAATCTGCCGCAGGTATAAAGGGATTTGTATGTGAGCCATATCCCATAGGTCACAAAGGAATAATCTGAACGCAGTTCAAAGGACGAGGAACACGAGCAGAACAGTGGTGCGGCAACATGGGCAGATGAAAAGGATGAATGCAAAAGAAAAGTCACAAGTAATAAAAGAAAAGGGGAGTTATACAGCAAAGGTGGAATATATCGGTAGAAGCAAAAAAGACACAAGACAACAAGTAGAAAAGGAAAAATTCAAAACAAAACGAAGAAGCTGAAATGGTTAAGTAAATATGTGATTGTAACTGAAAATGTATTATTTATATTTTATTGTTTGTGATGCAAAGGAAAGTCTCCGTAGGCAAATAAAAACACTCCACTGTAATACTAAAATGTGTACATATTGTTATATTATTCTGAATGTGTTGGGTAAGAAAATGAGAAGGTGGAAGGAAAAGATTCATACCTGTTCATTTCATATTCCCATATGGAATTCAAACAACTATGAGGTGATATCTATAAATTATGTTATTTTCATATGCTTAAAGAGGTTAGAGAGTGGAAGAATAAGAAGAATAAATAGCAGATAGAGAAGCTGTGTAGATCCAGAGATGATATAAGGCAGATATGAAGGTTGGAGGACAACAGTGAAAAAGGAATAGAACATAGCTAATATCCAAATCAGCATGTGTTTTCATTGTAGTGGGAGGAAGTTGGTGCTTCCATATCAAGTTGTAGCTTGATAGATGTCCAGTTGTAGCTGGCTGAGGTAGGATCCTCCTGTGGGTTGTAGCCTGCAGAAAATAGATGGGATTTGGAGCTTCCTTTCAAGTTGTAGCTTGAAGAATTGAGGTAGTAGCCTCTTGTAGGTTGGAGCCTACAGAAAATTAGTGGTGAGAGGGAGTTGGAGCTTGCCTTTGCATCACAACAATAATAAGATGTGGTTTTCTCCATTATGGGTTTCCACTTATATCTGTTATCTATGTGCATGATGATTATGTGTTGATATTCTCTATTTAATATGCTTAATACCTGCTTCTCACTTATTAAGATTGTCGTTCCATTATACATTAAGCTGATTATGAAATGAAGGTGTAAATAAGTATAAAAGAAAGTTTAAAAGTCCATGAATGCATTAAACTGATTCACCCCTCTCCCCCCCCCCCCTCCTTAGTTTAACTAAGGGTTCAACAATTGGTATCAAATCCAGTTCCTTCTATATCACTTCAGCAACTGGAAGGAGATCCTAGGTCCCTAAGATGGCTAGTCTAGAAGGATGCTCAACAAATAAAGCCCCATTTTTTACTGGCACAAACTATGCTTTCTGGAAAATAAGAACGAGGACATACATAATGTCTCTAGGAATAGAATTTTGGGCTGCTGTGGAAGAAGGATATGTTGCAAAGGATACTGGCACAGAAAAAGATGCTAGCCAAAATTTCATAGCCAATGCAAAAGCCATGAATGCTCTTTTGAGCAGTCTGTGTGAGTCTGAATTTATCAAGGTAATGCACAGTGTGACTGCCAAAGAAATTCGGGATACATTGGAAAGTATCCATGAGGGAGATAAAAAGGTGAAGGCGGCCAAACTGCAAGCCTATAGAGCTCAGTTTGAAAATATAAAAATGAATGAAGAAGAAGATGTAGCTAGCTTCTTCTTAAAGGTTGCAGAAATTGTGATTAACATGAACGCTCTAGGAGAAACCATTAAAGAATGTGTAATTGTACAAAATATATTGAGATATTTACTATCCAGGTTTAACCCTAAGGTTTCTGTCATAGAAGAAACAACTAACTGGGAAACATTGATCATGAACCAATTTCTTGGAAATCTGACGGCCTATGAGATGAGACTTCCAAAAGGGAAGTCAAATGTGAGGGAGGAAACCTTTAAGGAAGATAAGTGCAAAGGAGAAAAGGAAGATACTTTCTCCTGATCTGATGAAGAAGAGGCCAAATTTGTCATAGGATTAGATAGAGATACATGCAAGTATAAAGGTAAAATTCCATTTAAATGCTTTAACTGTGGAAGAGTGGGGCACTATGCATCTAAATTTTCTCATAAGAAAATGGAGAATCAGTCAAGAGTGAAAGAGAAAACCAATTTCAACAATAGGCTGAAACGGAATAGATTTAATCAAAGATCTTTCTATGTTCAACAAGACAACAATGCATTTGAGAGCTCAGACGACTCCCCCAATGAAGAGGGAACATCAGAATTCATTCTGATGGCCAAGGAAGTGATTGAGGAAGATCTCCTAGAATTTGAAGATGAAGGTGAGGTAGATCTTGAGGGGGAGCTAATTAGTGCACTAAGGGAAATAGAAAGACTTAAACTCAAGTGGAGAAAACAAAAATACATTCTCCTGAAATATGTAAAAGAAGAACCAAATTCAGAAAACCTCATTCAGTTGAAAATAGAACTTGAAGAAGCTAAGACGGTGGAAGACATTACACTAAAGCAAATTAAGATAAAATTCAAGAGCAAGAGAAATTGGAATAAGAAGTAGTATTCTCGAGAAAGAAATTAGAAATTTTCAAAAGGAATTATCAATGAAAACTCCACGAATGACAAGCTTTGAACGGTTGGATAAAATACTAAATGCTCAAATATCTCCTCTCATAAAGGCTGGGATAGGTTTTGAAGGAGAAACCAACAAATCCAAGGTAGAAAATAGCAAGAGTATCATCTTTGTAAAATCTAGTGAAGCAGCAAAGAGGGAATCCACAGAATTAGAAATCGGCAAGATTGTGATATATAACGAATCAAACAAAAACAAACAGAAACCTCAAGTAACAACAAAAGAAATGAAGATAAATTCAACTGCAAAAGACTCATATGCTCCCAAGGATGAATTGAACAAATGCAGAAGATGTCAAAGGAGGTTTCTTCTTCCTGTGAGGAGTTTCACTTGCTTCGCCTACCACAGACTTAGACACATCGTGACGTATTGTAAGATAAAGCAAATCCAGTCCAACCAACAAAAGATGAAACAACCGAACATATTACCTCAAATAACTCTCTCTGCTAGAGACATATACTACTTCCATGGGTATTGTTTTTATTGTAAGGGGTTCGGTCATAAAGCCATGGAGTGCAGAATGTATGGACAAAGACTGGTGTATGAAAACTCAAGGAGAATTATGAACAAGGGGAATTCACTCGTATACATAATCCATCCAGAAATATAATCAAATGATTTGGATGCCATCAAATCAAGCACAAGTCTCACAAATGTCCTCTAAAAGACTATGGTCCATCTCCTTAGGAAAGTTACCAAAAAAATAGCCGAATGAAGTGGAAAAAGACGTTGAATAAGTGTGATCTAGTTCTAATAGCTCAAGATCAGAAAAGCCAATGGTATATGGACAGTGGATGCTCAAAGCATATGACTGGAGACCGAATCAAAATTATAACCTTTGATGAAAATAAATCAGGAAATGTAACATTCGGCAATGACAAAGCAGGGAAAATCAAAGGAAAAGGCTCAGTCAGTCTGAATAATGTAAGAGGAGAGGCTCAAGATGTCCTATTTGTGGACAAGCTAAAAGCAAATCTGCTAAGAGTCAGTAAAATGTGTGATAGAGGCTGTGAGGTCCTTTTCAAAGCCCAAGATTGTGAAGTCAAGTCTATCACCACATGAAGGACCTTGATCAGAGGTGTTCGAATAGAAAGTAATGTCTATATAGTAGAATAAGAGAATGAAGTGTGCCACATAAGCAAACTTGACGAATCATGGTTATGGCATAGAATATTGGGACACCTAAACTTTGACCATATCATCAATTTGAGCAAGAAGAATGCTGTCAGAGATATGCCTGCAATAAAGAAGCCTGCAAATAACATATGTAAATCCTTCCAACTGGGCAAGAAAACCCGCACATCATTCAAGGCCAAAGATCAACTATCTACAAGTAGGCCACTTGAGATTGTACACATGGACCTGTGTAGACCTTCAAGAATAAATGCACCAGGTGGAGAATCTTATTTCATGCTGATAATAGATGATTTTACCAAATTGACGTGGGTGGCATTTCTCAAATATAAATCCAAAGCGTTAGAGAAATTAAAGATCTTCAAGGCACTGGCAGACAATAAAACAACATGCAAGCTAAAATGCATCAGATCAGAGAGGAAAAACAGGTCAGTACAACAGATTGCTAGAGCCATGATGCAAGAAAGTAACATTTCCCAAACCTGCTGGCCAGAAGTAGTACACACAGTTGTTCACATTCTTAACAAAGCTCATCTAAGACCAGATTGTGACAAGACTCCTTACAAATTATGGCATGGAAAACTAGCATCAATCAATCACTTTCGAGTCTTTGGTAGCAAGTGTTTCATAAAAAATAATGATGAAAAACTGGGGAAGTTTGATGCAAGAGCTGATGAAGGAATATTTTTGGGATATGCATCCAAGAGTAAGGGTTACAGGTGCTACAACAAAAGACTGCACAAAATTTTGGAAAGCATTGATGTGAGATTCGATGAAGGTCTACCAAACAGAATAAGGAGCACAAGCTGCGCCAATCCTCCAGATGATCATGAAGTTGAGAACCAAGATAATGATGAACAGAGCAAGACAACAGAAGATACTGAATTAAACTAAAAATATCCCTCAAGACACACTCAGAAGAACCATCCAGAAGAAAAAATCATTGGGGACAAGAGTGCAGGAGTCCAGACTAGAAGACAACTTGCTGAACAGACATAAGAAGTATACCTAGCCATGCTATCACAAATAGAACCAAAGAAGTTCAAAGAAGCCAGCAAAGACAAAAACTAGGTAAATGCTATGAATGAAAAACTAAACCAAATTGAGAAGAATAATACCTAGGAGTTAATGCCAAGACCCACTAGGAAAAATGTCATTGGCACAAAATGGATGTTCAAGAATAAGATGAATGAACAAGGGCAGGTAATCAGAAATAAAGCCAGACTTGTATGCAAGGGATATTATCAAATCGAATGACTTGATTATGATGAAACCTTTGTCCCTGTAGCTAAAATGGAGGCAATCAGAATGTTTTTGGCCTTTTCATGTTATCATGATATCAGGGTATATCAAATGGATGTGAAGTCTGCCTTCCTAAATGGAGATTTAGAGGAATAAATCTACATGGAACAACCTAAAGGATGCTCCTTAACAGATAAACATGACTATGTGTGCAGATTAAAGAAAGCCTTATATGGTCTGAAACAAGCTCCTCATTCATGGTATTCTTGCCCCAAGTTATTCTTTTGCAACAATACTGCAGCTATTGTATGTTTAGATGCAAAGGAAAAAATATAGAAATCTTTGGTGAAATCAGGACTGATAAGGACTGGTGCTTGAGTAAGGGCTTGCTTTACCAATTCAAATGATTGTTGAGCTTGCATTGTCCATTTAGCATCTACTTCTTTCCTAAGCATCTTAGTGATGTTTCTTAATAGCTCAGCAAGGTTGGGGATGAACCTCCTCAAAAAATTAATCTTTCCAATGAAATATTGTAATTCTTTGAGGTTCCTAGGGTGGCTGATATTCAGTATGCCATCAATTCTTTTAGGATCTATCTTGATCCCTTCTTCAGAGATTATATGACCAAGAAGCTTTCCTTCTTGGAGGCCAAAGAGTGTCTTTTTGGGATTTAAAGACAAACCAAATCTTCTTCATTTATCAAAAACTTTCCTTAAATGTTCCAAATGTCCTTCATCATTTTTGGAGAAAACAGTAATGTCATCAAGGTAAATGATTATAAAATAGCCTATGTCTTCTGAGAAGGCTATGTCCATGGCCCTCTGGAAGGTGGCCCCTGCATTCATCAAGCCATATGGCATTTTGACATATATGAATGTCCCCCAAGGTGTGGTAAAAGTTGTCTTATGTTGATCACTTGGGAGGACTAACACTTGATTATAACATGAGAACCCATCCAACAATGATATTCTTTTTTACCCAACTACCCTTTGGAGAATGTGGTCCATTTTTGGCAAGGGGTAGTTATCTTTCAGAGAGGCTCTATTTAGGTTCCTGAAGTCAATACACAGCCTAATCTCCCCTGTCTTCTTCCTGACGGATACTAGATTGGAAACCCACTCAAAGTATCTAAGAGGAACAATGATCCCTGCCTCATATATCTTCCTAATTTATTTTTCTACTACAGGCAGTAAGATAGGTTTTATCCTCCTTAATTTCTGTCTGAAAGGTTTCTGAATTTCCTTAAGAGGAATTTTGTGCTGAATGATACTAGTATCATATGATTTCAAATCTTTGTAATCCCATGCAAAAACATCTATTAACTCTTTGAAGAGTGCTATGTATTGCTGTTTAATGTGGGCAGGAAGGGTGCTAGATAACTTAATCATTTTAGGCTCAGTTGGGCTGCCTAAATTGTGTTCTTCCACATTAGTTTCCATGGGTTCTGCTTCTGGTTCCTTAGCCACATCATTGAA
Organism: Pinus albicaulis; assembly: GCA_034641835.2. Classification (NCBI taxonomy): domain Eukaryota; kingdom Viridiplantae; phylum Streptophyta; class Pinopsida; order Pinales; family Pinaceae; genus Pinus; species Pinus albicaulis. The sequence continues at coordinate 1,048,029,552 of CM076570.1, read as the reverse complement.
ATCAAAGATTTTCTCTAATGGGGCAAGGCCTTTGGGTATGGTATCACATTTACATTCTAGAACTTCGAGGTCCTTTTGATTTGGATCATCAGACAATTTTTCTTTGAAAATATGATCAAACTGATTTATATCAGTAGGAGAGGAAGATTCTATTTCAAGAATTGGCTTCCCATTTAAACGCTCTTTTTCATGGCTGAAACTTAGTGATGTTGTGGAAAACTCATTTTTTGACTACAAGAAATTCTCTATATGTTTATCATTGTTAAACACCTACCAATGATCTTCGTTATCAGGCACTGTTGGTCTGTTTTTTACTTTTATAATGAGTTTTTCATCAATTTGTGGTATTTAGCAATTACTAGCAGAAAAAGCAAGCTCATTTTCCAAGTGATTTTGGGCTCTTGGTATGAACTTGAGCTCATATTTTTCAAAAGTTTTCAGGAGATCTAAAACAGTGTTTCTATATTCTCTGAGTCTGGGATTTTTGGTTGAATACTCCCTTTGATTTTTCTGATGATTAACTCAGAATCTCCCTACACTAATATATTTTTGGCCTATAAATCTTTAAGTATGTGCAAGCCAAGGAGAAGGGCTTCATATTCTGCAATATTGTTAGTGCATGAAAAATCTAATTTGTAGGCATGTCCCTTGTTTGTGTTGTGTATCCATACACCAACCCCTGCCCTATTTTTTCTACAAGAGCCATCAAAGCTCATTCTCCAAAGTGTTTCAATTTCATTATCATCTGCTTTGCGTTGCTCAAAGCTACTGGGAGTTGAGGTATCTAGAGGTTGAGAGGAGGAAAATTCTGAATGCTCTGGTGCATTAATGTCCTACTCGTTTTCCTTCACTGTTTGGGTGACTTCATCTTCATTATATAAAATAAAGGAATCTAGATCTGAATGGGTGGAATAAACAGGAGTGTTGTGAGGTTTGTCCTTGTTGCTTACCATGTATTTCATGAGCGTTTCCCTATATAATCTTCTGGTTTGACCAAACACCGGTATGGTGGCATAAGAAATATCCATTTGAAGGGTGCCTTGTATCTTAGCTCCCCATGATCTAGATAAGATCATGCCATATTTTGGGGGAATGTCATCTACTACCACATCCATTACGAGATTCTTGGTAGGAATTTGAGATAAGTTAACACACAAATATTTAATTAACCGCAAGCATTTGACCCTTCTGGAATCAAAGGAATACAAGTCTTTATATTCCATCACCACCTTGGGCACAAGGTTGTGTGATGCTCCTGAATCTAGCATGGCATTGTGTAAGATTTTGTCATGTATGTTTAAACTGACATAGAAAGGGGGCACATCCCCTTCTTGGTGTTTTCATTCAATCATAGGGCCAAACAACAGCTCTGGCTTGTCATCTGTCAAGTTCAAAGTGGCAGTATCAACATGTATATTCAGAGCTTTTAGGACCTGGTTTTTGTACACTTCCTAGGTCACTAAGTCAGCCAGGGGTATGCTAATTTTAATCTTTGCAATCTCTCCCTCAAGTCTGAAAGGAACTATTAACTTTGTTGTATTTACATCTGTTTTCTCACTTATGTTTCTTTTAGCAATTTTTATCTGCTGAGTTTTATTAGGACTGTCAATCTGAGTTGTTTTAATAGGGCCACTAGCAGAGGTACTAGGGAAACTTTTTTCAACATTTGGATGGCTGCTTTTGTCTTTGTTTAAATCTTTTTTCTTAGCCAAGATGTTGGTTTTCTCTGCTGTTTTCTTAGGTTGATTTTTTGTATCTTTCCTAATAGCAGAGTTAGTGTTTTTGTCGTTCGGACTATCTATGTTCCCTTTGCTTCTTATATCATAGTGTTCGTGTACCTCCATGATTGCATTCTCAAACCCCAATCTATAGTCCTCAGACTCCTCGTATGTATCTTCCTTTGGTTCTGAGGAGAAGAAACCTTGTTCTTCTGCAGTGAGGAAAACATCATCCCTATTGTTTGATCCAATCAATTTTACATGGTTTTCTCCCAACCCTTCAATCTCTCCTTCTTCCTCTTGATCTACATAGTTTTGTTGGAACAGAGGCCTAATTTGTTGGTAATTATCTCTTTACCTTTCTTGATTGTTTTCTCTTCTAAAATTTTGATTTCTATTTTTATTTTGGAGGTTGTTTTGGTGTTCTCTTGGTGGCACTCTATCATTGAAGTTTATCTTTTCAAGCATCCTCTCCCTTACCTTCACTAGGTTATCAATTTTGGTATTAGAAGATGAGGCTGAGGGTGCAGTATCATCTTTATAAGTTACCCTCTTCTATGATCTTAGCCTAGCTCTTTTCTCAATTAAGTTGGCTTCTACACTCACAGATCCCTTTTGCATGTCTTTTAGAGTTAAATAATCTCTCTCCCTTAGCTAATAGGCCATATCAGCATCAAAACCTTCAGGATCTCTCACTAAGGCCATGCCTTGGGGAGGTTTCATGTGAGGTGGCAGAGCATTGTAGACACTGTTAAACCTAGTGGAGTAATAATGAACAATCTCTCCCTGATTCCTTTTAAGATTCTGGTACTCTGCTAATATTTGGAGGGGGTTGCTTTTGATTTCCCATTTGTTTATGAATGTTTGATGTAAAGAGGGAAGGTCATTGATGCTATTAGGAGTTAAGCCTTTAAACCACTTATTTACTTCTCCTCCTAAAATTTCAGCAAAGATTCTCATCTTTATGGTCTCATCTTCTATTTCCATATAATCAAAAGCATCTCCCATGCTATCTAGATGTCGTTGAGCTGTTGTAGATTCTTTTCCAGTGAAATGGGGAATTTTAGACTGATAGTCATTTGGTAAGGGGACCAGAGGCTGTGGTAACAAAAATGAGGCATACCATGCTGCCAAGTGGGTGAATTTACAGGAGGGAAAATGGGCTGAAATGGAGTGTTTTGGATATTGGTGGTATGGATTGGAGTGGAAGAAACACTAGGGCCAACAAACTGGTTTTGAGCAGATTGGTTATGAAAAAGGCTAAAGTGGTGAAGAAGCTGTGAATTAGGAGGAGTAAAAGGTGAAGCTTCTCTACTTAAGCTCTGTTGCAAACATGCAGCCTCTAGATCAGTTAGATTCAAATCACTTTGAGATCTGGTTCTAAAATTTTTCTTAGTATGATGTAATTAAAAGTGTAAATCCTCCAAGATAGCAAGGTTCTCAGGGAGAGATTTTGTTCTTGGGATGTTCCTATCAGCAGCTAATTTTCTAGTTCTAGAAGTCTGCAACAGAATTCTCTCTGGATTGTCAACTATTATAGAAGGATTAGGGTCTAGATGGGATCTAGTGTTGATACTATGTGAAGCCAGATTGCTTTCAAAAATGAGAGAGGCTGAAGTTTGTAGGGATTTTTTGAAAGTTTTTCCTCTCAGAATGTCTTATCTAATATGGGACTAGGCTTCTCAACTTCTTCAAGGCTGGTTAACACAGTCCTAAAGAGATCTGGAGACCTAGATGGGTAATAGGCCCACTGGGGCTAATGGAGTCTCCAGGTGTAAGGTTTTTAGCTTTTTAGTGAAGGTAAAATGTTTTATGGTTCCACGACCATGCTTATTACGAATCCAATCTGAGATATTTTTGGATTTTGTACATTTTTATGGTTATGAGAGTGTCCTATGTCTGATCTTAACACTTAGCTAAGGTGCTCAAACAAACAAAGTCTACTCTATGGCTTACTAACTAATTTTCTTAGAGATTTTTAGGACCAAAGAGTTTATAATAGTTTGCTAGGCTATCATAGATTCAATAGTGTCCCACCGTAATCGCCATTATGTTGGTGTCCTATGTTTTTTATAGATTGGCTAATCAAAACACAACGCAACATCAGAACCAATCTTTAGAGCTCTAGGATCTAGCCCTCCTAGTCTTAGAGAGGGATCTCTCAATATGTTTATAAAGACATTTCTTGAATGATTTAAAAGTTGATTTTAGGCTAGTTAGGAAGTGCAGGGTTGTTTGTTTTGTTTGGTTGGACAAATGTGTTTCATGTGATATAGATAGAGCATGGGAATCTACAAGCCATTGGGAAATGGAGTCATGTGAAAGTCCAAATAGTTCTAACTGAGAAGGAAGGGAAACCAAAGGGAAAATATGACTTGGTCAAGGACCTGTTGAATAATGTCGGTGAAATGGGATGAACATTCAGGACTAAGAGTGAAAAAAAAACTAAACCTTTTCACAATGGCTTAAAAGATTCGGGGAATGCCCTATTTCCTCCAGTAAGCTCACTGCTTTGGACTCAATGAATCTAAACACTCAAAGTAAAGGAGAAATGTAGACTAAAACCTTCTTAATGAACTATAGGATTTGGGGAACGCCCTATTTCCTCCTATGAGTTTATTGTTGAAGGCTTAATCAACAACAACATACAATTGCATTCAAAGAAGAGGGAACACCTTAAACATCTAGGACTGCAATTATAGGGACCTTCAACACAATCATTACAATAATGGACAGAGGGTATGATTGAAACAGACCTCACTGTCAAATTGCAAGCATTAATAATCAAAGGGAGACTTCAGATACAATATTCAGTGGTAAAGAAAGAGGGAACGCCTAAACAGTCTTTAGCACAACCAAATTAACCATTTTTGAAATAAAACAAACTGAATATTTTAAGAGAGCTATTAGACTACCCTGTCATATTCAGTAGTAGAAAACATATAAACAGTGAAGGATAAACAGGTTAGAGGTGCTTCTAAGATACATTTCTCTGCCTAAAATTTTTATCCTACTATAAGCAAAGCATGATGGGACAAAGTGGAAAACAGGAAATAACATTAACAATAAGAAGTACTTCACCAAAACCAGGCTCAGGGATCCAATGGTCTAGCCTCCTTCATCAACAGAAAAAAAAGGATCTTCACACTCTTTTAGAACACCAATGCTTCTTCAAAGCAACAATATGTATTACTTTAGAAATCACCAAATGCCAACCTTTTACAATGAGACTTCAAAGAGTCTTTATAGGAAAAATAAGGAAAAGTAGGTGAAGGAAATTTTAATGAACATCAGAGATAGGAGGAGTGCATTCGAATCTGTGTCTTAAACATTTCATTAAATTCTAGACTAGATCAATAACTCTGTAGCTTGTTGAGACCATTTTGATATGACAGAAATCACTCGCAGAGTGCCCTTGGGAGGAAATACTATCTGCAGTGGTACTGTTATCTTCTTGGTGTGAGTTAAGTGAAAGAATGGGCTATGAGGACTCCCATACTTCTAAATAACTGCTTCTGACAGTTGTCGTAGCTCCCTGGTGTAATAATTTCTTAGCAGGCCTTTAAGCATGGAGATGGGCTATGTCTGTGTCACTCAACTTCTGCACTAATAACTGTTCTGTCTCTGTGTACTTCAAATTGTTTTAGCTCTGCTCACGCTTTATTTCTGTTGATTGCTCGAACTTCTTTCTGTACTGATGCCTTCAGAGGCTTTATTAATCTTCTATGCCTTGTGTTCCACCACTAGATAAGTGATCATCATCTCTTTGAATGTTCTGTGTACAGGTGGAGGGTTTCGCTGAGCTAGAGGGTTACTGAGAGTTCGTTGATCTGATTCATTTCTTGACATGACCTCGCCTTCTGATATGGTCCCTTTGATGATGTTTCGTGGCCCTGAGATTTTCCATATGAGTTTTTGTGTCACCTTTGTGATTGTAAAACATTAATTCCTTCATTGGCCATGAAAAAACCTACAAACACACGAAAACACATTATAAAATCCTGTGGGCTGGGTTTAGAATGCTTGCAGAGGCTCGTGGGGATGGAGAAGCAATGGGGGGAAAACATGGATTCAGCGGAAAATGGGCTTAAAATCATGGCGGAAGGCGAAAAGAGGTCTAATGGGATTTTGGGTGTGATGTGCGTTGTGGACCGTTAGATCATGGTGATCTACGGTTGAGATTTTTCGATGAAGTCATTCGGGAGGTTAGATGGATGGTAGATGAATGAGAGCAAGATTAAATGTAGGCTGTTAGATTAGAAAAATCAACGGTGGGGATCGCTCGATGGAGTCATTTGGAAGAAAAGTTTAAAAAGCAAGTGAACGGGTTTGTGATATAATAAGAGTCGTCTGATCTCACAGATTGATGGTTGGGATTAAAGCTAAAGTTGTGTTGCGGAAGGCGGTAAGTCAGAAAATAGGAACGGGTTTCGCACGAAAAAAAAGGGGGGTGGTGGTATTTGCATTTGGAATGCGATTCCACTCAATGGATGACGCATGTCTTTTTAAAACTACCTATATTGCGTAATTTTGAAACGTTAACACTCGGGTGCAAAAATTACGTGATATCACGCGTCGACCATCGGATGATGGGTCGGGAGATCAGACGGTTGTGGGAGAGCATGACAGAGGAAGAGCTGCAAGATAAAGTGTATGCGGGGCCCATGGTGACATTAGCTAAATTGGCATGCTTTGAAAAATCCTTTATGACAGGTAAAAAATTGTCAAATGCGGTTAAAAGGGGAGGATCAATGGGAGCCGTCGGATCATGAGGATATTCGGTTGAGATATATCAATTGGGGGAGAATGAGAAACGCAGGGTTTGAAGAGCAGAAGTAATTTGGACCATCGGATTTGAGAAGATCAATGGCGGGGATTTCATTGCAGAATCACGTAGGACGTGAATGGTGCGAGGAGAGGGGAGAAAGGCGATGATGCGAAATAGCGTGGGTCATCCGATCAAACTTTATCAATGGTGGAGATTAGATTGGAGGTCAGGATGGTGGAGGATCATGTGATGGAAGGGCGCGATGTGATGAGGTGTGAACTATCAGATCTGGCAAAATGAACGGCTGGGATTACATCGCATCGGAGAAAAGGAAATAGGCCAAAGCACTGTGGTCTTAGAGTTTGCGATGTGCGATTAAGCATTGGTCGTTGGATCAGTATGAGAGATCAACGGTCAGGATTGAATTGGCGGGTGTGATATCGGAGGGCTATAGGCAGAGCACGATTGAATCTTGGTTGTTTTTTCTTGTGGATGTTGGGAAAAATACTGAGAGCGGGGGGTGAATCAGTATTTACTGCATATTCAGAACTTTCACTTTTTCTTGCTTCAAAAATGCATGCGCTACTTTCCTGAACCAGACTTGCGTATATACGCGGATACCCTTTACGAAACTCGCGTATACACAGATATCTATTTATGTCATTAATTCTTCACTTAAATTATTCCTTCATTTATTCATCAGATATTCAATAAGCAGTAAACATGTGCAGTAAGAACAGAATAAATCATCACACAAAGCATCACACATGAACACCGGGATTTTTAGGTGGAAACCCAAGTCGGGAGAAAACCACCGCTGCAGTTGCTCAGCCTTCAATATTTTATTATAGAGAAAACATCTTACAACATATGTGCTGGCACAGACTTGACCAGCAAACACCACTGTGGCTGGATTGACCTCTCTGGAAGAACTTAACTGACCTAGTTTTACCCATTGCCCTCTCCTGGCAGGAAGGAGCCTACGGCCAGATCTCCGTTTGACCTCACGGAAGAGCTACGACCCCCATTGTTGGCTTCCCCAACCCTGTTCCCCATGGCCACGTTTCATCAATTTTCACACTGGATCCAACAACTTCAATAGAACAACACTTGCCGGCCACAATTCATCATATTTCCAGACTGAACCCTTTTCATACTTTTAAGCACAAACATACATCATCAACAGATACATACCAATTCAGACAACCCAGATCAGATAGCAGTAATACAGCAGAACAGATCAGATGTTTCATACCCCTTGCTTCAGTAAACCCTAGTTTGCATACGCGCTTTCCCTTCACTGATGTTGCGTATATACGCGCTTCCGTCCACATAAACCAGCGTATACCTCAGTGTATATTTCATTGCGCATACGCGCTTTCACTTCAGCGAAGCTGCGTACATACGCGCTTCGTCCGCGGCAAAGTAGCGTATAGATCTTCAATCATTACAGACCAGCATACTTCATCAGATCAGTTATTCAGTTCAGATTTACCCTTTTGCTTCAGACAGATATTCGCCTAGATGTTCGCCTCATCACAGATCTAAGCCTTCCATAATCAGATCTAGCAAATACAAGAGCAATTCAGATCTAGATCCCCTTCTTCATCATACATTCATTTTTATCATTCAAGTGTAACCCTTTCCATTCAGATATACTTCAGAGAGAAGTATTCATTCAAGCTCAGACATCTTGCACCCACACTCATGATTTGCACAATGAAATTCTTCTCCTTATATATGTTTATCCTTCTTCAATACCATGAGCCCCCTTTTTCAATACCATGGGCCAAAACAATAACATGAGCCCAAAACAACCTGGACGGGGTCAATTAGGCGGATCATTACCCAATACCATGGGTCAATTTACCCTTGGTTTTGCACTTTTTGAGCGCTTTAGTCCATACGCGACTTGGCACGTTATTTTCCGCGTGCATACGCGACTTCTCCTAGGCCAATCCGCGTATACAAAGATACATACTCTTTTCATCATATTTTGAGCACATTCTGAATTCTTTTCTTCATTGTCTTTTGTACACACTGTAGAAACATCATATTTTCTTCATCAGGAACATATTCTCTCAAGTACAACTTTATCAAGTAAGTTGTCATCATCTCCATCAAGTGGGTTGCTTTTCAAGGACAACATTCAGCATCATATTGTCAACAATCATCAGATTTACATTATTTACCAAGTCCATCAAGTCAAGAAAAACTTCATCAGGTGGGTTGCCATCAAGGACAACACATGTCAACAGTCGCATGTCTTCATCTTTATTTAGTGGGTTGTCATCAAGGACAACACTCTGCATCATATTTCCAACAGTGGATTCAACGGTTGAGATTAGATCGGAGGAGAAGGAGCTCATCGCATCGGAAGATTGGAAGAATAAAGGAAAATTCGGGGAAAGGAAAACTCTGATTGCGATTGGCAATAAGGGCTAGCACTTGGTTATGGCTCTGGGTCACATGCGAAAAAGGGGCTAGGGCTAAGGCTGAAAGGGTCTTAAGGCCTTAATGTAAAAAAATGGGCTTTTAAGGATTTTTGAAGGGTTTTTGAGGGTTTTTTGGCTTTCGGTAGAGAGGAAAAGAAAGGGTCTTTAAAACTGTAAATTAATCTTTGAGGGTTTAAAAGGGGATTTAAGGCTTTCATAGGCTAAACAGAGGGTTAAAAGATGAAAAGAAGGCTTTATGAAAATGGAGGGAAATAAGTGAAAAATAAGCAGTTTCAGTGGCCTTTGGAACAACTTTCTTTGGTGAATCAGCATGGCTTTAAGATGGAAACAACATTGAAGATTAATTCAAAGGGATAAAGAATCATCATAAGACTTCAAAGATGATGGAATTTCAAAGAAATAAATCTCTTGACGGCTTGAACACAAATTTAGCCACCATTTAGCATATCATAATTTATAGGTGGCTAACAATATTAGAGGGAGACTGTTGGAAATACACCAGCAAAGGCTGCATACAAGGAACGGGATCAGTGCAGTAGACAATTGATATTCAATATCAGAAAAGAAAGCATCATTCCTGGGGGAGAGCAGTTAAAAAAAGTTGTCACAAAAGAGCTAGAGCAATGGAGTAGTGCATGGAACATGTACTCAAGATCATAGTATTATGAAAAGATAGAAACCACACTGGGAAATGTGCAACCCTTTTCCATTGATGTCAAAGGGGTAGGAAAATCAAGCAGAGGAAGAAAATACACCTCTCAGAATGAGAAGGGGAGGAAATTCTGGAGGAAGTATTGGAGTATTGCCATCAATTCCAAAGGGGGAGATTATCGGAAATATTGTCATTAATGGTAAAGATACAGATAGAAGAAACACCAGAATCATCGGTTATAAGGTAAAGGATCAGATCAGACATTGTGCAGCATAGAGGCAAAGGAGCATCAATATAAATATAACCTAAAGCAAAGGTAGCAAATGCAGCAAAGAGGCAGCAAATGCAGCTAAGAAGGCACCAAAGGTAGCAAGGAAACAGAGGCCGCAAAACAAAAAATGTAGCAGAGGCAACAAAAAAATGAATGCAGTAGAGGAAAAAAATGCAGCAAAGGCAACAGAGATGCAGCAAGGCACCAAAGGCAGCAAGGCAACAATGCAGCAAAGAAGCAGCCAAGAAAAGCACAGGAGGAACAACGTGCATAAACCGGAGTTACAGAGTGGGACAACCTAAACAAACGAAAAATAGACCAAGGCAGAAAAGTCTTTGAAGAATTCCAAGTGAGGTGAACAGATGGTCACGATTAGATCGCAACAGCAAAGGAAAGAGATGGATGACTGAGATCAAAGCAGGCAAAAGAGGCGAAGAAGAGCCATGCGAAGGCAAGTAGACGATCGGGATTAGATCACAAAAACAAAGGCAAGAAATTGACGAATATGATTCATTGTAAGATAAGCTGGGCAAAAATACAATCGATTTGCAAGCAGCAATGAGGGCCATAGATCTGGACAGATCAACGGTGATGATCGCATCGGCGGAGATCAAAAGCGCAAATCACAAAGTATAGCAGGTAAGTGTTAAGGCATCACAAGGTAATTTAAATCAGTTGTGATGCGAAGTGAAGAAGGGGCACGCGGCGACACAACACAATATTGTACATCGCAAGAAATAGAGTAGAACCACAAAGTAAATATTATAAAGTGTGAAGTGCGATCAGATGAGGACCATTAGATCTGGGGGAAGATCAACGTCAAACCGCATACCGCACATCACAATGCTTAAAGGATAGCAATAAGGCGACCACAATTTAAGTTAAATATTCTGTGATGCGAAATGGAGGGACAAATGTCGACCCTGCGCAACATCGCATACCGCAAGAAATAGGAGGTAACTTCAAATATATGGCAAGGAATGTTATGTTGGTTGCGATGCGGTAAGGTTTATGCGATGCAATGCGATGAAGGGAATCCACGTGGTAGTACCGTGCACGAGCACAAATCGCAAGGTTTAAGGTTTATCACTAATGGTAGAATGGGAAACCTAAGGGAAAGGATTTGCAATGAGATATGATTGGTCAAGCGCTGTGGGACCCAATAGCCTTTGTTAAAATTAACATGCCTAATAAATACTTAGTGTAGGTACCGACTGACACATTTTAATTGTATAATAAATAATTTAGAAAATGTATATATATATATATATATATATATATATATATATATATATATATATATATATATATATATATATATATATGCATTTTTCATCATTTAAACGTATGTATGTTGATTAAAGCCCGAATTTGTAATCCGCCGTGGGTATAAAGGGAGTTGTATGTGGGCCATATCCCATAGGTCACAAGGGAATAATATGAATGCAATTCAAAGGACGAGGAACACGAGAAAAATAATAGTGCGACAGCACGGGCAAATGAAAAGGATGAACACAAAAGAAAAGTCACAAGTAATAAAATAAAAGGGCAGTTATACAACCAAGGTGGAATATAATGGCAGAAACAGAAAAGACACAATATAGAAAGAAGAAAAGGACAAACGCCCAACAAAGCGAAGAAGCTGAAAGTGCTGAGTAAATATGTGATTGGACCTGAAAATGTATTATTTATTTTTTATTGTTTGTGATGCAAAGGCAAGTCTTTGTAGGAAAATAAAAACTCCACTATAATACTAAAATGTGTACATACTGTTATATTATTCTAAATGTGCTGGGTAAGAAAATGAGAAGGTGGAAGGCAAAGAGTCATACCTGTTCATTTCATATTCCCATATGGAATGCAAACAATTATGAGGCGTTTCTTCTCCCCAAAAAGGTGTTTGGAAACTTTTCTTCATCCATGATTTCCCTTGCCATCTATTGTACTGATTTTTTCTTTCTTTTAAGTACATTATGTTGGGGGGTTTTGGCTATAGATAATTTTATTCTAATTTGTTCTCTTCACATAATTCCTCGAACTCATTTGAAGTAAAATATCCTCCTCTATCAGATATCAAGCACTTAATATTTAGATCCATTTTATTTTCAACGTAATCTCTGAATACCTTATTGAGGGATTTTGAATTTATCTAAGTAGCATGATCCATGTTTCCATGGTATAGTCATCAATGAAACATATTAAGTATCTTTCTATGCTTAAGGTTTGAGTTCTTGTAGGGCCACATATAGTTGTATGAACTAGCTCCACTGGTCTAGTCCTCAAATATTATTTTTTTCTAAAGCGGATCTTTGCCTGTTTCCCAAAATAACATAGCTTGCATATGGATTTATTTGGATTTATATAATTGACATGCCCCATATTACTACTATCTTGCTAAATTTTTCCATACTTTCAAAGTCGATATGCCCCATTCTTCTAAGCCATAACCAAATTTCATCCACACTTCTTATGCATCATTTTTCTTTGGTTCCATCAAAGGAATACCAATTGCTAGGAGTTTTACTTACTTTGTCTATCATTTTCCCAGATTCTGCTTTGTTTATTTCACATCCCTTAGAATGAAATGTGAATTCATAGCCTTGGTCACATATTTGGCTTACACTCAACAAATTATGCTTCACCATCAACATATAAGAAAATTTAAGCCTTAGTATTTTCATTGAGACTAACTATCCCTTTTCCTCTTATCTTGGCTAGTTTATCATTCTCAAAGTTGACACTTCCACTTTTATCTACTTTTAAGGAAAAAAAATTACTATTATCCCTAGTCATGTGCTTTAAAAATACACTGTAAATATACCATTGACCTTATTTATTGTGAGGATATATATCAATTCCACATTATTTAAACTTTTATAAGCTTCTTTCTCCACCTCTTCGTGTATTCTTGTTGTTGATATTATTGATGCTAGGAAGAGTTCATGCGTTTTATTATACATTCACTTGCTTTGTGCCCATTTTTTTGTTTTCTAGGTTATGTGAGCCTGACATGATTGGAAAAAATAACCTATGGTTTAATAATCCATGAACTAGGGGAATATAAGTAATCAAAATGAATTGGGGATTTCACCTGGCCTAGGCCATGCCAACCCTTAGCATTGCTGGATTTTTTCCCAGAGAGTTTTGAGCCGATGACCTTTACACCATAGAGCTCCTTAATTGAACACACTATCATCATCTACTCCACACCCTATGGGAACTTTGTGCCCAAAATTATTATAGATATAACATTCAATTTCACCCAAGGGAGGAGAAAACACAATGTTCTTATAGGGATTCCCAGATTTCATCATTAAGGATGAACTAGATCTAAAATTTTCAATTCTTTTATATATTAAAGATTTGCAATTTATAGCCTTATGTCCAAATTTATGACATGAGCAGCAATAACGCTAAAATATTTTTGGGTACTTGAAAGTGTATGAACTTCATGAAGGAGTGATTCTTCTAAATTATTTATGATTTTCTACATGATTCCTTGGCTTACTCTGAGTATCTTTTGTGTAGATTCAAATCATTACTTTGCTAATTCTTCATTTTGTAGGTGCCTCTATTTGTTTTAGTGGTACTTTGAGTGCATTTACATGGCTAATAGGATTTTTATTTTTTTTTGTGACTTTGTGCTTGAATCTCATTTCAAGATATGAAAATTCTTTTTTTCACCTAGACCTGTCTTGGTTTTTGGTGATCTCTAATTATTGAGGATGTTGACTATTGTTCTAAATCCCTTTGCAAATTTTATGTTCAGCTCCATTTGAACTTTAGTTATATATCTATGTTTTCTTAAAGATACTACCTGTTATCACTCAGGTTTTCCTAGAAGTTGTGTAAGAGGAAAGTATACCCGAGGTAACCACAAACCAACCTTTTAGATGCAGAATCTAGCCAATCTGCATCCAGAGAGGGCTCTCTCTTTATGATTTATCTTTGTTCTTGGAAGGTTTTAGGCTAGTTATAGATTCAAAGTTTGTTTTAGGAAAATGGTGGAATCCACAAAATAAGGGCAAGGTTGAGGGCTTTCAGTCCATTGGGCTATGGAGTCAAAGGATGGCTTTACTGGATTTATATTCTAAACACAAGATGGTATTACAGGGCAAGATAGCTAGACAGAGAACAATCCTTAAAATTTAAAGTGGATGGGATGATCTTGAAGGGATGAAAGACAGCTAAGAATCTTTCACCATTTTCAAAAAAAAGAAATGAGATGACTACAAATAAAGAGCAATGAAGAATTCTTTATTATAGTAATAAAAAATGTTTAAATTAGCAAAGCAAGAGCATTTAAGAATTCATGCTTATAACTAATTTAGAAGAAAACATTAAGAACAACCACATTTGAAATCAGAGTACAATTAAGCAAATTCTGATTCAATCCTTTATGTAAATTATTCAGAAATGGATATGATGATATTATAAACTAATATAAAACTTCAGACAAAGGGTAGAAAGACTTATTGAACTGTAGTCCAACACATGAATCCTGTAACAAGTCCAGTGCTTTAAATCGTCATCCAGTAAACCACGAATAAATTTCTCCAAAATGCTTTTATTCCGAAAATCTCAATGTTACAGCAGAGTAATAGAATCCACCCTCAATACTCTCTTTGAGGGTTTATTTATACACTAAATAATTGAAAATATCTCACACTATCCTAGCCCATATTTTGGGGTGACTAAGGATTAATTTACAAGTAAACAGGAGACAAATGGTCTCGTAGATAGAATAATAAGTAACTGCTTATGTGCTGTTTCCTTTCTTTATGGATGTGCTGGAGGCAAGTGCTGAAAAAGGGCTTGTTGCTGTCTTCTGGAGTAATTTCTTTGCTTGTTTGATACTCTTTGTTTTTACGGATACTCTTTAACCTGTGTAACTGATACTCTTTCATATGTACTCATTTTTATCCTTTACTTGATAGTAAAGATAAAATTCTTATCCTGAAAATAACTTTTACAGAATTTCCAACATTTCATTCCACCATTGATTATCTGGTATCATAGTCCTTTTGAGCTTTCTCAATGTCTCATCTGCTTCTGTGAGTTTGTAAAAGGTGGGCTCATTAGGAAATAGATACTTTATTTCATGTTCCAAATGAAATAAATTCCTCACTCTATCATAGATGTTTCTCCCTGTTGGTAATGTTGATTGTGGTATACTAAGAGAACAAGCAGCTGTATTTTGAGCATGAGCATTTATTTTCTTTATATAGGTTTCTAAGTCCATTATTTGATCCTCTGAGAGCATAGGACTTGGTAACCCACTGTCCAACAAAGCTTGAAATTTCTCTCTGAAAATATTGATATCAACCAAAATATCTGTGCACTTCCTTTCTAAATTTTGCATGAAAGTTCTCTTGATGAAAACTCTCTTTATTTCCAAAACTGTGCCTGTCCTGTCATCAATCCCTAACACTGCAAGCTGTTGTTTTGTCCTGGTGTTCAAAAATTGAATGAGTTGATTGGCCTGCTCAGGCCTGCCTCTTAATTCATTTATGGTTCTGTTTATTTCTTCTTGGGCTATTTTAACCAACTCATTTTGTTCAAAAATAGCTTGAATAGAGGGCCAAATTCCCTTTATTAACTCAATGATGTTACCCCAAAGAATTTCATTTATTTCCTTTAAAGGCTTCTCCAATGAAAGATCTTTTTCCAAAGCCTGAACCAATTTTTCTAACCTTTTTATCTCCCTGGTGTTATCAGCAGCTGTCTTTTTAGATGTATCATACTTTTCCTCCAATTTTACTAATTGCAATTTCGTTGTTTGGAGTTCTGTGGCCCTTAGTTGTAAACTTTCCATCTGTTTTATTAATTCATCAAAACTCAAACCAGAAGTGTTTACCTGGGATGGCTATGTTTGCTGACCTGTTGTTGTAGTACTTGTTGTTGATGACTGCCTGATAGTTTCCTGTTCCTGCAAAGCTTGTTCCAATTCCTTCTCCGTTTCACTTAGTCGCTCAGTCATATTTAGGAGCAACTCCATTATTTCTTCCTGCGAATTCCCCTTTAGAACTTCTTGGGTCTGAGGGTGCCTTGAGGCTGGCAATTTTAGCTGCTTTCTCAGTGCAGCTATGTCATCATCTTTCTTCTTTATTAATGCCTCAATGCTTTTAATGTCTTTGGGGTTGTGACCCAAACCAATGATTATGTCTTCTAAAGACTTTATTCTGTTATCTTTGGCCTGTGAAGAGGCCTTCTCAATTTGCAATTGTGCAGTTGTGTTATTCAAAGAATCCTGCAGCGTTATAGCTACCATGGCCTTATTGGTAAGAGTGGAATATACCATTTCCCCAGTTTGTCTGTGTAGCTCTATCTGGTCCAGAGGATGGATATCCTTTGCCAAAACTTCAAAATTTGTCCTGATGTAGTCAGCTGCAGTAATGGGTTTTGGCACCTTTGACTTGAAGTGGCTCATTATCATTTTTCCTTGTGACATGTCAAATGCTGACATTAGCCTTTCTTGATTATGGGGAGCCATCTTCATATATTGATCATATACCTTCATTCTTAATAGATCATTCTTTGCTTTAATATTAATTAAGGTTATTTTAATATCCCGTGTATCTGTTTTTGGTGGTCTGAAAGAGGATACCTCAGTACTTAATTGCTTTTGTAAAGCTTTTCCTTTCTGTCCTGTGTTTGTTTCACTAACTGTGCCAGTTAGTTGACTATCTTCCCTTCCATCATCAAACACTTCATCTATGATTTCCACATCTAGAAGTGGATCTGATTTATGTTTTTTAGTTTGATGTACCTGTGAGGTCCCTTTTGGAGGTGTGGTATCTGGAACCTGCCTCTTCTTTCCTATTTCCACATTTAATGGAGTTTGCAACTCTGGAACTTGTGTGTGCTTTTCCTGTGTGGGAGAAACCTGTGATTGTTCAGGTACTTTGGAAGTTTGTGGTTTCTTCGCCATGACCAAAGTTTCAATGACCTGGATTGCAGATTCCTTTCCTTTTCCCTTTGATTCTGCTGCAACTGATGGACTGCTTTCCTGTAATGTGTGCTGTAGAGTTGCTGCTGAAGAAGTGCCAATGTAGGGTACCTGCACTTGACCATAAGATTCTAGGTCAAAGTTTTTCTCAACATCTTTCATAATTTTATTCATTTTGTCAGCTTCACTTTCTTCCTCAACAAGTGTTCCTTCAACCCATTCATCTTGATTGGCATACTGTTCTAGATCAGGAATTTTGTGGTGTATATAAGGGGATGACTTATTCTTTAATCTCTTTTCACAAATAAAACCAAATGGGTCATAAGGAACCCAACGGAAAGATATCTGGAACTTTCTTTGCAATAAAATTTCTGCTTCTCTCTCGGCCTCCCTAGAGTTGTAGATGAAAGGACCTAATTGACTCTTGATCCTTAATTGGGCTTTCTTTTTTACACTACAAAAATGGATCACATCTGAATTGTTCATTTGCCTGTAGTATTCCAAGGCAAAAATCCTCATGGGCACGTATCTTGGTAATCTGTATGGATGTAATTCACATCCATAAATTATGATGACTGTATGGTTTTGATACAAATACCAATCCCCAACTTTATAATTCCTTGAAAGTTGCAAGGTCTTTTTTATTTCATTACTGAGCCTTGGGGGAGAGATTCCAGTTAACAAAGTTGTTGCAGGATATACAAACTAGTCAATGAATTCAGTGTAAGAATAGGGAGAATCAGATGAAAAATGAATTATGGGGGACCAAAAGATGACTGACCTGGGGTTTCCCTTAGCATCAAGTTTTTGGACAGGGAAAGGGAACTTTTCTGAATGATAGTAGATAATGAGATGATAGATGACTGAGGAATATTTAAAAACTTTTTCATCATCTAGCCTCATGAATTGATCATGGATCTTGTTGGCTATGAAGGAGGCAAAGTCATATTTAATTTCAGGAGGTTGCCCAGGAGTAAAAATGGATAGCAAAACCAAGGTTATCTCATCCACATATTCACTAGTGTTGAATCCCAAGACAAAAGATATCATATTTACAATGAGCCTTCCCAATGTATTAAAATAATAAAAACCATAGGGAGGAGACCCTTGTGGCTGATGCTCAGGCAACATGAAATTCTGAAACATGGATTTTAGCTTTTCTGGGGTTAATTGCCTGGTCTTCTCAATCAATTCTTCCATGGACAATGGTGCTAGTTCTTGGTCTGGTTCAAAGTGTAACATGGCATTGATAGCCTGGGGAGTAATGGGAACAGAACACTATGATCAGGAGCTATTACAGCCCTTTGAGTGGGATCATAGTTTGAATGACAATAATGGATGATTTTTGGGAAATAAATGACTGAAGGGATGAGATACCTTGGGAGATTGGATTCCCACAACCCTATAAGATCTTGCCCCTTTGAGTATTCATCTCTGCAGCGAAAATAACTCAATAGGGGAATTTCATCAAAATGCAGGTCTTTAATTTGGAAATCTTTATCTACCAAAGGTAAATATTCCAATTCACGGTGGGGGGCATTAAGTGGAGTGATATTCAAAGCTGCCGGGGCCTCCATTTTGGTTCTTGTGGATTCAAAACGGAGGTTTCTGGTTTTCTTCACAGGCCGGGCGCGATTTCTAAACTGAAGGAAATTAACACAAATGCAGTTTCAGGGAGCAATTGCACAGTTTTAAAACCTCTGGGGGAGATCTCAGTGATGAGTTTTAATTACCAATTCAGTAGAAAACAGGGAAAACAGATTTTATATTGAAGTTCGGGGCGCTGTGAGATAAATACCAAATTTTTGGACGGAGTGCTTTTCTTGTTTTATCGGGCGATGGCGGGAGTGTGCTGGTACAGGTGCGGTGGAATCTTAGACGAAATCGGATACTTTGATCAATATCGGTGGAAATTAATAAATGTGAGAGTGTTCTGAACAATAACGAAAATAACAGAAAAACACGGAAAAATGGCTTTATTTACAAGTTAAAAGGGTTTTTTAGTTTTCCGAGGTGTGACGTCATCAACGTACAGGCTGATGTATGATGGAGGGGCCGGGCGGTAAGTGGTAAGTCCCCGCACCGCTTTTGAGCACAGGCGGTATTAACCGCGAGGGCAGCGATTCCACAAAGTTGTTGACACGTGGATGGGTGACTGGTCAAATACCACCCATCCCCCGCTGGTTAAAATGCTGACAAGAGATGGGTAGCGGGGTGAACGCTGGCCGTAGATCTTACAGTGGGAGATCGGACGGCGGAAAGGACAAAAAGATGGTGGGGTTTCGATGTGCGGGCCCGGCGGGGTTTTAAACGCAATTAACTCTTCGACACTCTCGAAGTATGTATAATAGGCGAGAAAGATAAGATTGTTAGTTGTTGAGAGGTAACTAATTTTATGGTTATGGAAAATAGGGGTCGCGGCGGGGTTAAAAGGAATTCGGGTGAAAAACGGTGGATGAGCCGTTCATGTGAGATTACTCAAAGTTTGATTTTTGAAAAACTTCGGATTTTATTTTTTCTTTGGTATTAAACATATACACCACATGTTTAAAGCTTTTCGGACATATGATTTTATTTTATTATATGGTAAATTAACTTATATAATTAACTTACCATAGGGGCGGGTTTATATTATAATGATAAATTTAACCAAAGGGCGTATAGTGGGTTTTTATTTGAATATGCGGGGATATAAACATTTGGTTAAACTTTATAATAGAGGGGTTTTTTGGGTTATTTATAAAAAGGGAGTTATATACTTAGGATAGGGTATTTTACTAGGGATTTAGTAAATAGAGTTAAATGTAAATATGGCAAAGGACAAGGAAACTCAAAATATTTTGCACATCTAAGAAAGTGAGAACTTTTGAAGTAAATTTCAATATCTTATCTTCAATACTTAAACTTAGAATAGCAAGTTATCATGAGGGATTTTTATGGAATTTTGCATGATTTTCCTAAGTAAAATTGGATTTTACTTAGGAAAAAGTTTAAAGTGAATGATTATAATGATGAATTATCTCAAATACTTAGGTCTTTTTGATCATTAGGCCGAGGGTCCGGTCCCTCCAAAATTCAAGGAAATGCCTTGAGCCCCTTTGATCTCCAAGTGCCCTAGTACTTTTTTGGGGAAATTAGTAAAACTTTAAGGGGAAAGTGATGAGGGAAGTTAATGAGTTTGACTTTGCTTTCAGTGATTTTCCACTGTAATCCCTGCTTTAGTACTTGTGATGAAAGTAAAGGATCAAAAACATGTGAAAGTATCATTCATCGAATCAACACTTTGCAGCACCATCTGCCCTGCCACCCATCTACTTTACCCTACCATTTTGTCTTCTTTATTAGGGTGCACTTAGACTTTCCCCCCAGCCTTTTCAATCTCTTTAACTATAGAGGGCAATCTGCTTGAATTCTACCTTAACTTGCATACAAGGGCTCGGGGTCGTGAGCCACTGCGGCTAACTCTACCTATCTACTTATGCGCGAGTCATGCTGATGAATATTTATTCTCTATTCTATAACATGAAATTGAAATATGAGTAAGTCATGTTTAAACAGTTTGACTTATTCATGAATTGTGGCAAAGGTTTGACAAGCTGCACACAATTGCTTTATTGCAAAAAATGAAATAGTAGTGGCATTTGGATTTGCACACTTTCCTTGGTCTATTTTTTTTTTGGGGTTCATTTCTTTGTCTTTTTTGACCATTTTATTCTTTTTACCCTTTGATTTTTCTTTTAGGGTATACCCTCTTTACATTTTTTAAATTTTTTTGATTTTTTGGTTTTTCAAGAATATGGAACACCTTTGCTCAAGAAAGAAAGTTTGAACATATTCCATATTTCAATCAAGACAATCATGAAAGATGAAACCTATTGGTATAGGAGACTAACACTGGCTCCACTTGGGGATGGCTTTTCCTTGTGAAAAGTCAAGAACATCAGGTCAGATGCCTCAAAATGTCTTCAAATTGAAAGTATGAAATCTTCCTTCTTCTGGTAGCTTTATTTTACATATGATAGTGAAACTTTTGGAACTTAGGGCCTTCACTTTGGGTTTCAATTCCAAGAAGTCACCATCCAATCCAAAACTGCATTAGAAAAAAGGATATATTATGTACAAGTTAGAAAAATCAAAACATTCTAGTAAATGGGATCAAAATAATGCTTGAGCATTCGACCATTGACTGGTCCTTCTTCAACTTCTGAATTGTCCAACTCTTTCAAAAAGTAAGTGTTGTTTCCCTGCAAGGCATGAATGATATAAGGCCCTTTCCACAAGAAATCAAACTTTCCATGTTTTCCTTTTTCTTCTCTTCTAGAATCCCATCTTAGGACCTTGTCCCCTAACTGAAAATCCTCTGCTTTAGTCCTTTTATCAAACATTTTCTTTAGCTTTTCCTGTAAGACTTGTGATCTTTAGTATACCTCTTCTCTGGTTTGTTGCAGGTGGATTGTTTGATTAATTCTTCTTTGAATGTCATTTGGCTCCACTTGAGCCTCCTGAAGTAATTTCATGACAGGAATTCCTAAAGATGATGGGAATCTTGCTTCTATGCCATAAACTAACTCATATGGACTAATCCCAATGGATTTCTTAGTTGTAAGTTTGTCTGCCCATAGTGCATTGGTCAATTTCTTGTGCCAATTCTTTTTGTTTTCTTCCAATAAGTTTTTGATGATATTGATAAGGCTTTTATTAGAGGATTCACTACAATCCAAACCTACCACAGAGGTAATAAGTGATGAATAACTTTAAGTAATATGATATTATAGCGAGAAACTAATCATTTCTTTGATTTAAATACGACGGCATTGTCTGTTATAATCTTTTCTGGACATCCGAATCTTGAAAGTATGTTGGTTTCAAGAAACCCGATGATTACAGAATCATTGGACTGTCTACATGGGATGGCTTCAATCCATTTGGTGAAATAGTCTGTAGCAGTTAAAATCCATCTATGTTGCCCTAAAGAAGGGGGGTGAATTTCTCCAATAAAATCTAATCCCCATTGTTGAAAGGGTCTTTCCGTGGAAACTGGTTTTAAAGGTAGAGGTAACAACTTTCTTTTACCCTCAAATATCTGACATTTTTATGAGCAAATTATTTAATTTCTCTTATCGAGAAAATAAGTTGGCAGTCGCTTGACCCTTAAGGTATAGGTTGTTCTAGTAGAATGTCTCTGGTCACCATAGAAATTAATGCCATGATACTTCTCAACCATCTTTTAAGAGACAATTCAACAAGATTCCTTCATGATTTTTCCAAAATAAAGTGCCATCTAAAATACAATATTTCAAAGATGTCATTTTTAAAAATCTTTGCTTGGTTCTGGACAACCCTGGAGGAGCTTGCAGGTTTAATAAAACATGAATTATATCGGTATACCAGGGTGAATCTAAGAAAGCTTGACTGATCTGAGGAGTCGCCATCTCCTGCTCGTTATCCAGTTCATTGATGTCTAAGGCTTGGCAATTGGTTTCTGTCATGAGTTGTGCTAAACCTTGGCCTTTTATAAGTTTTGTTGGCTTAATCTCAATATCATATTCTAAAATGGTAGCTATCCACTTACCTCGTTTACCTTCAATGCCATCTTGAGTCAAAATATCTTTAACTACTGTATTAGGCACATAAGCTATCACATGAGAATATAATATGTAGACTCTGAAATCTTTAATTGCTTTTACCAATGCAAAAGCCTGTTTTTCCATAATATTGTATTTTAGATATGCATCCCTCAGTGCTTTACTAAAAAATGCTATTGGCTTTTCACACCCTTGGTCATCTTTTTGAAGTAAAACAACTGCAACAGTATGTTCAGAAGCAAATGAAAAAATAATAAAGTCTCTATCAAATTTAGGACTGGTCAGAACTGGTGTCCTTGTTAAAGCCATTTTAATTTCCTCGAATGATTTTTTGGCTTCTACAGTCCAGTCAATGCTTGAATCTTTCCTCAACATGTTAGTTAGTAATCTAAGTAACTCTGCTAGACTAGAAATAAATCTTCTCAAGAAATTAATTTTCCCTATGAATGCTTGCAATTCTTTTATGTTTCTGGGGTGGGGTATTTGCAAAATTGCTTGAATTCTTTCTGGATGATCTAATCTTGATCTTTTAAAATATTGTTACGAGAAACTTTCCTTCTTAGGCCTAACACTTGTCTCTTAGGAGTTTAAAAGTTCTTCTTGCACTTTATAATGCGCAGCAAGTGATCTAAATGTTCTTGATCTATTTTAGAAAAAACAGTTAAATCATCTAGATAAATAACCAGAAAATCATGTATTTCTTTAGCAAAAGAAATATCCATTGCTCTTTGAAATGTAGCTCCTGCATTCTTGAGCCCAAATGGCATTTTGACATATTTAAACGTACCCCATGGTGTAGTGAATGTTGTTTTATCCTGATCATCAGGATGAACTAGAATCTGGTTGTACCCTGAAAATTCATCCAGTAGTGATATTCTCGAAGATCCTACCACCCTTTGCAGAATGTGGTCCATTTTCGGCAGAGGATAGTTGTCTTTTAAAGAAACTTTATTCAAATTTCTTAAGTCGACACACAATCTAATTTCTCCTGTCTTCTTTCTTGTTGGTACCAGATTAGAAACCCATTCTGAGAATCTGATAGGAGCTATAATCCCTGCTTCAAACATCCTTTTGATTTCCTTTTCAATTGAGGGCAATAAAACATGATTTATTCTTCTAAGCTTTTGTTTAAAAGGTTTCTGGTCTGGTTTCAAAGGTATAGTGTGTTGAATGATGGATGTATCATAAGATTTGAGGTCTTCATAACTCCAGGCAAAAACATCCTGGAATTCTTTTACTAGTTCAACATATTTAACATTTTGATCTTTTGGAAGAGATTTGGACAACTTAACCATTTTGGGATTTTCTGGGGTTCCTAAGTTGAATTCTTCCATATCAGCCTTCACAGGTTCCATTTTAGGTCTAAATGGAATATCATTTGAGTCAAACAGATCTTCCAATGGAGTTAATCCTTCGGGCAAATGATTATCCTTTAAATTAATGATTTCTGTCTCATCTTCTATGATCTCATCAGATTCCATGTGTTTCAAATTTTGCATGTCTTTTTCAATGAATGTGGTTGGATGCAGCATATGAATTGCATTTTCTCTTGAAATTTCTATTTTTTGTTCTTTTCCTTGATCAGATTCATCAATAGTTATATCCTCATCTATATTACAGTTAGAAAACTCACTTTGAAGTGTCAAAAAATTATTGATTTGATTGTTATTCGCAAATACTTGCCAGTTCAAAAGATTGTCTGGTATAGCAGGCCTATGCCTAATTTCAGCTGAAAACTGATGATTAGGGTCGAAAGGTAACTTGCATGTACTAGCAAACATTGCTAAACTGTGAGCATGCAAGTTTTGTTTCCTGGGAATCTTGGCAAGTTGGGCTTGTAAAAATGTATTGAGAATCTCTACAACTGTCTCTCGGTATTGTTTCAGTCTCATGTCCTTTGTTGAACATTCTCCTTTAATCTGTTGGATGATTAGTTCGGAGTCTCCTATGATTGATACCCTAATACCCCCTAACTTCTTGACATGTTTAAGCCCTAATAAAAGAGCTTCATACTCTGCCATGTTGTTAGTACATTTGAAATTCAACCTATAAGCATGACCCTCTGCATAATTGTTCTCAACATTATGTAACCAAATCCCAGCTCCTGCCCCTAGTCTGTTTACTGAGCCATCAAACTCTAAATGCCATAGAATCTCATGTTCATAATCTTCATCAATTGTTTTAAAGTGTTTCTTGACAAGAGCTAGTTGTTTAGTTTCTTCGGGTATTTCTTGATCATCTGGTGTTTCTTTGTTTTCAGAGATTTCTTCAATTTTAACAGTGGTTTTGTTTATGGCTTCCAATTCTGGAGCTTCTATTTCAATAGGGAGATCTAACTCAGCATTGTATAAAATAAAAGAATCCATATCAGAATGTACAGAGTAAACAGGGAAGTTTTCGGGCTTCTCATGGCTACTCACTAAGTACTTCATCAAGGTTTCTCTATATAATCTTTTAGGCTGACCAAATACTGAAATAGTTGCATATGACATGTCTAGTTGAATAGATCCTCCAAGTTTAGCACCCCAAGATCTAGACAATAACATACCATATTTAACATACCATATTAGGTGGAATATAAATAGCTACTCAGTCCATTAAATAGCTTAATGAGGTGTGTACCCAATGCATAGAGGTCTTTAATCAGCCTAAACATTTCACCATTTGAATCAAATGAAAACAAATCTTTGTGCGGTCGAGTATTATCTAGATTCAATCTTTCCATTCTTGCTTTTGGCATCAAATTGTGAGATGCTCAATGACATTGCAAAACATGGAATATTTTATCGTGAACATTGTTTCCATAAAATGGAGTTCTCCCACTTTCACAGTTTACAAGTAACCTGGGAATAAAAAGAAGTTGGGTTGATCATGAATGTTTACTGAATCATCAGGAAGTCAAATTATTCTTAATGTTTGGAACGTATCGGCTCCTATGAGCATCATATTGTGGTCGTCAAAGGAACAGCTATCTTGAGTTTGCCTATTTCAGCCTCTAGATTGAAAGGTTTTTCCGTTTGAGTTTTAGTGTTTTGCACAGTTGGGTTTTCTCTGTTTTTTGGGTCTTCAATGTTTTTCTCTTTTTCATGAATGAAGTTTTGTTTTGAAGATGTTTTTGGACTAACTTCTACTGTTTCTTCTACATTTCCTACAGGAGGAAATGTATTAGACTGTTGTTTGTTGTTTGGTTGGTTGTCCGAGACATCTTCAATTATTGGATTTGAAGGGTTGGGAGTTATTCTAAACAAAATTTGTACTTGGGGACTGTTTTGTACAGAGGGAATGTTGACTTTACCTTTGACATTTTGTTTTGCAGTTTTCTGTTTGCTATTCTCTGGTACATCAACCCGTCTACTTCTCAAGTTGTACTGTTTATGAACCTCATAAATTGCTGTGTCATAGCCTTCCTTGAAATCAAAAGTCTCACCTGAATGAGTTTGGAATGTTTCAAGGATGTGTTTCTCTTGATCATCCTGGGATAGGAAAACCTCTGGTTCATTTTTGTCATCTGTTACATTGTTTATTTCTACATCTTCTATAGGTTCTTCAGAAGTTGAGCCTTCAACAAAGTTTTCTTGGAAGGGCGGCCTAATGTTCTGGTCAAGAACATTCTTTCCACTATTTTGATTCAGATTCCTCCTAAAGTTCGGGTTTCTTGCAACATTCTGATTGTCAGTAGAAGACTTTCTTTCAATGGTTTCCACTCTGTCTCCTAATCTTTCCATACCTTTAATGATTACATCCAGTTTCTTTTCAAAAGCTGAAGGTTCTTCATTCATAGGCGACATTCTTCTTTCTGCCTAGCTGCGTGTCATTTTTCTATCAGTTACTTCTGCTCACCACTATGCTTTTTTCTCTGATGTTGAGAGCTCATTTTCCACAGGGAGTAACTCTCAATTAAAACCATCACAGAGGGGGAGGATTACTTGTGGGGAAGTGAGGTGGGGGGTCTTAGGTTTGGTGTTAGGTATACCTTCATTAAGATGTTATGAGTACTAATCTTGGGCGGATTAACTAAAGTCTTCTTCTTAATTTATCAGAGTCGATAAGATCAGAAGGTGGTACTCTCTCCAGCATCTGACTAAAAATGCCTATACAGAAACTTACCTAAATCAACATGCGGCCAAGGCAAGAGCCTAAACCAAGTTCTAACTTCTCCGATAATACTGCGGTAGTCTGGGATTGTATGATGTAATCTCATAAACTTTCAATGTGCTCATCCTTTTGGTGTGTTTTTGAGCTGTGTAGGGACCTGATCCATCAAAAGGTGTGATCTTACTCTGGTAGTCCTGAGGTAAAGCTGGAGGGTTGGCTGGTAACTGTAGAGGGGCATATCGATTAGCCATTGGAAGATAAAGTGAGGTAATAGGAGTTGATGATATGGCAGGAGGAGATGGAGGAGTAGAAGGGATAACAGGTGTTTGAAAAGTTTGAGAAAAAGTGACTGAACTTGGGGATGCTTCAGTAATCACGGAAATGTTTGAACTTTCTTCAAAGGTTTGTTCAGACTGAATAGAGTTATGCAATTCTCTGTCAAGATGATGTGAAACAAATCTGTATTGCAAATCTTCAAAGAACAATGGATCTGGAACTAATCTAGATAATTCAGTTTCGGAAAAATTCACAAACAAAGATGTTTCAAATCGTGCATCAAAAGGAATGTCATCAATATATATAATTTTCACAGGACAAGATGCAGATCTAGAAAGTGGTCTAGAACTTCCTGAACTCTCTTGACTTCCTCTTTCAGAACTTTCTTGACTTCCTTGTCTTCTAAGAATCCTAGGAATCAGAGTTGGATTTTCAAATATTGGTGGTGGATTGGGGTCAGGGTTTGACCTAGTATGTCGAATCCTTTCTGAAGCCAGTTTTCCTAGACTATGTGTTTTTTGGATTTTTGATTTTAATTGAAAGAATAAATACAACTTCTACAAATTCTTCAAGAAATAATGATGTATGATTAAATTTTCTCAAAGATCTGTTAAACTAGAGAATCTGATTGAAAATTTTGAAACTAAGGTTCAATATATAAGCTAAATCAGAGATAGACTGAAGCAACATTTATTTACTTTTGCAATTGCAGAGCAAAAGCAATTTCAAAGGCTACCTGGCTGATCTTCAGACTCTGTCTATAGCTCATAAATCAAACAATAGTATCAATAAATGATTCAGATCCCCAGTATGGTCGCCACTATGTTATCACTCAGGTTTTCCTAGAAGTTGTGTAAGAGGAAAGTATACCCGAGGTAACCACAAACCAGCCTTTTAGATGCAGAATCTAGCCAATCTGCATCCAGAGAGGGCTCTCTCTTTATGATTTATCTTTGTTTTTGAATGATTTTAGGCTAGTTATAGATTCGAAGTTTGTTTTGGGAAAATGGTGGAATCCACAAACTAAGGGCAGGGTTGAGGGCTTTCAGTCCATTGGGCTATGGAGTCTAAGGATGGAGAGAGGAGAAACTGCGGATTTCTGTTTCAAAAAACCCATGAAGATGGTATTACAGGGCAAGATAGCTAAACAGAGAACAATCCTTAAAATTTTAAAGTGGATGGGATGATCTTGAAGGGATGAAAGGCAGCTAAGAATCTTTCACCATGTTCAAAAGGGAGAAATGAAATGACTACAAACAAAGAGCAATGAAGAATTCTTTATTATAGTAATCATCAGTGTTTAAATTAGCAAAGCAAGAGCATTTAAGAATTCATGCTTATAACTAATTTAGAAGAAAACATTAAGAACAACCACATTTGAAAACAGAGTACAATTAAATAATTACGATTCAATCCTTTATATAGAGGAGTATTCGGAAATGGATATGATGATATTATAAATAATAAACTTGAAAAAGGGTAAGAAAGACTTGTCAAACTGTGGTCAACTGAATCACATAACACAAGTCCAGTGCTTTAAATCGTCATCCAGTAAGCCACGAATAAATTTCTCCAAAATGCTTTTATTCCAAAAATCTCAATGTTACAACAGAGTAATAGAATCCACCCTCAATAATCTCTTTGAGGGTTTATTTACACACTAAATAATTGAAAATATCTCACACTATCCTAGCCCATAATTTGGGGTGACTAAGGATTAATTTACAAGTAAACAGGAGACAAATGGTCTCGTAGATAGAATAATAAGTAACTGCTGATGTGCTGTTTCCTTTCTTTATGGATGTGCTGGAGGCAAGTGCTGAAAAATGGCTTGTTGCTGTCTTCTGGAGTAATTTATTTGCTTGTTTGATACTCTTTGTCTTTACGGATACTCTTTAACCTGTGTAACTGATACTCTTTCATCTGTACTCATTTTTACCATTTACCTGATAGTAAAGATAAATTCTCATCCTGAAAATAACTTTTATAGAATTTCTAATAAGTCTCTCCACCATGAATCATCTGGTATCACAATCCTTTTGAGTTTTCTCAATGTCTCATCTGCTTCTCTGAGTTTGTAAAAGGTGGGCTCATTAGGAAATAGATACTTTATTTCATGTTCCAAATGAAATAAATTCCTCACTCTATCATAGATGTTTCTCCCTGTTGGTAATGTTGATTGTGGTAAACTAGGAGAACAAGCAGCTGTATTTTGAGCATGAGCCTTTATTTTCTTTATATAGTTTTCTAAGTCCATTATTTGATCCTCTGAGAGCATAGGACTTGGTAACCCACTGTCCAACAAAGCTTGGAATTTCTCTCTGAAAATATTAATATCAACCAAAATATCTGTGCACTTCCTTTCTAAATTCTGCATGAAAGTTCTCTTGATGAAAACTCTCTTTATTTCCAAAACTGTGCCTGTCCTGTCATCAATCCCTAACACTGCAAGCTGTTGTTTTGTCCTGGTGTTCAAAAATTGAATGAGCTGATTGGCCTGCTCAGGCCTGCCTCTTAATTCATTTATGGTTCTGTTTATTTCTTCTTGGGCTATTTTAACCAACTCATTTTGTTCAAAAATAGCTTGAACAGAGGGCCAAATGCCCTTTATTAACTCAATGATGTTACCCCAAAGAATGTCATTTATTTCCTTTAAAGGCTTCTCCAATGAAAGATCTTTTTCCAAAGCCTGAACCAATTTTTCTAACCTTTTTATTTCCCTGGTGTTATCGGCAGCTGTCTTTTTAGATGTATCATATTTTCCCTCCAATTTTACTAATTGCAATTTCGTTGTTTGGAGTTCTGTGACCCTTAGTTGTAGACTTTCCATCTGTTTTATTAATTCATCAGAACTCAAACTAGAAGTGTTTACCTGGGATGGCTGTGTTTGCTGACCTGTTGTTGTAGTACGTGTGGTTGATGTCTGCCTGATAGTTTCCTGTTCCTGCAAATCTTGTTCCAATTCCTTCTCCGTTTCACTTAGTCGCTCAGTCATATTTAGGAGCAACTCCATTATTTCTTCCTGTGAATTCCCTTTTAGAACTTCTTGGGTCTGAGGGTGCCTTGAGGCTGGCAATTTTAGCTGCTTCCTCAGTGTAGCTATGTCATCATCTTTCTTCTTTATTAATGCCTCAATACTTTTAATGTCTTTGGGGTTGTGACCCAAGCCAATGATTATGTCTTCTAAAGACTTTATTCTATTATCTTTGGCCTGTGAAGAGGCCTTCTCAATTTGCAATTGTGCAGTTGTGTTATTCAAAGAATCCTGCAACGTTATAGCTGCCATGGCCTTATTGGTAAGAGTAGAATAGACCATTTCCCCAGTTTGTCTGTGTAGCTCTATCTGGTCCAGAGGATGGATATCCTTTGCCAAAACTTCAAAATTTGTCCTGATGTAGTCAGCTGCAGTAATGGGTTTTGGCACTTTTGACTTAAAGTGACTCATTATCATTTTGCCTTGTGACATGTCAAATGCTGACATTAGCCTGTCTTGATTATGGGGAGCCATTTTCATATATTGATCATATACCTTCATTTTTAATGGATCATTCTTTGCTTTAATATTAATGAAGGTTCTTTTAATATCCCCTGTGTCTGTCTTTGGTGGTCTGAAAGAGGATACCTCAGTACTTAATTGCTTTTGTAAAGTTTTTCCTTTCTGTCCTGTGTTTGTTTCACTAACTGTGCCAGTTAGTTAACTGTCTTCCCTTCCATCATCAAACACTTCATCTATGATTTCCACATCTGGAACTGGATCTCATTTATGTTTTTTAGTTTGATGTACCTGTGAGGTCCCTTTTGGAGGTGTGGTATCTGGAACCTGCCTCTTCTTTCCTATTTCCACATTTAATGGAGTTTGCAACTCTGGAACTTGTGTGTGATTTGATTGTGTGGGAGAAACCTGTGATTGTTCAGGTGCTTTGGAAGTTTGTGGTTTCTCCGCCATGACCAAAGTTTCAATGACCTGGATTGCAGGTTCCTTTCCTTTGCCCTTTGATTCTGCTGCAACTGATGGACTGCTTTCCTGTAATGTGTGCTGTAGAGTTGCTGCTGAAGAAGTGCCAATGTAGGGTACCTGCACTTGACCATAAGATTCTAGGTCAAATTTTTTCTCAACATCTTTCATCATTTTATTCATTTTGTCAGCTTCACTTTCTTCCTCAACAAGTGTTCCTTCAACCCATTCATCTTGATTGGCATATTGTTCTAGATCATGAATCTTGTGGTGTATATAAGGGGATGATTTATTCTTTAATCTCTTTTCACAAATAAAACCAAATGGGTCATAAGGAACCCAACGGAAAGATGTTTGGAACTTTCTTTGTAATATATTTTCTGCCTCTCTCTCGGCCTCCTTAGAGTTGCAGATGAAAGGACCTAATTGACTTTTGATCCTTAATTGAGCTTTCTTCTTTACACTACAAAAATGGATCACATCTGAATTTTTCATTTGCCTGAAGTATTCCAAGGCAAAAATCCTCATGGGCACATATCTTGGTAACCTGAATGGATGTAATTCACATCCATAAATTCTGATGACTGTATGGTTTTGATACAAATACCAATCCCCAACTTTATAAGTCCTTAAAAGTTGCAAGGTCTTTTTTATTTCATTACTGAGCCTTGGGGGAGAGATTCCTGTTAACAAAGTTGTTGCGGGATATACAAACTGATCAATAAATTCAGTATAGGAATAGGGGGAATCAGAGGAAGAATGAATTATGGGGGACCAAAATATGACTGACCTGGGGTTTCCCTTGGCATCAAGTTTTTGAACAGGGAAAGGGAACTTTTCTGACTGATAGTAGATAATGAGATGATAGATGACTGAGGAATATTTAAAAACTTTTTCATCATCTAGCCTCATAAATTGATCATGGATCTTGTTGGCTATGAAGGAGGCAAAGTCATATTTAATCTCAGGAGGTTGCCCAGGAGTAAAAATGGATAGTAAAACCAAGGTTATTTCATCCACATATTCACTGGTGTTGAATCCTAAGACAAAAGATATCATATTTACAATGAGCCTTCCCAATGTATTGAAATAATAAAAACCATAGGGAGGAGACCCTTTTGGCTGATGCTCAGGTAACATGAAATTCTGACACATGGATTTTAGCTTTTCTGGGGTTAATTGCCTGGTCTTCTCAATCAATCCTTCCATGGACAATGGTGCTAGTTCTTGGTCTGGCTCAAAGTGTAACATGGCATTGATAGCCTGGGGAGTGATGGGAAACAGAACACTTTGATCAGGAGCTATTACAGCCCTCCGTGTGGGATCATAGTTTGAATGACAATAATGGATGATTTCTGGGAAATAAATGACTGAAGGGATGAGATACCTTGGGAGATTGGATTCCCACAACCCTATAAGATCTTGCCCCTTTGAGTATTCATCTCTGCAGTGACAATAACTCAATAGGGGACTTTCATCAAAATGCAGGTCTTTAATTTGGAAATCTTTATCTACCAAAGGTAAATATTCCAATTCACGGTGGGCGGCATTCAGTGGAGTGATATTCAAAGCTGCCGGGGCCTCCATTTTGGTTCTTGTGGATTCAAAACGGAGGTTTTTGGTTTTCTTCACAGGCCGGGCGCGATTTCTAAACTGAAGGAAATTAACACAAATGCAGTTTCAGGGAGAAATTGCACAGTTTTAAAACCTCTGGGGGAGATCTCAGTGATGATTTTTAGTTACCAATTCAGTAGAAAATAGGGAAAACAGATTTTATATTGAAGTTCGGGGCGCTGTGAGATAAATACCTGTTTTTGGACGAGAATTGGCTTTTCACAGGTATCAGGCGATGGCGGGAGTGTACTCGAACACAAGTGCAGTGGAATCTTGGAGCGAAATCAGATAGCACAGTCAATTTCAGTGGAAATTTGAAAACCGTAGCAAGGAGTGCTGTCGTTTTCAATAACGAAAATAACAGAAAAATACGAAGAAATGGCTTTATTTACAAGTTAAAAGGGTTTTTTAGTTTTCCGAGGTGTGACGTCATGGTAGTACGGGATGACGTGTGCAGGGTCGGGCGGTAAGTGGTAAGCGGTAAGCGGTGATCCCGCACCGCTTATGAGCAAAGGCTGTTTTAGTCGGGAGGGCAGCGATTCCACAAAGCTATTGACGCGTGGACGGGTGACTAGTCAAATACCACCCGTCCCCCGCTCGTTAAAATGCTGACAAGGGATGGGTAGCGAGATGAACGCTAGCCGTAGATCTGTGAAAGAGCGATCCGATGGTGGAAAGGACGGATAGATGGCGGAGGTTTTAATGTGCGGGCCCGGCGGGGTTTTAAACGCAATTAACTCTATTTAAACATCCCGGGGGGCATATAATAGGCGGAAAGATATGATTATTAGTTAATTCAGATAATTAACTAATTCCATGGTTATAAAGGAAATAGGGGTCGCGGTGGGGTTAAAAGGTCGGGTGAAAAGCCAGGTGGATGAGCCACGTTGGCGTGGGATTTTCCAAAGTTTAATTTCGAAAAACTTCAGGTTTTATTTATATTTTGGGTTTAAACATATATATCGTATGTTTAACGTTTTATTTTTCATATATATGTTTTTATTTTATTATATGGTAAATTAACAAATGTATTTAACTTACCATAGGGGCGGGTTTACAGTATAATGATAAATTTAACCAAAGGGTTTATCTAGTGGGTTTTTT
The DNA here is from genome assembly GCA_034641835.2 of Pinus albicaulis. Lineage (NCBI taxonomy): Eukaryota > Viridiplantae > Streptophyta > Pinopsida > Pinales > Pinaceae > Pinus > Pinus albicaulis. The sequence continues at coordinate 1,047,996,109 of CM076570.1, read as the reverse complement.
ATTTGAATGCACGGGGAAATAATTACTTTGGTTAAACGTTATAATAGAGGGGTTTTTGGGGTATTTATAAAGAGGGAGTTATATACTTAGGATAGGGTATTTTACTAGGGATTTAGTAAATAGAGTTAAATGTAAATATGGCAAAGGACAAGGAAACTCAAAATATTTTGCACATCTAAGAAAGTGAGAAATTTTGAAGTAAATTGCAATATCTTATCTTCAATACTTAAACTTAGAATAGCAAGTTATCATGAGGGATTTTTATGGAATTTTGCATGATTTTCCTAAGTAAAATTGGATTTTACTTAGGAAAAAGTTTAAAGTGAATGATTATAATGATGAATTATCTCAAATACTTAGGTCTTTTTGATCATTAGGCCGAGGGTCTGGTCCCTCCAAAAGTCAAGGAAATGCCTTGAGCCCCTTTGATCTCCAAGTGCCCTAGTACTTTTTGGGGAAATTAGTAAAACTTTAAGGGGAAAGTGATGAGGGAAGTTAATGAGTTTGACTTTGCTTTCAGTGATTTTCCACTGTATAATCTGCCTAACTTTGGTGCTTGTGATGAAGTAAAGTCAAAAGCAAGGTATGGCATATTCATCAGATAACACTTTGCAGCTGTCTACCCTATATGCCACTTTTGTTTTCTCTTCTTTATTACAGTGCATTTAGACACAAACCTTTTCAATATTTTATTTTTACAATCCTCTAATTCTCACCTTGTACATCCCGAGGCTCGGTCAGCGCTGAGCACCTCTTATTAACTCTACCTATCTACTCATCTGCCAAGATTAAACTGATTGGTCAGATATTTATTCTCTATTCTATAACATGAAATTGAAATATGAGTAAGTCAAGTTTAAACAGTTTGACTTATTCATGAATTTTGGCAAAGGTTTGACAAGCTGCACACAATTGCTTTATTGCAAAAATGAAATAGTAGTGGCATTTGGATTTGCACACTTTCCTTGGTCTATTTTTTGTTTGGGGTTCATTTCTTTGTCTTTTTTGACCATTTTATTCTTTTTACCCTTTGATTTTTCTTTTAGGGTATACCCTCTTTACATTTTTTAAAATTTTTTTATTTTTTGGTTTTTCAAGAATACGGAACACCTTTGCTCAAGAAAGAAGGTTTGAACATATTCCATAGTTCAATCAAGACAATCATGAAAGATGAAACCTATTGGTATAGGATACTAACACTACCTTTGCTTCAAGCCTCTCACAATTTATATTCCATTCTCTTAGATTATTTAAAACAATTTTGTCTCTTTCATTTACCTCCTGAAGTTGGGTCTTCAGATGGATGATTCCTTCCTTGTCTAAATTTAGATCCGTTTTTTCAATTTTCTTTGATAGTTCCATTATTAGGAATTCATTTTCATCTTCTAATATTTCACAATATTTTTCTTGTCTTTTGGTTTTTTTATCAGGGTTTTTCAGTTATTTTTGCTTCTTCTAGTTGAAGCTTTTGAAGAATGATTTAATCTTCACAAGAACAATGATTTTCTATTTCTACATTTAGCAATTTTTCTTTCAATTTCCTATTATTTATTCCAGTCTTCATTAGTTCATTTAGAGCACTGTTCAATTCTCATTCAAGGTCAACTACACATTTTCCTTCCTCTTTGGATTCTGACTTATATATGTAGATATGTTCAGTTTCTATGGCCATAAATAAGAATTCATCTTATTTTTCTTCGGATGTTCATTCATTGTTGTCTTCTTATGAGTAACTATCCTCTTTTGAATAGAATCTCTTCTTCTTCTAAGATTTTCCTTTCTTATATTTTTGATATTTACTTGTATTCTTATAGTCTTTGTCCTTTTCTTGGCCTTGTAATTTAAATAAGGAAATTTTGAAGCAAAGTGACTACTGTCGTGAGGGGTCCTAAACTAGGTTTAGAGTGTTCTGCGCAACCAAAAAAACCCTCCAACTACTGGCCCTTTTGGTAGTGATCCGCTTGCGTAGACCAAAGTCTCAACCGAAGCAGTATGGGGGGGGGTGATGGAACCAGGTTTCCGCACCTTGAGGGAGTGTATGATGTGGATCCTAACCCTACTTATCAAATCTAATGCTTATCTTCCTACACAAGACTTCACATAAACCCAAATATAATTGTAGATAAAACCCTTAACTTCAATATAGATATGCATAAACATATCTATATTATCAGAGCAGGAATAAAACTTGCACAATCACATAGATAGGCTTTCTGTAAAATCTTTAACACAGATGCAACTGTAGCGCGAATATAGAGATATTTCACATATAATTAACTCAGATAATTGCGCATTCAATCAAAAATATAAATAGATTTGTAATTTGTAGTAATCAACATATAATTAAACCACATATTCATGCATAAACACAAAAATCACAATGCAACAGAGTTCACCAAATCACAGTAGTTGGCATTGTGATTTCGGGGAGGCTAGAGCACAACTGATCGATTATGGTTTCCAAAATGGCATGTTGGCTTTCAACGATGCAATCTGCATCCTCTACTACTTGTTGTTCCTTATGCATTGTATCAGCCTAGTTTTGAGCCTCAGAGGTGTCTTGCAGTGCCTTGTACTCCATATATTGCAGCTTGTCTCCAATCATGGTATGCATTGCATGAAATTTTCCACTAGGGAAAAAAACCAACTCAACTCCGACCTCGGATCCTGCTAGAATTACCACACGCAGCTCTAGATTATCCATCTGAAGCGTTGCACCCAAAACTTGAAACACACGACTTTATGAACTTGATGGATGTAGGATGGCCAACTTGCTCACTTGTCCCGTGCTCGTTTGAACAACACTCGCTTGTATCACACTTGATTACACTCTGAGGTTCTGGAGTTCTTGTTTCACATCATCAAGGACTAATTTATACTGGTACTCTACTTTTCTACAGATATATTCCATCACCGCCTTGACTATCTTGCCAATTTTATTAAAATATTTCTCTCTCAGTGTCATTGGGTCAGTCTCAGTCTTCTTAGAGGCTTTCCTTTTTGTGCGCGACAGTAGTGGGGTCTAAGGCCCTCTCTTAATGCCTCATCGCGTCTTTGCCTGCATCGATGGAACATCGACACTGTATATGTTCTTTTCTTCCATATCCTCATCGTTACGCAGGTCAACTATCTCTTCCATAGTGGTTGGCTCTTGGTCCTTCTGTGTATCCTTTGGTGGTATGTCAGCGTGCATGGCTTTTTCGGAGTCTTAGGCGGTATTGATGACGATGCACCACTAGCTGTACTTTCTTCTAGCCATAAGGGGGGTCACTCTGTCATAGTGCACGTAAAGTCATCCTCCGTAACCATATATGGTAGCTCATACGAGACACTTGCCATGTTCCCCTTTGCGCGGACTTGCACATTGTGAAAGGTGACCTTGATGTTTGCAATGTGTTTATACTACTCATACAACATAGGTGAAATTCGTGGCTTGGAATGCACTGCTTGGAACACCTCCGTATCAAATATAACCCATAATATCTTGTTCTCTGTCACCCTATAAGGAATCTGGGAATTCCAAAATGATGGATACCTTGTGGCTTCAGAGATATCTGGCTCAATATCTGGCAGCTGGGACTACGTCGATAGTTTCCAACCAATCAGCATGACCAATAGCAACAACCAAGCATAATAAAAATGATTTCCCTCCTCTTGCGCTTCTCGAACATTCCCCAAAAATTCATTGGAGAGATACTTTGCCCAATTATTTTGCACCCCTTTCACGCACTTCCCAGCTAGTTTAATCATGTACGCAGGTACTTCTGTTGCATGACACTTCCTCATCATTTTTCATGCGAGGATCAGGGTGGAAAATATAACCACCCGAGAATCGATATCTTGGACTACAAAGCCTCTAGTATTCATGTTCACCCCATATGTCTTCTTAACCTCATCAACGACCCTTTTATCCTGCCCCTTCCCTCTAAAGGCTGCCCCTAGATCTTCTCCTTGGTAAGGCAACTTGGTAATCTGATGAATCAACATGTGATTGATCGATATGGGATCCCCTAGCCACAAAAAATTATCATGCACCAGAGCAAGCAAGTGGCATTGTAATAGATCTGATAAGAAAAAGTATAGAAATGGAAAATATGCCCAAAAAATAACACCATAGAAGATAAAACTTCAGATATTCATTAATATCAAAACCCTTAAGGTAGGGCAACACCATCCATTCACTCCTTAAGGAAGGAGATCACTCCACAAGCCATATGCTTGTCCATACAATAATCCTTGACATCTCTCAATGGAGAGTCTCTACCTCTATATAGGTTTCATACATGTAATACCATGAGTAGTTACCATGGGTCTCTCAATACCATACATCCAATACAATGGGCTTATCACTTTATTCCCTCTCTACATGTGGTCCCTTATATAATGTGGGTTAACCACTTTATTTATTAACTATGGCCCATTTATTTATCATTTTTATATTAATACATCATATTATTCCCTTGGGTACCTCCCTCTGTACCCTATATTATCCCCCATAGGTACACTACATTGACAAACTATCATTTATCGTGTTTTCCCAAAGTGCAGAATTTTCAAAAGGTTTAGTAGCCCAGAATTCTATAATCCCACTACCTATAGCTTTGGTTGCACCATGATGAATCCTCTATCATAGGGCACCTACTCCAAGTATTCTAATGGTGCAAGTTCGGGGAACTTCACGTGGTCATCTAGGTCCCAATCTTCTAGCTTAAGTGAAGGTACTTTAGCAAACATATCCCCTTTAAAAGGCACATTCTCTGGGAGCAGAAGTATGTTGATATGGGACTTGACCTTATCCAGGTCCCTTATTACTTCAACATATGGCTTGCACAGTGCCATATACTTGGGAAAACATGACATTGGGTCTATTTCCTTGACAATATCTTCTTCTATGATTACTTCTGGTTCTTCAGCCATTAGTCTCTTTTTTCATTCTGCTTGGGCTGACTTAGGTTTTGAGGTCTTCTTGCATGGAAAATTTTGAGTCTCTAAGGTCAATCCTTTCTTCTCCTTCTGAGGTTGAGGTTCCAGTGCAAGTGTCTCAGTAGGGGGCATCGCAGAGGGGGTAGGATCTACAGCAGTCATACTTGCAGGGATTAAATGACCTAACCCTCTTTGGCGTAGCATCCTGAAGAAGGTTTCCGAGTGCTCAGACATTAAATCAAACAAGCACAGTGACAACAATGAGCACATATCTCTTGGGAAGCAAAGTGAACTAATTCAACCCTTCCTACCATATTTATCGATGCCACGGCCTATAACGACCTGATTTCCGTTGATGCGGCCTCATAAATTCTAAAACAGCTCTAAATACGACACAGTATTCTCCATAAATGTAGATTACCCGCTCCTCCAAACGGTAATAAAGTTGTATTATCCATATTTATTGTTCCAATGACTAGATTCTGGTGCATCTGTGACTGTTTCAACCCCTTGGAGTAGCCTCTGTGATGTTGTCACATATACCTACGATTTCTCAACCTTAGTTGCATAAAAACACTTCTCCAGTGCTTGACAGACTTCTTTATGGTCTTGCGCCCTTTCACAAATATCCAGGGAGATAAGACATTTATCCAACCATGTAGTCATTTTGCACACGCAGGGATGGGATCATCCTTGTATGGTTTCAATCGACTTCCATTCACATACCCATGAATGACTTCACGACTTAGGGTAGCAAGATGTACCACACCTCCTTTTGTGATCTCCTTGACAATATAGGGTCCAAGCCAATGCATTTTGAACTTTCCTAGATGGAACACAAACTTGCTGTCATACAAAAAAACCAAATCATCCTCCTTAAAACTCTTCTGCCTAATGTGCCTGTCATGCCAAGCCTTTTCGCGTGCCTTTTTCACCTGTTGATGGAAACCAACAATGAATCTATCCTCCTACAACACAACTAGCTGTGAATGCCTCTCTTCCATAATATCTTTATCAACCATGTTAGTGACCACTGCAACGCACAAAATAGGGGCAATATACTCCATGGGCATAACAAGCTCTTGTTTGTATACCAACTTGAAAGGATTCTATCCTATTAATTTCTTGCATGTAGTCCTATATTCCCATTGAACCGCAAGTACGTGCACATCCCAAACGTTCTCATTACCATTGAAAATATTTGTGAGTGCAATCTCCAAAATCTTATTAAAGGCTTCTACCGTACCATTTTCCTATAAATGATATGTGTACTCTTATGATTGTGCATCTTAAACTCCATTTTCAAGGCTTGAATGGTCTCATTCATGAAATGTGTACCTTGATCACTCATAAAAATATTAAAACATCCAAACCTTGTCAATATATTCTCAAAAATGAAGTGCGTAGCCGTTTTTGCGCTGCAATCCTTCACGGGCTTAGCCTTGGCACATCTGGTCAAATAGTCTATTGCAGTGATGATATAGTGCGCACTAGTCTTCTTCTCTGGAGGGTTGATCGGTTCGACAAAATCAATGGCCCATTTATCAAAAGCTTGTAAATTCACTTATGGTTGTAGTGGAATTTCATCTCTGCGTGAGGATTTCCCCGTTCTATGACACACATCACAAGAACGACAATACTCTTTGGCATCACTATGCACCATAGGCCACCACAAACCAACCCTCAAATATTCTGCGCAATTGTTTTACCCGCATAGTGACCTCCTGCAACCCCTGCATGTGCTTCTGTTAGTATCCTCTTCCTTTCTAATTTCGGCACATAGCGCCTCAACACCTCTGTTATCACTTTGTAATTTGCAGTATTGGAAAAAAAATGATAGAGGACCACATCAAACAAATTTGGAGTCCAGGACATAACCTTCCTAGACTCAGAGAGGAATCTCTTTGTTTTTATGATTTAGCTTGATAATTATGAATATTGATATTAGGCTAGTTATAGAAGTTATAAGAGTTGTTTGTTTTTATTCATTGGGTGGTTGGACAGATGGAGCCATGAGACTAATCCATTGGGCTATGGATTCATAAAAAGGTTGAATTGTGCATCAACTCTTCAAGGGCATTCATAGGGCAAGATAACTATGCAGACTGGATCTTACTAGCAGTGTGAATATGAGATGGGAGAAAGTAGTGGGTTCAAAAATAGCTAAAGAGAAGTTAAGAATTCTTTAACTAAACTTCAGAGGAAAACATTAAGATAACAAACATAGACAAAATTAAGGTGCTCTCTTAGCAAATCTTAATCTGAATTTTCTGTTTTGAAATTAGATAAATTGATGCACAACATGAAAAGACGGAGGAAAAACATTAATACAGAGGATAGAACTTCACCATTAACATAGCTCAATATTCTTGTGAACGGTCTCTTATTATTGATGCCAGCTCAAATAGTTACAGTGTTCCAATACTTCTTACAATGCAAGTTTCAGTAGGGTCCAATTTTCCAACCCCTGATACTGCTAAGGCATGCAATATTTATCTAAAGACTAAGTCAGTTTCCCTACCTTACTCTGAAACCTTTCATTGATTAAAATTTAGAAAAAAATGGACAAGTGTGGCCATGCAAGGCCTAAATAGAAATATCTGACAACAACACCGCCTCTGGAATTAACTTTTGGTGACCCTTTGTAGATCGAAACGCTTCGATGACTCTTCGTAAGATAAAACAATAAGCTTGGAGGTGGCTATGATGGTCACGAAGAGGTAACCAATGGTGGCTTTGACATCTGTCCCTACTTTTCAGAAAACCGACATGGGTAATCAAATCTGGTGCAGTGCTAGCCGCTTTTCATTGATTGATGACGGTGCTGATGTGTTCTACTGCCTTTTCCGCTTCTGCTAGTATACCATGATAGTTCTGCATGAACGCCCTTTTCCTGGCTTGACCTCCTTTGTTTTCACTCCTTGTTGGGGCTTATTCTACCATAATTCCTTCATGTCGTGTTTTGGCCAACTTATTCATAAAATGGCGCATGAACCTCATAACCCCAGATGTGAAGGGATGGCGGTGGATGTGGTGCAGCAGCAGTGGTAATGGTCAAATGAATGTGGCGGAGGTTTGGGGGCCAGCAAAAATAGCTTTTGGGGGGGGTCTCGGGTGGTAGCGGTGTGAGGGGGTGCGAAATTGTGAGGGTGTGACACATGGAGGGCGGGCGGTAATGGATCGCCCATTAGGTTCTTAGACCCCTCATGATAAATTTCAAATGCCGCGGGGGAGCCGAAACTAGATAAGGGTCGTCAAATTTGGGGAAGAGGAGTGGAGGAGGTGGAAAGGTGGAGGGTGGTTAGAGGCGGAATGACGTGGTGCATAGGTGGGAGCTGGCTTGACCCCACTGACACGTTATTTTTGAATGAGTCTTCAATCTTGGTAGCTTTGGTAGATAAATGCTTTGAGTGTGTAGCCGAGTCCTACTATCATGCTTAGCCCCTTTCTCTTCACAAAACAACGTATTTAACCCAATGTGCTCGAATCTAAAATCCTTTAGATTTCAGCGATATAACCACATCGCATCCATGCCAACATCGCACTTCGCATGGTGCAAGACTTAACTTTACCTTTAACACTTATCTTCTAAGACTTGTGATTTGCAATTTGCGATCGGGCCCCACCGCATCGCACATCGCACTTCGACAATCATAGTGCTTACCTCGGCAGCTATCCTTTAAAACTTTCAATTTGCGATTGTGATCAGGTCCCACCTAGCATCACACATTTCACTTTGTGTTCCATAGATTTCACATTGTAATCTCCTTTTCCTCCTCCGATGCAATTTAACACAGAAAATGCTCTACATACGAATTTGAAATCCTTTCGATTTTGCCCTTGAAACTACATTACATCCGGGCCTCTTTATTGAACTTCGTAACTTTTAACGTTTAACCATAAAATTATCCTATGCGATCTACGATGTGTGGTATGTGGGGTCTGGGCCATGTCATATGCCATATCACTGCCACATCATTGTCACATCAGCTCCATGCTTCACATTTCACATTTTTTGTGAATTATTGCATCACAACTTATATAGTTTAACTTGCGATTTATTAACTTATAAATGTGAAACTCATCGATATGTGATATGAGATTTAATCTCTGTTGTTGATCTATGCTCAGATCGAATGGTCCTCACTGCTCCCTTGCTGTGGTTTGCCAACTTTTTTTCTTTGGCAGTGCCCGTTCATTTCTTTATATTTGGTTGTAGAATACTTGACTTGTTTCATGACTTTTCCCACGTTCACGACTTGCCCCGTGTTCACGACTTGACCCGCTTAGCGTTCACGACTAGACCCAAATGTGCACCAGTTGACCCAATCACATTCACAACTCTACCTTTTTTGTTTTTCCACCTTAACTGATTCTCTGCTGCCTTTGCTTCCTTTGATTCTAATGTTGCTCCTCTCCTCTCTACTGCTTTTCTTACTGCATTATTGCCCGATCTGCTTCTTTGCCTTAATGATAGTTATGGTGCTGATTATCAACAACATTTCCCCTTCCACTGAATTGAAAGGCACATAGATTCTTTTGAAGCTCGTGACATTCAGGATTTCCCATTCTTCCTAAAAATAAATGATAGCCATGGAATATTATTTTTAGTAATGTAAAATCTAAGCAACAATCAGTCACCTGGTGATATTGTGAAATAAATGAGTCTAACAACGTCATTAGCTCCCATCTTGTATAACTGGTCAGTAATCAAAGTAAATTCTTTTGCGTGCAAGACCAACTATTTATTCTTCTTAACTATAGACTCCATAGGCGTAGTTCCACTGGTCAAGAAGTGGATGATATCTATGAAGTGGTCATCAACTATTTTAATGGAAACCAACTGTGCGTCTGGTAATCCTTCCTCCAAACTAGGTGTCTCGTCTATGCTTTCAATGCGCAATAAATGTTATGGACCTGCATTCAATCTCCCCGGCCTTAAACTCACTTTAAAATCATACTCTTGAAACAATAGGAGCCATATACAAATCTCCCTCCACCCCCCACCCCCCCGCCCCCCCCAACACAAGGTTTTTGACCAGGTACTTCAAAGCAAAGTGATCAGTGAACATCTTAAAATAATCTCCCAGCAAGTAGTGATAGAACTTTTGCAATGCATAGACCATAGCTAACTCTTCTCTCTCTCTATCTCTGTTCTCTAGTAATTATGATCAACACTTGGAAAATTTATGCTAAAAAATGCAATGGGGTGATCAATATCTCCAACTCCTGGCTGCGCTAATACAACTCCTAATGCGATACAGGAGGCATCAACATGTACATGGAATTCCTTTGTCCAGTATGTGAATGCCAATATAGGCACAACCACAATTTTCTCCTTAAGCATGTCTAAACTATTCTGGTAGTCCTCATCCCAACAAAAAGAGGCATCCTTTTTCAACAATTTCTCCATCAGCGCAGTAATCAATGTGTAGCCTTGAATAAATTTCCTGTAATAGCCAATATGCCATAGAATTGAGTGCAAATGCTTCACATTCGCTGGAGCCTCCAAGTTAACAATAATGGAAATCTTAGTTGGATCGACCATCAATACCTGTTGACAAAAAAAATGACCCAGCAAAATCCTGAAAGGGACACAAAATATACACTTCTTCATATTCAACGAGATCTGATGCTTCTAACAAATATCCAACATCAAGCGCAGACTTGAAACGTGCCTCTTCAATAAGAGAAATACCGTCCAGTCATCAAAATATATTTCTAAGAACTTATATATGTATTCCTTAAAAGTAGCTACCACCACGCGCGAGAATATAGATGGTGCATTATTCAGACTGAATGGCATTATTGTGTATTGGAATGATCCCCATTCCATCATAAAGGTCGTCTTACTTCTATCTTCAGGCGCGATTCTTATCTGGTGGTATCGAGAAAATCCATTAGTGAATGAGTAGGCCTCCTGCCCACCCACATTGTCCAATAATTCATAGTAAAACGGAGTTGGAAAAGGGTCATGCACACAGGAATCATTCAACTTGCGTAGATCTACACAAATCTCGATTTCTCCTTTGGTCTTCTTTTCCTGGACGACCATGGGGCTTACCCAATCTAATTCTTCTACTAGTTCATTGATCCCTGCAACAACTATTTTATCTAGCTCCTCCTTGACCTTCTGATTATTTTTGGGATTCAACCTATAAGGGCGCTGCTTGATAGGCCTGGCATGTGGTTTCAGAGATATCTTCATTACGCCAAGATGCCCGACAATCCATTTTAACTTTAATAAATTTGTACGAAACAAGGTTTGATATCAGCGAGCAGCTCCGCAACCTTAGTCACTGTACCTTCATCCCAATAATCCCCTATTTTGGAAATATTAGGTTGTTCTTATGTTGCAATATTTGCTTCCCTAATCTTCATAGGTCCAGTCACATCTATCAATTCAACCACAGGTCCAATGACTAGGTGTTGACTTCAGACTTAGGGATATTGATGTTTCTTGGGTCCTCCTCATTATCCTCAATTGTCACGTTATGACATTCAATTATATCCTTCATCCATGCATCCCATGTTGGTAAGGCTCGCTCTTCTGATTTCTCCGGCATGTCAAAGGCCACATCTTGAATCGTGTGTAATGCAATATTGATGCATTGGAACCCACTCTCAAAACTAAAATTTAAAACAAAGCTTCTCTTAGTGCAACCTAGTTCGTCGTGCCACGTTGCAGCTCAACCTCCAGATACCAGTTCATGGGTATCCTACTTAAAGTATGAATCAATGTATGCACCCATCCTGGCTTCGGCTCTTCTCCCCAAGATGTAGTCCACCTGGCTAAATGAAGGTGAAAATATTCTTTGCTTGCATAGGTTCCTTCCAACCGAGTATTGGGTTGTCTGAATCGTAGTTGCATCATGTGGGTACATTCTTCCCAATACACGAAATTGTCCTTGTGCATTTCCCACCAGTGTGTTGGGGTTGAGTGCAGAACTAAGTCAAGCACATTGAACCCTTGTGCCTCTGGAACAACCTTTTCAAGTTCTTCTAAAAATAAATTGACACTCCATATACCATCAATATAGTAGGGTAATTCACGTACCTTAGAGGATATACAATGAAAAGTTTTGGTTATTCGTTTGCAACACAATGTAGAGAATTCATGCAAACGGTTATGCCAATTTCCCAACTCCCTAACTGAATCTGAATGGCATGAAATATCCGTATTCCAGCTAAGCCCACCATCTATTTTAGGATTGATCCAATCCTCATCCCTCGCAGTTAGCTTGTATATATGATCAACATCCTCTTCTGCACACACCGGTTTTGTGTATATTTATCCTTCTATAGGGTCCAGAGGGACCATGACCCTGGTTCCATTGTTTTCAAATACCATACTTCTACATTTTAGGTTGATGATAGCATCCATGTCAATATCCAAATCCAAACCCAGCAACACAAGGTATAGATCTGAATCATAAAAATTTTAAATAACTTCAAAGTCATTCAATGCCTTAACTCCTTCGATATCAACTATCACCACAAAAAGTCTACCCATTGGGATAATATTCTTCTGATTTTCCATGCGCAGTTGAATCACAAGCCATTCCAGCTTAGGTTCTCCCATCTTCTGACAAGCTGCTTTGGTAGTATATTTGCATCAGAGCCCAGATCCAAAATGACTTGGTCCATTTCAAACTTACCTGTCTGAGCAGTTAAGCGCATTTCTCGACCAGTTCTTTTCTTGTTCTTGTAAATTTTATTGACAACCTTTTGCTCCATATGAGGCTGCTCTTCCTCGGTGTAGCTATTGATCAAAGCTTGAATATTCTCAACTACCTTTGTTTTGCACAAAATATTGATACAAGCCTGCAAAAATGGCTTTATCTCGGCATCGGTCCCTTCAACGATATCTATGGGAGGCCTGCTTGGTGCTTTAGAGGTTGATGTGCCATGATTTGTGAAGTCCTTTGCTTTGACAAAGGTTTCCTTGTCTCTTTGTAAGTTAAACCATTCCTTTTTCTTAGGAGCTTTCTAGACCCAAACATCGGTGGCAGGTCTCTTACCTTCTTATTTATCTTCACTAGTTACTACACTGCTTCTGGTCACAATATTCACGCTAGGTTCTTCAACACAAGGTTATACTCTCATCATTTGAATGTTCTACGTGGGTGTCTGCAGTTTCTTTTCCTGCATTTTTGCAAACAACAGAGGGCAATATTTAAGAACATGATCAAACTGTCTACAATACCTGCAAGATTGATGTGTTGGGTTTGGACAGTCGCAAGAATAATGGAAAAAATCTCCACAGTTATAACGAATGAGTTGTCCCCTTCCTTGACCAGCTCCTCCTCCTCCTCTTCCTCATCCCCTACCCTGAAATCCCCCATGCCCAGATGGCGATATAGGTGAATTTGGTCCTCTAACCTAAGCCTGTATCCTATATGAAGTCGTCTTCTCAATAATTAGATAAAATTTGCGACAATTATTCTCGTTGTGTCCCAGAGATCGAAAAAATATCTAGAAAGGTTGCTTGAGCTCCAGAATATATTTACCAATCCTAGCGCAGAAGTCTGTCTTGTGTAGTCCATTTTCCTGAAAAATTACACACCCTAGTGTGGGAACTTCACTAGGCCATACCATGTTCTTAATTAGGATTGGTCCTCCAACTTCCATATATTTATCATATACAGGACACTAATCCTTGTGATGGCCTTTAGCTTTACAACGTATGCACCATACTCCTGCGCACACATCCTTTTATTCCTCTTTTCACAAAATTTGTATCTCTAAGTGTAAGAAAACTAATTGGATTTGGATTTTTTGAGCCCCAACCTATATAGTTGGTACAGGTGAGGCTTCTAACTTCATGGCGATCTCCACAACTTCAGCCTGTGTCGCAATATTCTACTGGTTTAAGGAGTGACGCAGATGCAACAACAACATAGTAGTGTACCATTCTTTGTGCTGCATGTCATCGATAGTAAATCCTCCATCCCTGATGGTGCACTTCAACCATTGATCTGCCTCCCATATAGATTCATTCACTTCTTGGTGGATCTCCTTTAATTTAGTCCCACATTGAGCATATGATTTTGGCTTTTTGAACTGCTCCTTGAGTTCAACCTTAAGCTCATAAATTGTTGCATTAGGGTTTATTGCTACATACCTCATGTACCAATCCAATGACATTCTTGAAATGCTATAACAACCTGCACTTTCTTAACATTATTGTTATTGATCTGTTGCACTATCCACACATCATCTGCGACGAACCATAATTGGTCAACATCTTTATTTCCAACACCTTGAAATTCTATAGCTTTATGGAAGTAGCCATATCGACTTCTGGTGGTGGAGGTAGAGGTGGAGGTGGAGTGGACGAATTATTAGTGTGAGATGAGTTTGGAAGTGGAGTGGCTAGGATATGAACTATGATCAAGTTCTCTTCTTCTGAGTGCACAGATTCACCAGAGCTACTTGTTTCAGACACCTCATCACTATCAGATTTACCTTTGAGAGGTTTGTAGAAAAAATATTCTTCTAGGTCTATTCTGTAAGTTTTCCCACTACGCATAGAACTACTAGGACTCCTGTGCTTGGCACTATATGAGCCTCTTCGGGACATTCACTCAATGTGGTTGCACAGAGCACCCTTTTCACATAAAATAATTTAAATCCACAATTTCAATGAGCACAGAAACCTAGCTCTAAGGCCTTTAAAAAATCTCCTTTTGGCTTTAGAATACGACACAAAAGTATCAATAACAAATTCAGTCACAAACCCACTCAGAATGCTATCAATTCAATAATCTACTGCATGAGTAATTTTGTTGCTAGATTTCTCCAACTGTTGAACCAACTCAGGAGTCCACTTAGTGATTGTGTCATCCTTTGCACAGGTCTAAAAATCAGCAAGCCGAGATAAACACTCTTGTAGTTCTGTCGCAAAGGAAGAAAATAAGATTTCGTGGAACTATGCATAAATATACATTTTCTCCCAATATGTAGCAAAAAACTTAGGGTTTCAGTTTTCTGGGATTGCAAATTTGAGCACCTCCTTATCCAACCAATCTTATAGATTGTTCCTTATTGGATGCCACAACATCAAATCTCCCTCAAACAGATACCGGTCCTGGAAATGGAACCATTTGTTGGCATGAGGGGTCCTGACCCAGGTTGAGAGTGTTCTGCGCAACCAACAAAACCCTCCAACTAATGGCCCTTTCGGCAGTGATCTGCTTGCATAGACCAAAGTCTCACCCGAAGTAGTATGAGGGGGGTGCTAGAACCAAGTTTTTGCACCCTGAGGGAGCGTATGATGTGGATCCTAACCTTACTTATCATATCTAATTCTTATCTTCCTGCACAAGACTTCACAAAAAGCCAGATCTAATTTCAAATAAAAACCTTAACTTCAATAAAAATATGTGTAAACTGATCTAGCTTAACAGAGAAGGAATAACACTTGTGCAATCACATAGATAGGTCTTCCATAAAATAATTAACACAGATGAAACCTTAGCACAAATACAAATATATTTCACATATACTTAACTCAGATAATTGTGCATTCAATTAGAAATAGAAACAGATCTATAACTTGCAGTAATCAATAGATAATTAAACCACATATTCATGCATAAACACAAAAATCGCAATGCAACAGAGTTAACCAAATATTCTTCTTTATTAAAAGCTCTTCAATTCAATACAGTCCCTTCCTTTTGTGCACACAACAACAACATCCTTGTACACAGCTCAGGAATAGGTCTCCACGTACACAACCAACATAAGCCTTTCTACCTAGACTAAACACAAACTAGCCCAAAACTTAGATCAAAACACAAAACATAAACATGACTTATGATTCTGGATTGTCCTTACTTGAATTAACTCTTACATATTTATATGACTTGGACACACACATACCATGGTCTCAAACCATGGTTTTAGACTCATGATTTTCCCTTTTCACCCATTACAATCATTAAGGAGCTTTGACCCACCCCAAAGCCCCTTTACTTCTGCGCGCATATTGACAGAATTTAACCAAAATTATACCCAAAATTGACCCTAGGGGACCCCATCCCAATAGTAACCTATTCTACCAAAATCAAATCATTTTAGAGCTAAGTTACCTTTATACTTTCCAAATCCCCTTTCCAAATTTCTCATGACTTGGGATAGTTCTATATCTGACTCATGAATTAGAAATTCTTGATGTTCCTTCACCTTCTTTGAGACTTTGAAGGCAACCTCCTTTGGTTCTGACCATTATTTTCCAATTCTAATTTCATAGGTTGTAATAATTTTATGTAATTATTCTACCTTAAATTTATCTCGTTCCTTTATTTCCTCAATGGTTGAGATATTAACATTGAATCTCATCAGAAGAGATATTAATACCATTTGAGAAATTGAATTTCTTCATAAATTTTTTCATTAAGGCCCTTAATGGTATCAACTACTTTATCAAATCTAAGGAAAAATGCTGCAATATTTTTTTCCTAATTCATTTTTAGGCTTTTAAAACTCATTCTGTGAGTTTGAAATTGTTGAAATATTAAGAGGGAGGGTGAATAAGTATTTTGTTCTATTAAAAATTGTTAGCCATTAATGCATCACGTGATTAACCATCGGCGATAAAACATATGAACACAAAGATTTTAAAGTGAAAATCCAAACTGAAAGAAAACCTCTTTAAAATTTTTCTATCAACTTCAATTTATTACATCAACTACTGATCTGAAAATGTGAGAAATTCTTATTTCTAATACAGAGATGGGTTGTAGGTGAATTTACAGGGTATGTCACCTTTAAATAAATGATGAGATCCTGAAGCTTTCTGGCCCTTTACAGACTCTACCTAAAGAAATAATAGAAGTAATCACTAATGATCTGGAAATGAAACTACTTGTTTCTGGTGCAAGGTATTCATTATCCATAAACTTATATGTGCAAACTGTTTAATATGTTTTGCAATTGGAACAAAATACTTTTGGTGAATTTATGAGTCTTTTTGTGTGTAGGAGGCTTATTTATTTTTACTGTTTAACATATTTAACTCTGCTAAAACACAACAAATAAATCACAGAATATAATGCAACATATGATAAGGCAATTCACCCCTCCTGGACTACATCTGCCAGGTCCAAGGCCCCCAAATGGGCATGTCCTTGCTTTTATTATGCTCAAAATTAGTTATACAGTGTGAATAAAGCCTAAACAGGAAAAATTAGATGTAGAAATGAGTTCAGAACACTGAAAATAGTAAAGATAGGCTTTTGTTTCACCTCCAAAGGTTAACCATAGCCCAATACAGCTCCAACACTCCCTAGGCCCTAATGGCTCTCCAATATTCTCTGCTGAAAAAGTACCTGAAGATGATCTATGTTTCCTCTGAAACCTGCACCATTGGCTCTGGAATGCTCAAATTACCCAAAATTGACTCTTGGTTCACCTCAAATGGTTAACCATAGCTTAGCACAACATCAACCCTAAAATGGCCCTAGTGGCTCAAAAAGCTTCTCTGAGCTAAACAGGCTGAAGATCAGCTCCAATGGCTCTGAAATCTATCTCAATGTCTTCAAAATACTGAGAATACCCAAAATCAAAAGAATTTTTCTTAGAAAGGATCTCCCATCTGAAAGATATGGCCCAAACAATATTTTTCCCAATGTTAGGCAAAAATCCCACAAAAGGTGGGCCAACTTTAGTTAACTAGAGTCAAATGTGGAGGTATCCCCTGATTTGGTGGCATGTTGCTGAAATTAGCGGAATCATAACTGCTGGCATTTAATTTTAAGGGTCATGTGACCGCCCCCTTAGCAATATATGTTGGGATGGACTGTCTATATAATCGATTATAAACCGTGGTGTTTAATGTCCTATAAATTTCCGCCCCAGAACATGTTGCCTTATCCAAATAGCATTAAACTTAACCGCTTGTTGTGTTAGTCATTGAAAGGTATAGAGCTACGGTTTTGGTTTCAGGTATGTACACCAGAAGGGGCTGTTCTTTAGGGTCATGGTCAGAGAATGCAACAAGATGATGAGCTTAGTGGAAAGAAGTCGCCTTCACTAAGTGGGCCTGCAGGCTATTTTTGGCGCAAAGTCTATTTTTAGACATATGGATCATGTTCTATGAGTTGCAGGATGCTATTTGTGGATGGTTGGTCAAGTCAAAAAAAATAGATGGACTCTATTTTTAGACATACTAGGCAGAATCTATTTTTAGATTGCCAGTCTAAAAATAGATATGTCGAATATTATTAGCTCTTAATAATATTTAGACTCTAAACATTATCTTATTCTCTTGGAGCACTTCAGTTAAGTGCACAGATGTGGCACAGGAGCTGACAGAAGGAATTACGCTATTCCTAAGGGTTAAGTGGAGCTATTGCATGGATGCTTCAGTTAGAACTCATGTGACAGAGTTTGGTGGAGTTGATTGAGGAAGTTAGTGGAGTTGTATTCAGTTTAACTAATCTAAACATAGTTGAGCTATTTGTATCTAGTTTAACTGATTGATACAATTAGTGAGAGTGGTGTAAATTAATTATTAATTAATTCACTACTATTAACGAGCAACCGCTAAAGAATACACAGTTAACCCAAGTGCATGGACACAATAAAAGGGAGACTAGTGGAAGAGGTAGAAAGAGCAAAGTTGACTATCAAGTGAAAATATTGGTGCATGAAAATTCTAAATAGTGTGTGATCGGGATAACCTTGGTGAATAATATAACTGTTATTCAAATTTCTACATGGTATCGTGAGGAATATTGATCTGTCTGATTGCACAGCATGATTTCTTTAGGCAACAGTCTCAGAGGCTGCAATGATCTGTCCTTTCTTTGAAAGGTGAAAGATCCAAAGAATGCCCTACAGTCGATCTCCGTATTAGAAATACTTCACTGCGCTGCTGAGTTTTGAGCTTCGGTGGAATTTGAATTTGCAGCAAGTTGTTTTCTTGGTGGTCGTTGAGATGTCTTTCAACTGATTGTGATTGGAGTATGCCCTTGAGGGAAGCTCTAATTATATTGCATGGAAGGACAGGATGGAGGCGGTGTTGGATGACAATGGGTTGAAGGAGTTCATAGATGCTGAAGTCCCAAAGCCTACTTCTAGCGATGCTGCCGTAATTGAGGCTTGGCAAAAGAAGACAGCAAAGTGTCGAAGGATTCTGTTGGAGGGCATGAAGGATCACATAGTGTCCAGCCTGCATGGTAAGGCTTCTCCATTCTTGATGTGGAAAGCCTTGATAGATTTATTCCAAAGCAAGAGCGACCAGAGGAAGTTGGCGCTCAAGGATAAAATCAGAAACATAAAGATGGAGAAAGGCGACAGTATGCCCAAGTACCTCACGAAGTTCATCCAATGCAGGGATGAGCTGGGAAGTGTGGGGGTGACTGTAGATGATGAGGACTTGGTGAGCTTGGCTCTCCTTGGTCTTCCAAAGAGTTGGCACTCCTATCAGGACTCTGTCAATGGTCGGGAGAAATTTCCAGGATGGGAGAAAATTTGGTCGGATCTTGTGCAAGAGGAGATACGGCGGATTACCAGGGACGGATCTTCATCAAAGGCATCTGATGAAGAAAATTGCGCTTTGGCTGCCAAAGCAAAGAAGGGGAAGAGCAAGAAATCTTCTCATTCCGGTGCGAAAGGCAAGAAGCAGGACATGTCCAAGGTGAAGTGCTTTCACTGTCACCAACACGAACATTATGCCACAAATTGTCCGCAGAAGAAGAAAAATAAGTAGGCTGCTGGATCTGCAGCTGGAGAGGCCTTAGCCTCGCAGTTTGAGCTAGATTTTTCACTGATCGCATGCTTGGTCTCAAGTGTGATGGGTTCAGTGTGGTTTCTTGACAGTGGTGCGTCTTTTCACATGACAGGAGATCGAGATTTGTTTACTGATCTCGATGAGAAAGATCTTGGAGTGCACATCGAGATGGGCGATGATGGTAGATATAGTGCGACCAGTATCGGTACCATTTCCTTTGAGAGGGAGTCTGGTAAACCCTTCGTATTGAAGGAAGTGATGCATGTTCCAGGATTGAAGAAGAATATTATCTCTGTGGCGATGTTAGAAGACAAGGGATATGATGTTGTCTTTAGCGAGGGAAAGGCTTTCCTGCGCAGTAAGGCAACTGGTGAGACCCGGAGGATAGGGGTTCGAGTTCAGAACCTTTATCAATTGCAGGTAGATGGTTGTGCAGCAATGGCAGGCAAGGCAGAAGGAGTGGTGAGCCGAGATGATGGCGAGTTGTGGCACCGGAGATTGGGCCACCTTCACCATGGAGCTTTGAAGATACTGCAGCAGATTTCTACTGGGCTTCCTAAAGGCACTCTTGCGCAGTCAGATCAGTGCAAGGGGTGTACCTTGGGAAAATTTGTGAAAGCCACCTTTCACAAGAAGAATAGTCGCGCCACGACGATCCTTGAGAGAATTCACACAGACGTGTGTGGACCTTTCTCAACAGCTTCGACAGCAAAGCACAGGTATTATGTGATATTTGTTGATGATTTTTCTCGTAAGTGCTGGATCTTCTTCATGCAGAAGAAGAGCGAGACATACTCAAAGTTCTGTGAGTTCAAGGCACTGGTTGAGAAAGAATCGGGGGAGCAGGTGAAGGCTCTTAGGAGCGACAATGGTGGTGAATTCATCTCTGGAGAATTCAAGGACTTTTGTAGCGCAGAAGGAATTCGAAGAGAGCTCATAGCACCTCATAACCCACAGCAGAACGGGGTTGCTGAGCGGAAGAACAGAACGATCGTGGGTGCTGCACGGGCGATGTTGCATGATCAGGGCCTACCCATTCACTTGTGGGCGAAGGCATGCAATACTGCAGTATATGTGCAGAACTGTTGTCCTCACAGGATACTTGGCATGAGTACACCCGAGGAGGCATTTTCTGGTAAGAGGCCTGATATTTCCCATTTGAGGATTTTTGGTTCACTTGTTTACATTCATGTGACGAAGGATGCCAGGAAGAAGCTGGAGCCGACCGCAGAGGTTGGGATATTTGTGGGGTACACTGATACGCCCCACAACTATCGTGTGTATTTTCCAGACAGTCACAAGACTGTTGTGCGACGGGATATCAAATTTCATGATGAGAAAGCCATGAAGTGTTCGCTTGAGAGGGAGCCACACTTGCATGCAGATGAGGAGCTATTAGTTCCTAAGGATGAGTCTCAGGATGTGGATCAGCCACAATATGAGGTTCATGGAGTGGAAGAGACCACTCAGGCAGTGCCAACCATCAGAGGGCGGAAGCACACTACAGAAGCTGAGCGACTGGCTCAAGATGCAGAGAGGGTTGTAGGAGCACCTACATCACAGTGCAGACAGAGACAGTCACCTGACCGGTATACTGGATACATGGCTCTTATGAGCAAGTGTATCGTGACAGAGCCATCCTCTTTCGAGGAAGCTGTGGAGGACCCCGCATGGGTAGATGCCATGGTGGAAGAGTATGATTTGATTGTCAAAAACAGTGCATGGGAGATTGTCCCAAGGCTGGAAGGGAAATCAATGGTAGGTTCGAGATGGATCTACAAAGTGAAGCAAGCAGTTGACGGGAGTGTGGAGAAGTACAAGGCAAGATTTGTTGCCCGAGGCTTCTCACAGATTGAGGGGATCGATTATGAGGAAACCTTTGCACCTGTCACAAGGTATTCTTCCATACGGACGATTCTTGCTCTATCAACAGATGGGGTGGCACATTCATCAGATGGATGTGAAGATTGCGGCTCTCACCGTATTCACACATGAGGAGGTGTACATAGAGCGGTACCGAAGGTTTTGAGATCTTCAAATAGCCGAGCGTCGCATGTGTGCGGTGCTCAAGAGAGCGTTTGTATAAGGAAACAAGCACCTCGTGCTTGGTACACATGGATAGACAAATATTTCACCGACTCTGGATTCACCAAGAGTGAGGTGGATCCTAACCTATACCAGATTGTGGTGGAGGGTAAGTTACTGATCATTGTACTTTATGTAGATGATTTGATTTTGACAGGTGATGAGCTGCTGATACTCTCATGCAAGGAGGATCTTGCAAAAGAGTTTGAGATGAAGGACTTGGGCCTCCTTCATTATTTCCTGGGATTGGAAATTTGGCAGCGCAGTGGTGGACTATTTGTTTCTCAGGGTAAGTATGCCCGGGAGATACTGGAGAAGTTCAACATGCATGGCCGCAAGCCTGTTGATACTCCTCTTCCTGGTGGATGGAGGAAGGAGGATGCTACTTCAGCGGAGGTAGTGGATGCCACTGTTTATCGACAGTTGGTGGGGTCGCTTATGTATCCGGTCAATACACAACCCAACATATGCTATGTCGTTAACCAGCTTTCACAAAGCTATGGTTAAGGTCGAAACATCGCTCCTCCGAAGGCAGGAAATTTTGTATTGAGATATCTCTGTGAGGTATATCGGGATATGGATTGTGGCATTTACGGTGACTGGGACAGAGGTGGTTGTGTGGCTTCACGCGATGCATTGGGCAGGAGCCCAACGGACCGAAAGAGCACATCCGGAGGGATCTTCAGTATCGGTTCGACAACATTTTCTTGGTACAGCAGGAAGCAGAGATCCGTGGCACTCAGTTCAGCAGAGGCTGAGTATATGGCAGCAAGCTTGGCTGCATGCGAGGCCATATGGATGAGGAAGATCCTGGTCGGGTTGTTCGGGTCACACTTGGAGCCTACCGTGATTTATTGTGATAACCAGAGTTGCATTAAACTCTCTAAGAATCTAGTATTTATACAATGTGAAGAAAGCCTAAAAAAGGAAAAAATAGCTGTATAAATGAGTTCAAAACACTGAAAAAAGTAAATATAGGCTTTTGTTTCACCTCTAAAGGTTAACCATAGCCCAATACAACTCCAACACTCCCTAGGCCCTGATGGCTCTCCAAGATTCTCTGCTGAAAAAGTACTTGAAGATGATCTCTGTTGCCTCTGCAACCTACACCATTGGCTCTGTAGTGCTCAAATTACCCAAAATTGACTCTTGGTTCACCTCAAATTGTTAACCACAGCTCAGCACAACATCAAACCCAAAATGGCCATGGTGGCTCAAAAAGCTTCTCCAAAGCTAAACAGGATGAAGATCACTCCAATGGCTCTGAAACCTGTCTCAATGGCTTCAAAATGCTGAGAAGACCCAAAATCAAAAAAAAAAATTGCTCAAAAAGGATCTCCCATCTGAAAGATATGGCCCAATCAGTATTTTTCCCAATGTTAGGCAAAAATCCCACAAAAGGTGGGCCAACTTTAGTTAACTGGAGTCAAATGTGGAGGTATCTCTTGATTTGGTGGCGCGCTACCAAAATTGGTGAAATCATAATTGCTGGCATTTAATTTTAACGGTCATGTGACTGCCCCCTTAGCAATATATGTTGGGATGGACCGTTTGTATTAACGATTATAAAACTGTGGTCTTTAATGTCACATAAATTTCCACCTATAAACATGTGGCCTTATCCAAAAAGCATTAAACTTAACTACTTGTTGTGTTAGCCATTGGAGAATAGAGCTACGGTTATAAGCTTGTGGGCATATTATAGAGGGGCCTTTAGGGGCCGTGTTGAGAATGCAACAAGATGATGAGCTTAATGAAATGAAGTCGCCTTCACTAAGTGGGCCTGCAGGCTATTTTTGGCGCAAAGTCTATTTTTAGACTATGTCTATTTTTAGACATATGGATCATGTTCTATGAGTTGCAGGATGCTATTTGTGGATGGTTGGTCAAGTCGGGAAAATAGATGGACTTCTATTTTTAGACATACTGGGTGGAATCTATTTTTAGATTGCCAGTCTAAAAATAGATATGTCGAATATTATTAGCTCTTAATAATATTTGGACTCTAAACATTATCTTATCCTCTTGGAGCACTTCAGTTTGATGCCTGGATGTGGCACATGCAGCTGAAAGAAGGAATTACGCTATTCCTAGGGTTTAGTGGATCTATTGCATGGTTGACTTCAGTTAGAACTCATGTGACAGAGTTTGGTGGAGTTGATGAGACAGTTAATGGAGTTGTGTTCAGTTTAACTTAGTTGAGCTAGTTGTATCTAGTCTAACTGATTGATACAATTAGTGAGAGTGGTGTGAAATAATTATTAATTAACTCACTAATTATTAACTCATAAATCAACTAAAGAATACATCGCTGTGATAACTCAAGTGTATGGACAACCAAGGAGACTAGGGTGGAAGAGTAGGTGAAAGAGCAAAGTTGACTATCGCTGTGACAATATTGGTGCTTGAAGATTAAATAGCATGATCGGGATAACCTCGGTGAATAATATAACCGTTATTCAAATTTCTATAGGCTGGCCCCCTTACGGCCTCCGCCCAAACATAATTTAAAACTTAAATAATGTTTATGCCACAATACAAATAAGAACAAATCTGATGGCGTAGTGGTAAGTCTTTGTGTTGGTAGCCATGAGGTCGGCAGTTAGAACCAAAAAAGTTGCAAAAATCTTAAACCATGCCATTCAAATGTGACCTGGGGCCACGTGGCGGCCTCCGATTGGCCCGCCATCCATAAAAGTCAATCAATAATCCAATTGCAGAGGGACACTTGTCAAATGCTCATAGGCCCGACTGGAATATTATGAGGAATATTCCAGGGAATATTTTGAGGAATATTCCAAGGAATATTTTGAGGAATATTCTAAGGAATTTTTTTTATTTTTTATTTTTTCTAAATTGAAGGTCAAAAGTAGTCAAACTGACTTTCTTTAGAAAATTGTAAACTTCAAACCTTCATAACTTCCTCATGCGAAGTCGGATTTGAATGTCATTCACGGCGTTAGGATTGTATCGCCAAGGCCTGTCTAGTAGCTCAGGTTCCAACCAATTTTGAGCAATTCCAATTTTGAGCATTTTTATAACTTAGGACATGATCACCTAATCAACTACCAAGGACACCAATCCTTTGTAGGTACCAACTTTCAACTTTCATAGGCATCAACATACGAGAGACACCAATTCCCCAGCTGTGCACCAACTCAGAATTTGTAGGCACCAACCAACAAGAGATAATAATCCCCTAGCTAAGCACCGACTCAGCTTCAAGTTGTTCCTTGGATTTGTAGTTGACAACTTCTAGTCTTCAAATCTCCAGCAAATAGTCATCTAACCATGCAACCCTCAGGTTTGCACCTTCAAAATGATCACAACCACTTGTCCCTCACTTTCTTTGTCTTCATCTTCAAAATGTACTAAGATCATCTTGACCTAAGCTTTCATAACAATTTCTCTACTACAACTCACCTTACAAAAACCTAGGGCTTATTGTCTATTGGCAGCTAGCCAACACTCAACAACTAATAATGTCACACTGTCACTATTATTGTAATTTAGGGATTTAGGATTGCATAATACAAATTACAGGTGAAATTAAAATCATTGTTTACACTTCAAGTATGGTACAAACTTTGTTAGGTCTCTTTTCCTAGCCGTATCTAAACCTGTAGTATCTCACTTTTAGCTTCACTTCAATATCTAGTTAAGTCTCACCCCTATGCATTTCACTATCACTACACTTAGGTTATCACGATTATGTCACACAATCTCTCGACTCCTTTACCAACAAATTCATTCTCTGCACTTGCATCTTCCATTGTTTGGGCTACTTACTACCATGTTTGTCCACAACCAGACATAAATTTGCTAGCTTGATCCACCTCACTATGCACTTTAGTAAACACCTGTGACTCTCCTCTTTTACTGTTGTTTTTTAACCTCTCCGTCCAAATACTAGGCCAACGACCTAGCTCATAGTCATGCAACACTCCAACTCTAACCTTTAATAGGCTCGACCTTCAAAATTCTATCACAAAACTAGGTTACCAACCACCCATGTTTCAACTTATATCACCTTAGAAATAAAAAATAAACTTAGTCTATGATGAGGTATGATAACGGTTACTAGAGAAACCTCTTAATGGAATCAACCTACTCCAAAAATGTAAAAATAAATAAGTTCAATAACCTGTGAATAGACCTAGTGTTCTGCATAAAACTAGGTTTCACACGTGACATATAAATAGGGAAATGTTTCTACAAAAATTTTGACCTCCTTTTTCAACAAATTACCCATAAATTTGAGCTATATACAAGGTTAAAAAAAAAATGAGATGTAACAACAAATAATGCCACAAGAAAAACCTTAAATAACTCTTCCATATTAGCCTTCTAAACCATAGAGATATCCCTCCTTTGATTGCAGGTTTAACACGCCTTAACTACAAATATATTCCACCTTTGACCAAAGATATCTTGACCTTTGAATGAAAATATGATTGGTGGTTAAACTAGCTACACATGTGGAAATTTATATGGGTTTAAATGTTATCTTTCTTCTTGAGGGATGACTTGTCTTTTCGCTGAACTTTCATGTCCACTAGATGTGATTTTAATGCTAACTTACAAAATTCATTTCTCCTCATCCATGAGGAGTTAGGAGGCATGCCACTTACCATTAGAAAGGTATTGTTGAGTGATACATGATGATGTAGATTTCCTTTTCATTTTCCTTTATTTTGACCACCTATTTATTTATTTTCTTGATGGAATTATTCTGACTATCATCTTTGAATTTGAGGGTTTAAGCCCTTTTTCAACACCTATAGCTAGATTCTCAGGGCTCTTAAGGCTTTTGTTGAATTTATATCACATGATTTTCTCATTCCTTTGAAGGATTTGACATCATTTCAACCTCTTTGCCACAATTCCTAGTGCTATGGATTTATTCCTATGGCCAAGGCACCAATCCTAGGGCTAGACCTTTGACATCAATGAAAACTTCACTCAATAATGTCCCCCTTTTTCATTGATGACAAAAACACTACCATTGCTTCCCCTTTCAATATTCTCTGCCCTATTGACATCAATGGAAAATGGGGTGAAAAACTGTCGCATATTCTTATCACTTCTTGACATGTGCACCTCCTATCTGCATTGTATCCTTTATTTATATTTCTGAGAACTTCTCGTGCTACCCCTAATCTTGTGCTTCCAATTTTAATCTTCCTTATGACATATATATCCATGCTAGGATCATCATCATTTTTTAACATTAGCATCACAATATCAATTTTCCATTCATATGTCATATGAAAACATTGCTCGCAACAACAACTTATTTTCCTTCCTTAGGGCTTGGACTGCATCTTCAATGTGGTCCATAACCTCATCTGATATTAGAATCTTTATGAGAGTACATCTTCCAATTATTTTGTTTTGCTTCACTTCAAATAGAAAGTTTTCCTCAAGTGTATTTACTTGGGTCATGTTGCAAACTTCATTAGGACACTTTGATCCTACCATTAAGCTCATGAACAATTCAAATTTGAGTGTCATATGCCTATGTTCGATGCTTTTGAGTTTAATTGTTATATTGAAGATATTAGTAACAAACTTGGATTATCTTTTTCTTTTACTTATCTTCACAAAGGTTTTCTTGCCTTTCCTTTTCCTATACTTGTGTAAACTTCATGTGGTCATATATTAATCATTTTTTCACATCCTAGACTTCCCTTTATTCACTTGACTCAGAGAACTCAACCTTGAAGATGCTTTAACAATTAAGACTTGTGACTAGCTCATGATTTTCATTCTTTGTCTCTTCTTGTTTTCTTCTTCAAATCGTGGTGAAATTTTCTCTATCCCTCGTAGAAAAATTATCTTCCTTGTTTTTCTTATTAGAACACTTCATTTTGCTTCTATTGTCTCAAGCTATATGTCCAAAATTGTGGCGTTGGTAGAATTTTGCATTGTACTTGAATAATGGAGTAAATAAATTATGATTTTTGCTATTGTAGCCGACCGGACCTTTTGTTTGATAGCTTGCAAACTGGTTTTTGGAAGTCTGATAAGAGATTCTGTTGGTTGCATAGTCATTCTTGGTATAGCATCTACAATCTCTTGCCTTATGCCTGAAATTTGTACATGGAAAAGAATGACCAAGGAATATGTTTTGATACCTGACTAAGTGGTATTTTGATTTGGATGAGGCTCAAACCTTTGTTGATCCTTGTTATTGATTGTCATGTGTAGGGATCCTTGAGAACATGAACATATCTTGTTGGTGTAGAATCTCTTCCAAACTCATCCTGATCTATTTCCTTGCTTTCACTGAGATTAGATATTTGAAAAATATTAGCATAACCTTCAACCTTTTCTTCTATTTTAATTTTTTGTGACTTGGGGCTTGCATATTCATTGCATGAATTATCACCCATATAACTAATACCTATCTTTTCATATGGTGATATTTTCCTGCTGAGAATATCATCCAAATTTGAGAACTTTTCAAGTTCTTGTTGAGCTTCCCTACTTCATTACTTAATGATACAATTCTGTTCAAGCTTCCCACAATTTTATTCTTTTTCCTTCAACTATATTTGTATCAATTCTTTTGTTCTCTTAGCTTATTATAGTTGTATTTGTAAGGATATGAATTCTTCATAGATTTTTTCATGCTCCTTTTATCTTTGATCAAATTCTTCTTGTAGTTTCTCATAGTCTTCAACCTTTTCCTTTGACTGAATTGATAACATTTATTTTCTTCTTTTTGCTTCCTTTGCTTAACATTTTGGATGAAAAATTATGTTTCATCAATGTTATGGTTCTTATCTTCAAGTTTTTGAAACTAATATTTAAGCCATATATTTTCTCTTCTCATCCTCACAAATTCTGCTTCGACATCGATTGTGTAACCTTCTTCTAAATCTAACTTTCTCTTTCTGTTGCCCTCATTTTTTTTATAAGGTTTTGTATTCAATGCTATGGAGGAGACTTATTTTGGGGGTTTTGATTCACGTCTTCTTGAATTTTCCATCTGTGTTCCTGAGGTCTACCTTCTAGCTGTTAGGACGTGTATAATGGAACCTTCTCTGATTCCAATTGTTGAATATACTAAGGGGGGGGGTGAATAAATATTTTTCTATATTGAAAATTTTAACCATTAATGCATCACATGATTAGCCATGAGAGATAAAATACATGAACATATATATTGTAAAGTGGAAATATAAACTAGGAGATAACCTCTTGAACGTTTTGCAATCACATTCAATTTATTACATCAACTAGCGAGGACTCCAATCCTTTGTAAGAAACAACTTGAAAATTTCATAAGCACCAAGCTACGAGAGACACCAATACCATAGTTAAGAAACAACTAGAAATTTTTAGGCACCAACCTAGAGGATACACCAATCCCCCTGTTAAGCACAAACTTAGCTTCAAGTTTTCCCTGGAACTATTTTCAACAAATTATGGTCTTCAAATATTTAGTGAGCAATCATCTAACCATGCAACCCTAAAATTTTCACCTTTGAACCTGATCACAACCACTCACACTATACTTGCCTTGTATTCTTCTTCAAAATATACTTTGCTCATCTTGACCTAAGATTTTTTAACAAGGTCTTTTGTACAGCTCACCTTGGTGCAACCGAGGGCTTATTGTATGACATTGGTAGCTAGTATTCAACACTCAATGATTGTTACTATCACATTGTCACTGTTATTATAATTTATGGATTTACAATTCCATAGTACAAATTGAAGATGCAATTACAATCACTATTTATACTTCAAGTTTGATAGAAACTTTGTTAGAGATATTTTCCTAGCCCTATCCAAACCTATAGTCTCACACCTATAGCTTCACTTCATGGTCTACTTAGGTACCAACTTTGTACACTTCACTATAATTGCACTTGGGTTATCACAATTATGTCAAACAATGTATCTAATCCTTTACTAACGAATACACTCCCTGTAGTTGCAAATTCCACTATTTGGGATACTTATTACCTTATATGTCCACAACCAGGTCTAATTCTGCTACCCTAATCCACCTCGCAATTCGTTTTAGTGAACATTGTGATTATCATTTTTTTTCCGTGGTTTAAACTCTATGTCCAAATACTATATATACAACCTAACTCACAATCTTGCAACACTCCAAATATAACATTTAATAGGCTTGGCCTTCAATGGTATTCCACACAATTAGGTTACCATCCAACCTTGTTTAAACAAATGTCACCTTAGAAATGCAAAGAAAACTAAGCCTATGATGAGGTTTTATAATGGTTACTAGACAACCCTCTCAATGGAATCATCCTACTCCAAAAATTTAGAAAGAAATAATCTTAGTTTCTCATGAATAGACCCTGCAGTATGCACATAACTAGATTTTACCTGCAACCTATAAACAGGCCAATGTTTCAATAGAAATTTCAACCTCCTTTCACAAAAAATGACCCAGAAAGTTGAGATCTATTCAAGGTACACAAAATGAGATGTAGCCATAGAGAATGCCATAAGAACATACCTTAAATATATTTTCAATCTCACCCTTCTAAACCACAATGATATCACTCTTTTTAATGTAGGACTAGCATTCATTAACCGCAAAGATATTCCACTTTTTACCGCAAAGATCTTGACCTCAAATTTCCGAGCTAATTGGTGCTTAAACTAGGTAAATGTGTGGAAATTAATATGAGTTTAAACATTGTATTTTTACTTTAGGGCTGACCTATCTTTTGACGAAACCATCATTTCCACTATATTTGAGTTGTATGCTAATTTCAAAAACTCATTCCTCCTCAACCTTGAGGAGTTAGGAGTTGTGCCACCTACCATTGGAAATGTCTCATGATTCAATAGCATCAACTCCTCCTCACTCAAAAAATTAATATCTAGAAGGCAGATGTGGCCATGAGGGTGATATTTGTACCTTGCTGGCATCAAATTTCTATTTCATAAAGTGTATAAAATCTATGAGGGATATCAGGAATCTTTTATCGATCTCTTGGAGAGAATAGTGGACTGGAATGATCCATGATTCTCTTGTAATATTTTATAAATTGTAAGAAATGTGAATTGTTGAAATGACTAGTGTAATGTGAGTCAAGACAAGAGGTCATCAGGACTTGAGTGGCTATTTAAATGAAGATCAAACCACCAAGAGATGGCGCCATAATATTTTCTAATGCATCCTCACAAAATGATTGAGTGAGGTTTTAATATATGAAATGAAATTTTGGTGTGATAATTCTTGTGTGCATATGATTTGTGTGGTTCAATAGATGATTGACGGTGTGTATTCTATGAACAATAAGATTGTGAATGTCGATCACGTGAAGGATCGATGGTTGAGTGATAATCCTTTGTATCAAGACATTAATCTATCGGGGCATTAGATTGATGCATTGAATGGTCGAGCATAGAACTTAATTAGAAAACCACAGAATAAAACAAGGAATCTAGCTATCCTAACCTTGACTTAGGAAAGGACCTAATCATGGACCCCATTATCTTGGAATTTATGCAGAGAAGGTCGATTCGAAAATTAGTTAGGTCTCTTTTTTATTTGAATATTTTGGGATTGATCTAATTCATCCATGAATTTTGAATAAATATAACTTTATTCAGAATTGTCATGACCCTAGACCAATGTTAGGCTTGAACGAAATCCTGACCTCTGACCTCATAGTGGAACTCGACCTCCAACTTGGCCAAATTTCATGAGATGTTTTATTATGTTTGGGGCTTGAATTTGTAGGAGAGTTCTGAAATGAGGTATGTGAGTTATTATATAAGAAAATGGCCCTGTACAACATTGTTTTCTTTGGGGTTTCAAGAAGCTTGAATCTATCGCCATAATTTAAGGAGAGAATGACTAGCTTCGTGGGCCTATTACCCACCAGAAATTTATTTGAAGTGACCTGAGGTTTGATTTCTATTAGGAAGTATCATAATATGGAAAGGTTTCTTGCATAATAACAAGAAAAAATTCCAACTGTGGTTGCCGCTAGGATTTCCAAGGGAAGTGAGTAGCGTTCAATATCAATAGGAGCAAAGGAAGCTCAAGAATATTCTAGAGGAGGTGAACCTTAGATGAAAAAATATTGAGCCAAAGGAGAGAGCTTGGTGAGGCTTAAATGATGACTTGGTTGCATCTTGGTGAGACCATAGGATCCTTGTTGGCTTTCCTTTCCCTCGATTCTTCATCGTATAGCTCTTTGGATCCCTCCTGTAGCACCATAGGAGCTTCCTATAGCTTTTACACGATCCTCCTGTAGCAACACAAAGAGGAGGTAAAACTTGGTTTTTGAGATGATGGGATGGTGGAGAGAGATGAAGAGGTGAGTATTGGAGATGAATAGGGAGTGAATGGATGGAAAAGTGATGAAAAATGGGAAAAATCCTTTGATTTGTAACCATAACTTGCCACTGTTAATAATCCTACAAGACAAAAAAATAAAAGGTTAGCAGTCATGATGTCATCTCATATTGTTGCTTCTTGTTTTTGGTTTTTATTTTGTTTTTTTTTTCTCAAGACAAGTGGGCTGCCTCAGAAGAGGTTCTCAACCCACAAGCCTGCTCTGGTGCCTCAGAGATTTTTTCACTCAGGGATATTTATTTTTATTTTTTCTCCAGGTCTGACTCAAAGTGATTTTCAATCCCAGATTTGGCCTTAGATGCCTCATGGAGGCTTTCACCCAAGCCTCTTTATATTTCATATTTTTTTTCTTAGGAGGGCTAACATGGAATGGAAACTATGAGGCTCCCAATTACATTTACCTCTCTGTTGATTGTATTGATGAACTCTTCCTTCGACATGGGCTTCTTGTTTACTTTTATCCTATAATCATTGACAAGCAGAGGGATCCCATCCTCATCAATGGTTATGATCTTAAAAACTCCATTTTCATGGAATTTCTCTATATGGTATGGGCCCAACCATATTGTCATCAATTTTCCCTTAAAATATTTGAAACTAGAGTCATATAGCAAGGCCCAATACCATTCCTAAAATACTTTCCCTTTAATCTGCCTATCATGCCAGACCTTCTTTTGCAATTTTATAACTTCAATGTGGAGGAGGGCCTACATTTTTAATTCATCCAAGCCATTCAGTTGAAGCAACCTTTATTTCAGTGCTCTTTTGACATCTAAATCCAATTGGGCTGCCATTCTGAGAGCATTATATTCAAATTCAATGGAAATAAAAGCCTTCTTCCCATAAACCAGATCATATGGAGCGAACACAGTAGTTGTCTTCCAAGTGATATTTTAGGCCCAAGTTGCTTCCACTAATCTATCTGCCCAAAATTTATGGCTATTTCGCACCACCTTGGTGAGGATGCTTTCCAATGCTCTATTGGTAACCTCTACTTGCCCATTTTCTTAAGGGTGATAGGTAGTAGATGTTTTATGCTTGATATCGCTGCCTTAGGATATTCTCAATCAAAAGTGATGTGAACTGAGCTCCTTGGTCAATGACTATCTCCCTTGGATATCCAAATTTGTAGAAAAAATTTTCCCTTAAGAACTCAACCAATTTTTCTTATGTTGTTTTTTTACGACCTTTGTCTCATCCCACTTTGTCAAATAGTCAGTGCATACTATGATGTACTTATTTTTTCCTGATGGTGGATCAATTGGCCCAGTGAAATCCATACCCACTTTTTAAATGGCTCTAAGGCCAATTGAGGTTGTAGAGGGATTTCATTCATGGGCATGGGTTTCCCCATCCTATGACACTAGTCACATCTGTTGGTATACCTTCTTACATCCTGATGGAGAGTAGACCGATAATAGCCAACTTGTAAGGCCTTCAAAGTTTTCCTCTTAGAAAAAAAATGAACCTCACAGGGTCAATCATAACGTGATGAGAGGATTTCAAAGACTTCCTCTTACCTGACACATCTCCGTAAAATATGATCTAGTCCCAGTTTGAAAATATTTCCACCAATCCAAGTGAAAGGGGCACTCTTTCTCACAATTCATCTCTTCTCCCTAAATGACAAATTTGGAGGAAATATCCCAACAACCAGGTAGTTGGCTATGTCACCAAACTAGGGAGAGAGTACTAGGATATAAAATAGGCGGTCATCTAGAAGTCAATCATCAATCATCCCTTCATCATCTGTAGGCAAAGTGATTCTAGACAAAAAAATATTCAACTACATTTTCTTTCCCTGCCTTATCAATGATAGTCAAATGAAATTGTTGTAACAACAATAACCACCTAACAATTCTAACATTAACATTATGTTTTTTCATCAAGTATTTAATTGTGGCATGATCAGTATGCACAAAAGTTTGGTACCTAGTTATATAATGTCTGAAATTGTTCAAGGAATGGACAACAACTAAAAGCACTTTCTCAGTGACACTGTAGTTCAATTCATCCTTAGACATATTTTTACTGATGGCGTAAATGGCGTAGGGTAACTTATCATTTATTTGTCCCAAAGCTTCCCCCACAACTTTATCTGATGCATCAATATGGATATGGAAATGTAGATCCAAATTGGGACCTCGAAGTATAAACGAAGTGGTTAATTTTTCTTTCAAGATTTCAAAGGCCTCTTGACAACTACTTGGCTAGCAGAATTCTGAGTCTTTGACCAGAAATCCAAACAATTGTGAAGCCACTTTACTAAAATCCTTGATGAATCTCCTATAATAACCAACCAAGCCCAAGAAACTCCTAACATATCTCTATTTCTGAGGGGTAGGGACCCTTTTTACGATAGAAATCTTGTTTTGGTATACTTGTATTCCTGCTTGAGATATGGAGTGGCCAAGGATAGTCCCTGCCTTCCTCAAAAATTCACACTTCTCAGGAATCAAGGAGAGATGCATTTCAATGCAGTTCCTTAGGACTTTACCTAGATTAGAGAGGGCCTCCTGGAAATCACATCCATAGGATTTGAAATCATCCATATAGATTTCCATAGTCATGGACAAGCTCAACATAGATGCCTATAACTTCTCTTTGAAAAGTGGTAGGAAAATTACATAGGAAAAATGGGAGAACTCTAAAAGAAAAGGTACCCCAAGCACATGTAAATGTAATATTCTCTTGGTATTCTGGGTTGATTTGGATATGATTGTAACCACTAAATCCATCCAAGTAAAAGAAGAACTCATTTCCTGCAAGACCATCTAAGACTTGGTCAATGAAAGGAAAATGGAAATGGTATTTCTTTGTGGCATTGTTCAATTCTCTGTAATAAACACAGATTCTTCACTTCCCATTCTTCTTTGGGACTATGACTAGAGGTGACACCCATTCGCTATCTGATATGGGCTATATGAACCCTGTCTCCAACATCTTTTGTAATTCATCCTTCACTATGTCCTTCAAGGTTGGGTTCATTTTCCTCTAGGGTTGGCACACATGCTTGCATCCCTATTTGATGTAAATATGGTGGGTACAGACTAAGGGATGCACCTGTTTCATTTATTTATAGTCCCAAGAAAAATCATCTAAGTGATCTCTTAGCATCTTGCAAAATTGTTCTTCTTGTTTGGTCGAGAGAGAGGGATTTATATTTAAGGTTCTATATGGGCCAAATTCTATAGTATTGACATGTTCATGGCTTGATTCAACTGAGCATAGCTCAGTCCAAGGACTACTTCCAAGTTCTCTCACAAGTTCATCAAGTCTAATTGTAGTGGGGGGCTAAAGGATATGGTAAATGAGGTCATATTCATCAAGTTTCCCCCCTTTGATAACAACATCTAAGGTACATATTGGGTATGGTGTTGGATGCTATACATCATCTTCTTCTTCATCATTTAGCCACAAGGGTAGATCATGTTATATAGAAGGCTAAGCAAGAGGATATAATATCAGTTGTTTTGATAAGGGCACATTCTTGATGGTCATGTTCCGAGCCCTACAACTGATATTGGCATCAATAATGGCCAAACATGAGATTCCTAAGCTAAGAGGATAGAAATTACAATTTTTTTTGGGTTGAAGCACCAGGAATTTAGTGGGATACTCCCAGGAGTCAATGGATACCATAACATCCTCAACAAATCCCTCAAGAGCTAGTTTGGATCTATCTGCAAGTTGTAGCACTGTAGTGGAATTTCTCAAGGCTCCTTGGAGGTTTAGCTTCAAAATGGTTTCTTTAGACATCACATTGATGGCACCCAAAATATTAATCAATGTATGAGGAAAAATGATACCATAAATGTGCACATCCATTATTGGAATTCCAGGGTCTAGGTATTTCGATAAAATCACTCTCCCTAGCATAAAATCATATAATTAACCAACAACATTGATGGTGGGGGTGTTTCTCTTCTTTCTCCCAGGATTTTTGAAGAATTTCTCATTGATAAGCTAATTATAGATGGGTACATCGTTAATAGCCTAGAGAAGGGGTATCTTGACACACAAATTATTCAACTCTCCTAGAAGTTCAATCTCTTATGGGGTGTGTTGGCTAGGATGGATCAATATCTTAGGAAAAGGAAGTGGATTTACTTGAGGTTTACTTTATTCCTTTTCCTCTTCAATATATTCAGGTGGAGATAGTGGATGGTTATCTGGGAGCACTCTCCCAGACCCAAGGTTAGTCTCTTGGATATCCACAACATAGGCAGGGTAAGATGTCTCTCCACTGTAGAACTATTGTGCATGTTTATTATTCGGGTTCGGATTAGGTTGAGCATGCATATGAGGTTGATTAGGTGGAGCAGGATGAGTGATTTGTGGTTGAGGTTGGGGTGGAGACATTAAATAATGAGGTTTGTTGAGTTGAGGCCTCCACCCGTGGGATGGGTTGCTCCATTGAGGAGGTTGGGAAGCATATGGCTGAAATGGTTGATTGACAAGTTGCAATTGATATGGAGGATCATAAGGCCAAGAAGTAGGTGTGGGTCATGATGGATGAGTAGAGGAATATCAAGGTTGAAACATTGCATTCTGATTTTAATTGTAGTAACAGTAAGGCACACCTTGCATACCTTATTGATATGGTCGAGGTCCTTGAGGCCTCCTTTGATTGATGAAGCATAATTTCTCTGATCCACCTTCCACCCCTTGGTATACAAATTTTAGGCATGGTAAGGAATGGAATTTTTCTGTTGCATGGTTTTCTTCACAAACTGAGCAAACTTCTAAGACATTCATTGGGCATTCATTCCTAGGGTTTTTTCTATTGCATCTAAGGAAAAATATAGCTAGGGCTCTCTCTGACTCCTCTTGTTTCCTCTTGATCTGCATGGTATCGATTTTCAATGAAAAGGTATGCAAAATTTCACTCTTGAAATACTCCAACATGTTCCCTATCTCACTTTTAATGGATGAGGTGGAAGAAGATGTACTGGTCAAGCCTTGGTTGCTTCTAAATTTTTTCATGGCTTCCCTATAGTGGTTTCTAAACACAATTTTTATGTCATCATAGGAAAACTGATAGATATCCCCTCTAGATAGCATGTTGAGGGCTTCCAACACTTCCTCCCCGATCCCTCAGAGAATAAACAACTTGAGTGATCCAGGATCAAGGGTGTATTTGGCCCTATTGTAGTTAAGTTGAAATCTTTCCTCATATTCTTCTAAAGATTCATCAGACCCTAGGGTCATTCTAAAGATTTATTCCTTGGTTTCTTTGGACTTACAATAATATCTGTATTTTTTATTGAAGGATTCTTGCATTTGGGCCTAGGTAGTGATGATGTCCCCAGGCATACCCATGGACCAGCACAAGGCTACATCATTGAGGGTAGAGGGGAATAATTTCAAATTTTTTTCATCTAAGGCATAGTCATAAGTCATACAAACAACATCAAATTCTATCAGGGTCCTTAGAAGTTAGTCCATGGAAGTGTGGAAGGGATGAAGGGTTGATGTTTTTCATCCTAGTCTCTCCATTGGTTTCTCTGATGGGAAATACCTCATGGCTTCTTTTCTCGAGCATAGCTTGGATTGGTGAAGTAGGTTCTTCTTCGTCCCCAATAGTTCTTCAAAGATTTCAGGGTGGTCACCTAAAGGGTATTATAAATCCCCCGTAGTTAGAGAGGGAAGCTCAGAGTCACTAAAGAAGAGTGAAGGTTGACTCTGTGAGGATGTGGGGGTTTCTGGTAGAAATTTACATTGGTTTTCCCTAATCCTACAAGGAATCAAAGACAATTTTTTTTGTTTTTCTCACTTTTTCAAAATTGTATGCAAAAAAAAAGCATAAAAAAATTCTTAAGCATAAACAAGCATCTACTTAGATACTGCCTTGGAAATGATGCCAAAAAATGGTGAGCCCTGGTATGTACCAAGAGTGCTGCAACTCCCAAGGGCTACTTAACTCTAATTATCAACTTGGGGTTCGTACAAACTTAGAGGTGACAATGTTATATGCACAGTAGATGGATTCTACTCATGCCACCCTCAACTAGGTATTTTGTTCAGTAGTGCTTCTAGGCCATTCCTCCCATTGGATTAGAGTGAAACAAGCTAATTTAATGCATAGAACTAATTCTAACTAAGAAAAAGGAAGTTCTTATCAACTTCTACTTGCAATTGGTATTGAAAGAAAACCATGAATAAATAACAACTAACATAGTTGCAAAAAATGAAACTATGCTATATTGCAATCATTCATCTACCTATCCAACCACTTTGTAGTAAAGGAAATGATTTATCTCACACACTCCATCAATTACTAAATCAAACCTCTATCTACTTTTCCAACAAAATCACACTTACATGTAAATTATTGTCCTATTTATGCTAATGATGTGATGAATTAAACACTAATTCCTACTCTATTTTTGAAGCAAGGAAAGAAGTGTTTGGAGTGGCCTAGGGGTTTCTTTTGGTCATGAATCCATAACTGGGGGTCAAATACATCATATCCTAGGTTCAAATGGCAACACGGATCAAAATTGTAGTGGAAATGGGGACCTACAACTATGCTATAGGAGGTTGATACAAGAGCCATGTATTGCTATATGAAGATTTGAAATGCTACATGAAGGAGTTTGAGAAGGTTCTAAGGGTAAAAAGGATGGAAGAAGGGTGTGGAAAGTTGGAAGAAAGTGGAAGTGGGTGAGTGAGGGGTTACCAACACCTCTAGCCATGCTCAGAGCTCTTTGAGGGCATGTTTTTCACTAGGAGGGCTTCCCACGGTGGTCATGAAGATGATCTTACAAAACAAGGTTTTGATGCAACAATTGAAGGTTGCAGGGAAGAGTGATGAGTCCAAGAGGAAGGTGATGGAGGAGCCCTTGCCTATAGCTTCAAATAATCCTGCAACCGTTTTATGCATCCATTCATTGATGATTGAAAAAAGAAAAGAATTAGGAGTGGGAAATATGAGTTGAATTTAAATATGATCTAATTTATGCTAAAATTATAATCTAACCAACAAACTAACTTCTAAGATACAACATGAATATGAAGAGCAAGAGAAATAATCATAAACATGTTTCCAAGAAATCATAAAAAAACTACTTTTGTCTTGTTGTTGGAGGTCCTTCTACTCATTCTCCCATGAGAGAGATGGGATAGAGGCTACAATCACAGTTTTAATATATTTTTATCCTACTAAAATGCAAGAATTTAAACAAAGTACTGAAACTTAGAGAGAGAATACAAGTACACAAGAGGGAATTAGGTAATGTATTGGGCCCTAACAAATGAACATCAACCCTATGAAAATAACTCAGTAATGGATCAAACAACAACTTCCTATTATAATTGCATTAAATTCTAATACATCATAAGACGGTAAAAAATATATAATAATCTTGAGCTCAAGAGCTACGTAGCTGAATTTTTTTTTTTGAATCCTAATGAGATCTTCTACATGTTTATTTACACAAAAGGGTAGCTACCAACAAATCCCTATAAAATAGGAAAATAGTCTCCTTTATCTCGGGAAGAGTGGAGCTTGGCTCCTGATAACTACCACTTGCCTGGATGCCTTTGACTTCGAGCTGATGGGAGATATCTTGGGATGACTAAAGGAGTTAAGGAGGTGGAAAAACCTACTACAATCTCTTTGTGTTCTCTACTCTGAGCCCTTAGGTGGAAATTGTCTAAAAATTGGCTTCATTTCCTGCAATTAAATAATATTAGGCTACATGACATGAAAAACATCTTTCACCCTTCTCACTAAGAATAATATGAAAAAAATGTAAATAATGTGTGAGAGAGATAGTTAATAAGTTGAAATATGGCATTGTAACCCCTTAAAATGTACCTATTTATGAGCCTCATCAAGGTGTTGTTAGAAATGTAGAGCACTACTAAGAGGGAGGGGAGGTGAATCTGTAGTGAAGGAACTTATATATTTTTTGCTAGTTAATTAATCCTTTGAACATTCACAATTTGAAACACATAAGGAGAGATCAGATCATTAAAAATAAACATAGAACCACAAAAACATTCTCCTCATGAGTCACGACGATTTTTGGCGGAAAACCCCCTCTGGGATAAAAAACCACCCTTGTTTTTGTTGTGTTAC
Source organism: Pinus albicaulis (assembly GCA_034641835.2). NCBI lineage: Eukaryota > Viridiplantae > Streptophyta > Pinopsida > Pinales > Pinaceae > Pinus > Pinus albicaulis. The sequence continues at coordinate 1,047,955,918 of CM076570.1, read as the reverse complement.
TTCTAGTTCTCTTATTAATATAATCAAATCATTCACATCATTTTACCAAGCCTCCACTAGAGAGAAAAACCACCCTTGTGATTAGTATTGTTGGCATCCAATTAGGAAGTCTCTACTCACATGACTCTACAAGCCACCACTTTCCTAAAGAAACAAATCCCAATGATCCTCGCCCAACTACCACTATACTATCCACCACCATGGGTGGATATACAACTTCTAAAATACTATTTTTCTGGTTACCACTAACAAGGAGCCACCACCCTTATGAAACTCTCAAATCCATGCTTTCATTTATTTTGAAACTTAATTCCAAGGAGAGCTTCACATCTCAACAACAACACATTAGCCTAAAAAAATAGAATTAATCAATACAAAAACTGCATAAAATAATATGATAAACACGTTAACAAAACCCCTCTCCAATAGATAAATTTACTCACAAACAAATGTTGCACATAAATAATAAATCAGAGAATACATAAGATACTGTCAATCACCAAATAGATATGCAACCAATCCTTCATCTCCTCACTCTCTACATAAAATGTTGGCAAAAATACATCTTTGCTATCTTCTCCAATACTTGCAAATTGCTTCAGAATTTTTGCATCATGTCTCTCACAATTACATAAAATACTCCTCCATCACAGTCTCTCAATACATATAGCAACCAACCTATGTATCATTAATATCTTTCCAATATATATATGATCTAAGGTGATGAACTCAATAATTACCAAAGAGTACTGAACTCAACAAATATCTATTCATACACTCAAGGAACAATCTGCCATTTTGAACCAAACTTCATTCTTGACTTGACCTGCCTCTATCTTAATTAAATGATAGATATTTCCTCTTTGACCACCTTCTATATGACAGTTTCTTTTATGAATTTTAATTGAAAAATCCCAAACAAATACCATTGCAAAACTCATAAAAACACTTGAGATGCATGAGGAATCTAGAGAAAAACACCCAAAAAGGGTAACACTCCCTTTGTTATGAAAACATGAATTATAACACTTTCCTCTAAGCCACATCAAATGTTATTAATTCTCCTTGTTCCACTAAAATAATGTGTTAGTCCTTCTTAGGCTTCCTTCCTCATCAAAATTTACAGCTCTACTTCAGGAGGATTCTTGAGACATCATTCTCACCTTCCAAAAGAAATTTCACCTCATCACACTAATAATAGGTCTAAGTATATGATAATCAAACTCATGAAACTCGTAACCAATAGTATATTACCTCCATATAGTAGATCAACTCTTCTAGAGCTTGTCTAACATCTCCAACACCTATAGGGGCTCCTGCACCATCTCTAGAACTTGTCAACTTCCTCCAACACCCGCATAACCCTCAAAGCATCAGTAACATGCCCTATAATTGTATGCATAAAAAATAACATCATCATAGATCCAAATACCTATACAACAAGTCAGGGACATAAATACCTAGTTTTCCAAACTCCTCAACAAGATCAACATCTCTAACACATGTAGCAACATCATCAAACTCTTAAACTACCTCCAACAAATTTGTACTCAACCTCTAGTTCCAACACTAGCTAGGCATATCCTACACTAGGTCATAACCATGTTGACATAAATTCCAACCAACAAAGCCAACAAATGGGTCACTGCAATAAAAAAAAACACTCATCACAATCATAAGGAGAAACACCATCATCAGGTTAACATAAAGCATATGACAAACAATTCCATGACCATGTTGACATCAATTCCAACACTATAATTCCAACAAGGTCCCCCTTTGGCATTGATGTAAACCTAAACATTATCTCCTCAACCTTAACTCTAACATATGAGGTTAATCTCCATGCATTATGAATTCTCTCCCCCTTTAGCATCAATGGAAAAGGGACACACCAACACTAAAGAACAATGACAATAATATACCAGAGGAGAAAAATTCTTCCCCTGTCATACTCAATACCATGTCAATAAAAATCAAAGATATCTCTCCTAAAATATAAGCATGTTAAACAAGGGACTCAACTGCCAACATGTATCTATCCAATTCCATGCAATCTTTGTGTTATACATGAAAATACCTCCTCATCAACTCAAAGGATAATTAGCAAGTTGTTGGTTGAAATACACCCCTTTTTCTAGCCTATATCAGACTATAACACAAGTTATGTACAATGAGGACAACGTTATCCTAGTCTATAACATTTCCCCCCTTCATATAACTTGTGTTACCAAAATTCTCACTCAATCACGAGGCAAAAAGCTCGAGTTAAATAAACTTTGATACTCTTGTTCACTTTCGGAAACTTATATGGTGGAATGTGATCTCTTTATCCTCACCTTTAGAATTTTTCCTAAAAAATTAAAGCACAAAGAATCAGGAAAGATCCATAAATCACGGGGAAGATTTTTCCTAAGCATAAAAGCATATAAAAAACAAATAAAAGTCATTTATGAGGAAACATTATTCACCCAAAATATTTTTCCCAAATTGAACTAAGGAGGGATTGGGGAATATTCATAGCCTTCAGTTGCCTATATATTGGCCATTAAGAAAGGATGGAAATTATTGTATTTTTATGCTGAGGTCTAACTTGAGAGAGAGAGAGAGTTTTGGAGCTAGGAGTTGGAGGAGGTGTTACCGCAACTACATTTGATGGTTTTAACTTTCCTTCAACTCCTTAATTAATATATATTGGTTCTTCTTCCTTCCAGATATTATTTTTAATTTTCACTTATTTTGTCTAATTAATGATCACTTGGAAGTTTGGTTTGTTATAATGCATTCATTTATGTTTAGTTATTTTTTATGGTTTTGATTGATTATAATATTATTATGGGAAGGTTTTTTTGTTCTCTTTCTTATGTGTAGGACCAAGCTTTGGAGCTACCTACGAGTTCTTCCCAGCTACATTGAAAACTCCAATAGGCCTGCATGCAAGAACTCTTAGGCTTATCCTTCACTTCTCTTCTCAATCACTCCTTTACTTCTATCATCACTGAAAGAGATAAACCATGGAACAACCTTTCCCTTACTTGGTCTAGCCTAGGTTTCCGGGAGAACCTGAGAGGGTTTTCTATTTGTATAATCAAGCATTAAATCATATAGAATAATTGGAGACTCCACTAAGGATGTTTTCTGATTCTCGGTTTTTTTTTTCCTCTCCTAAATTCCCTCTCTCTGATCTTGTATTTACTTGAGTTCCTATCCATTGTTTTCATGCTTAATAATCCAAATTATTTGAGCACTTTTCTTGGACCCATACCCACTTATTTTGAGTTAAACCTCTATAAAGCTATTTGTAGTGGATAATAGAGCATTATAAAATTGTCTAGCCCTTATCTACAGTGCGTTATCTCTGCCTATAATGCGTTGTATTGAAATATTAGCCTGCGTTAGCGCTTAAAACCTCTGATTTGTCACTCATCTAGTGATTTCCACTGCTTGTGTTTTTCTTGTTTGTGTCTTAAGGTATTTGAATTCTTATAGTATGATTATAATAACTACATTCATGTTTTCTTTTGGAATCTAGTTTAGATTTCATTTTCTCGCATCTAAAAGAAAAAAAAAAATCATTATTTGCTTAATCTGTTTGATGTTCTATATATTAGTGTGTATGTACTTTGGAGTATCATTGTTTGCATTTTTTTTAGGTGCATTAGAAATTGTATATTGTTTTTGCATTATGGGGAAATGATGTATGTTATTATCTTCTTGTAGAAATACTCTTTGTTGAAAGAAAAACTATGAGCATATTTTCTGCATGGTTTGAGTCAGGGTCTCACAAAACTTCATATGTCAACACCCCTTCTGAACACATTAATAAAGTATCTTTAAAATAAATCTCATAATAAAAGTAATCAAAAAATATTTTTTAGAATGCTCACATATTAGTTTAGGCTAGAGTCTTGGGATAGGTTTTTGTGAGTAAAATTCCCAAGACTACAAAACTTAAACTAGTGTCATTAAAGAGAAAATTTGGTTGCACTCACATCATCTGGGACCGCTCCTCTAACAAGGGATTTAAGCACAAGACAACATATAAGTGTGAGAGAAAGTATCTCACCTTCGATTGAATTTCAGTGGGTATTTTATGTACTAAGGATCCCTTCAGCGATATCGGAGTTGAGTCTGTGACTTAGGTGTCCTTCCCACATGATGTATTGTCTATGAACGTGTCCCCCATGGTGGTGTCTATGATTTGAGGTGACCTTAGTGGTTATACTTTTAGGGATGAACACAAGGTGAATGCGGTGGGCTTCCCTAGTACCTAAACAGATGAACCTACTTCGTCTCTGGTTTTTTTGGAGGGTAATCATCTTAATGAGAGTTCTTGACCCCTTCTTACCGAGGTTTGGGCGAAGCTCAGGAGTAATTGTAACTTTAAATTTTGCCATATATCTTGTATATCCCTTCGATACTAGGTTTCATCACCATCTAGTTGTGGTTATTAGATAGAGTTATGTTCTCTGGCTTCTTGTTGATTTCCTTTAGAGTTTTATTTTTATTTTTAGGTGTATGATTTTTTGTTACCGAGACTTATATATACAACACTTAATAATTTTTTGTAAAATATATTCACTGTGGCTACCCCAGGTTCTCACAGTCTATCTTAACACCTATAAGGCCTTCCTCCACATTATGTAGAGGAATTAATGAGTGAATTAGATTCCCTCACTATTCAAACCCTAAATCGCACCTATATTGACCCAAAATATATTCTTCTTGAGGACCCTTCTATTGAAGGTCTAGTACCTCCTTGTAATACTCCACTTGTAGATCCTCTTAGGAATATCTTGATTTACACAACACTCTTACCTTTAGTGTCTTCATTGGTTTCTCCTTTTAACATCCTAATGACTAATGGTGAGTCATGGCCTTTTGTGGACACCTTTTCTCCACTGCCATTCAACCTGTCTATCTCAAGTTCCACACATGTTGTGGGTTATCCTAATGTACAACCTATGGTTAATCTAGGAACCTAAAATACACCCATTTGGTGGCTGCCACATTGGAGGTGGTCCCGTACCTAACTCGGATTTTATGGCAAGTGGCGTTCCATTCCCTGGTGTCGTTGCATCTCCCTGGGGTCTCCCAAAGTAACCATGTGCATCTGTTGGGGGAAACCTCTATCCAGGGGTAAAAACGTTAGCTTATATCCTTCCTCAGGCTGGGGGCTTGCCTTATGGCCCGTCACTCTAAACGACCCCACCACTACCTCATGGAAACTACTATCCGTCACAATCTATGTACCCTACCAGAAACCTATTGATGGGAGGACCTGCAGGTCCTTTAGTCTTTCTTCTCATCCTTGAACTGATTCAACTGCACCTACTCCATTTCCTTTCTTGGCTAAATTGGAAATCCCATATCTATACAAGTTTAAAAATTATCCCATCAACCACAACTTGTTATGGAATCTAGCCCCACACAAAAATTTTGCAGAAATTCCTAAGTTTAAAGGAAAGAAGGAAGCACGAGCATTTTTTATGGACTTTTTCTCGCTCATTAATTCAAAAAATTCCCAAATTTACTTCTTTGATATCGTTAAACTTACATGAATAAGACCGAGTTTTATTTTTAGGGACTCTTTCTCACTTGTAAAATTGAAGAAACCTTGAGTTACCTTCTTCCAGCTCGTAAAAATCCTATGAAGAAGATTTGAACTATTATTTTTCTCTCTTTTTCTCGCTCTTTAAAATGAAAAATTTACCATTATTTTTCTTCGTTTGACTCAGTTAAATTTTTTTATGAACATTATAGAGTTAACTTCATGCCCTTATACTAAAAAAAAATGAGGAAGACGTTTATTGAGCATAGGTTTCTAAATTTTTCTGAACTCAATGGACTACTTACGCAAATGAATTTTGTTGGGTATACTATTAACCCTTCTTCGCATCCAGTCATCAACCATGACAAAAGTACCCCCTTGAAGTCTTATTTAAGCGCTTTTCAAAATATCTAAATGTGAAATGACCATTGATTTTACCCTTTCTGGACTCGTTAAGCCTTAGCAGATTGGGAAAAAATTGGAAGAAATAATAATCATTACTATCTATATTGGCCAAAAGTTTTATGGCAGCAGTATACTATCCATCCCTTGAACATGGAACTTATCTAGCATGTTCCTCTTTTTCAGCTTCTCTTTTAGCCCTACCATCTTATGAGTTTAACCTTGATACCCTGATGTCCCTGCATCCTTGTATCCTGACACTTGTTGGTGTTCTTGAGTCTAAGCTGCCTAATATCTTTCGTGTTGTGCCTTCTATTGTTTAAGGGATTTTCTACTATATGTTGACCTTATCAACCAACATATCATGTGTCCATTTGACCTGAGTCTGTTCACCTTTTTATTCCATATCACTGCAAAATCAATCACTTTTTTACTATTTTGTCTTGATTGATGTGGGACTACTTATTTTCCACCTTCGATAGATCCATTCCTATTGACTTCAACAAATTATCTAGGAAGTGGGTTGAGAAACAACATAATACCTTAGATCTTTCATTCCTTTGTGGCAGGTTTATGTGTTTTTGATCAGGGGTTTCATTATTAGCTCCCAATTGAACGATTCTATGAGTGTTTGAATTCAACTCATTTATTCACACTCATTATATTGTACTAAGCATCTTAGAGACCATCTTCCTTACTAGTGGCCATCCTCAAGTCTGTTAACGATTTCAATATTGACCAGTAACCAGACGAATTATTGCATGTTCAACATCAACACATTTATTCACATGTGCAAATTTATGCTATTTTGTGGAGATGATTAAGACCTTGGGAAGAGGCTTACATCACTCATCCTTGTTTCCTCTCTCAAGCTGAACATTTTATTTCCAGAGACAACTTATCTCAGTTTGAATACACTGCAAAAAATTTCCACATTGTACTTACTGATGGACATGATCTCTCATATTGTACATGGATCCATAATGTATTTTCATAGCTAATGAGTATGGGAATTTGCGACTGAGGACATGATTTATATATGCCATATGTTTGATGTTGTTTGTAGCCTTTATTTTATTCATATTCTCTAAAACTCTCTCTCCTTGGTTGTTTTATAAAGTATTTCGGCCATCACCCTCTTCTTTAACCTCACATTTTATGGGGCATCTGTTATACATGAAAATACCCCGTCATCATCTCAGAGGAGAATACTATGTTTTTGGTTAAAATACACCCGTTTTTATAGCCTATATAAGATTATAACACAAGTTATGTACCATGAGGAAAACATTATCCTAGTCTATAACACTTTTTTCCCTTCATCTAACTTGTGTTACCAAAATTTTCACTCAATCACGGGGAAAAAAGCTTGAGTTAACTAAACTTTGACACTCTTGTTCACTTTTAGAAACTCATATGGTGGAATGTGATGTATCTATAATCACCTTTATCTTTTTCCTAAACAAGAAAAGCATACAAAAGTGGGAAAGAGCCATAAAGCATGGGGAATATTTTTCTTAAGCATAAAAGAATATAAAAAAGAAGAAGATAAAAATACATTTTATATGAGGAAACATTATTCACCCAAATTTTTTTCCCAAATTGAACTAAGGAGGAATTTGGGAATTTGCATAGCCTTCACTTTCCTATATATTGGATGCTTGGCCTTTGAAAAATGGATGGGAATTCTTGTATTGTTACACTGCTAAGACCTAAATTTAGAGAGAGAGTTTTGGAGCTAGTAGTTGGAGGAGGTGTTGCTACAACTACATCTGATGGTTGTAACTTTCCTTCAGCACATTAATTAATATAGATTGGTTAGTCTCCCTTCCATATATTTTTGTTCATTTTTAACTTATTGTGTCTGTAATGAGCACTTGTAAGTTTGTTTTGTTATAATGCATTCAATTATATTTAGTTATTTATTATGGTTTTGATTGATTATAATATTAGGTTGTGAAGGTTTATTTGTTCTCTTTCTTATGTGTTGGATTAATCTTTGGAGCTAGATAGGAGTGATTCCCAGTTACACTAAAAACTCCAACAAGCCTACATGCTTAGCTTATCCTTCACTTATAGTCTCAATCACTCCTTTACTTCTAGCATCACTGAAAGAGTTAAACCTTGTAATAGCCTTTCCCTTACTTTGTTTAGCCTATGTTTCCAGGAGAACCTAAGAGGGTTTTCTATTTGTCTAATTGAGAATTAAATCCTATAGCACTCTGATATTGAACATGATCCCCCTAATCATGTAATGGAGTTGCAACCACACTCTCTTTTCTATTGTAGCAACCCATCCACTTCTCTGGAATAAGCCTCATCTCCAAGTGCAAGAGACTACACCTCAAGAACCATAACTCCAACTAAATTTGAGAAATAATATACAATTAAGTTCCATACATATACAAAGCTTCATGGAGTAAATAAATGGCCAATACAAGTACATAAAAGTGACATATGACTCCTTTATAAGCACACATGTCATTAACCAATCACACTATAGAACCAGGTTTACATCGTTCACCCAATTTAATAGGGATAAATCAATGATATACAAAATAAGACATGATTTGGACACCCATCACCCATACATAGCTAATTCGACAAATTTTACAATACATACTAAACATTATGGGTCTCTCCATGAGAAATACACTAGTAAGTAAAAAAACAATGATACATTGATTTTAAAAATGCACGCAAGCGTGCTCCCCTATATGCATGACCGATAAAATGATATAACATAAGTATATGGAACCACTAAGAAACAATAAATTATCCATACAAAAACATCAATGATAATACAATACATAGCATGTGCAATAGATACAAGGCCTCTATGAGAAATAATATATGAACTATGCAACAACAACAACAATGACAATACGATACATGGCATATGATGGCACATGTATACTCTCAACATCTTATCCATAAAAGGGATCTTTCCATCCACATGTGTGTAGCTAACATTAACACCAACAATGAAATCTATACAATAACACCAAGATAACCAACAACAATCACCATTATCCACATAGGAATATGCATCATAATCATTTGAAAACAACAATATGAATAACATGACATAATAACAACAACATATGCATCCTCATCATCACAAATCATCTGTGAGGCTCATCAAAAAGAATTGTACCTATATTCTAGCAACAAATCAACACGCAGTAATAGCAACACTAGCAACATATGAAACCATAGAATCAATATCTACAATCATCAATAATATGTGGCCAAATAAGAAATGCATCCAAGAAGCAATAACAAGGAACCAATAAATGAAACAACAACAACAATATAAGATCTCAAGAAATCCCCCTGAACACATGCATCTATTTCCAATATGAAGATTTATCTTCATGTAATCTTTCCGATATGGTTGCACCTCCAATGGTCTTCATGCAACTCAATATGCAACTATATCCTCCCCCTATGACCATACAGGCCTTAGTTTTTTGTGGGATTCTCGTGTTTCTCCTTTCTCCTACAGAATTTGGTTGGTTGATCTTTGACATGTACATCACCTTCCTTCATTCTATGTGGTTGGATTTACATGTTTTTCTCTCTTTGAATGGGTCCCTTGCAATCGATGGAAAAACTGAAATCCTTGGTCTCATGGCCAATATTTTCACACACATAACACCTTCTGTGACCAAGGAACCGAGGAATGGATTGGTATCTTCTGCTGATATGATTTCTATTCCTTCCATGTTCCCTGAAGTCAATAGACCTATAGCCAAAATTACTACACAAGAAACAATAACCATAAAAGGACTATTGTACCTGACCATCAGTGAACTTTTTGATGAGGATAATATTCTTTACATGCATACATGAGGTTACTTATCCTTTGGGTACTCCTTTTTCCGAGAGGATTTTATCTCTTTATTACTACAATTTTATACTATATGTCCATGTTTTTTAGAGTTAAGAAATTTTTCATTGCTCTTCCTTGATTTTCTTTTGGATGATCTTCTAATATGAACATGGCTATCCATTTTTCCTTCTTTTTCCTTCATGGTGCATGCTTCTTCTTGAAATCCCAAATTGGCCTTGATGAGAGGAGATACTTGACTTTTAAGAATTTCATTCAAGAGTTGGGTACTCATCTCCAAATTTTGATACCGAGATAACTAATTATTTTCTTTTTCAAAATCACATCCCATTAAAGCTAATTCTGCTTCCAAATCTGTGTATTATTTCCTCATACCATTTTTTATTTTCCTTCCTTCTTCAAATTGAGTTTTTAAATTTGAAATTTATTCTTTATAGGCACACTACTTTTCATTAAAAAAATGCAGTAACATTTTCTAATCTTTATTCTTAGTTGTGAGCCTTTTAATCTTCACTTCTAGGGCCATTATCTTGAATTTATCTTCTCCAACCTTTCCAATACTTCATCTTTGTTGAAGAACTCTTCTTGTTGTCCCTCTAGATCATTATTTGATCCATCATTGTTATCATTAGTGATTTTATTTTCATCTTATGAATGGGTGATTCTTGCATCTTCTTCTTGTGAGGAGACTCGATTTTCATCTCCAATACGTGTGGAATCCTTTGTATTTTCCTTCACATCGACATGCAAGTGGAAGGGTCCTTCATACTTCATTGAAATCTGCAAGTTTCCTCCACAATACAAATTTTGTAGTCTGTCCAACATATCTTTTGCAATTTCACAATGTCTTACATACAAATGATCATATCTTGAAAGCCCACACAAGATTATCTCTTTATATATATAATTAAATTAATATTTTATTCCGTAATCTACAGATAAAAAAAATATTTTCTTCAAGAGACAACAAACATAAATCCAATTTCACCTTCCATGTTGCAAATTTACTTTCACGAAGAATTGAAACTCAATGTTGATCCATTTTGAAAAATTTGCAAAAATTATTCTAATACTCCCTAGATCTACTCTCCAACGATCAAATTGCAATCAAGAGCTCCTCTTTGATACCAATTTCTAGAAATGTAGAGAACTACTAAGAGGGGGGGCTAAATCAGTAGTGAATTCACTTTTATATTTTTCACCAATTAATTAATCCTTTAAAACATTCACAAACTGAAACACATAAGGAGAGATCATAACATTAAATACAAGCATAAAAGCATAAAAACATTCAACCCAGAAGACAAATATTTCTGGTGGAAAACCTCTTCGGGGACAAAAAAACCACCCTTGATGTTGTCGTGTTTCTTCCAGTTCTCTCACTAATATAATCAAATCATTTACATGATTTTGGATAGCCTCCATTAGAAAGGAGAAACCACCCTTGTGATCAGTATTTCTAGCATCCATCATCTAAGAAGTCTCTACTCACATGACTCTACAAGCCACCAGTTGTTGAACGAAACCACTCCCAACGAGCCTCACCCAGTTACCATTGGACTATCTTCCACCACGGATGGAGATAGAACTCCCAAAATATTGTTTTGTTGGCTACCATCAACAAGGAGCTGCCACATTTATCAAAATATTGGAGGCATGCTTTCATTCATTTTAAAACTTGTCTCGAAGGGGAAATTCACAACTCAACAACAACACATTAGTCTCTAAAAATAAAATCAATCAATACAAACACTACATAAAATAATTTGATAAACACATCAACAAAAATTCTCTCTCTAATAGATATATATGCTCACAAAAAAATGTTGCACAAAAACAATAAACTAGAGAATACACAAGCTGCTACCAAATACCAAATATATTTTCAACGAATCCTTACTTCATCTCCTTTCTCTCTGCATAAAATTTTGGCCGAAATACATCGCTTCTATCTTCTCCAATACCTGCAAACTGCTTCAAAATTTATGTATTATGTCTCTCACAACTGCATAAACTTCTCCTCTCACACTCTCAACATAGTGCACAACCAACCTATATATCGTTTTGCTGTATCCAATATATAAATGATCGAAAGTGATTAAATTAATAATTTTTGGAATCTAAGGTTCTGTGATCCATCATATAAATTAGTAAAATTATTTTGGTAATAATCACATGCAATGCAACATGGTTGACGCATTTCAAACCATCCAGTGTGGTTCATCATCAGGACTATGTGAGAGATCAGATCCGGACATTAAGTATAAATAGATGTAGAAATGGCTCAACTAGCCATTAGGATAACGACTAGTTTGACTTTGAATAAGTAATTATTCTATTATTTATTTATTTATTTAATTTTTATTTATTTGTTTATTTATTTATTTATTATTATTCTTATTATTTATTAATTTATAAAATGTTTAATATATCTATTCAACTAATTAATCAATTAATTAATTTAATGGTAAGTTATTTAACCAATAGTGGTGATAATATGTATATATGTAAATCTTTCTTATTTAATTTAATTGATTTAATTATTTAATAATCAATTATTATTATTAGTTCATAATTATAAATAATTTTTATATTTAACTATTTATAAGAGTCAATGTTCAAGGAAAAAGGAAATTATAACCAACGACCTATCAAAGAATCATACACTGAGTAAAAATAAATAAAAATAAATAAATAAATAATAATAAGAATAATATTAATATTAATATTAATAATAATAAAAAGTAAAAAATAAAAATAAAATGAAATGAAAAATAAATAAATAAAAATAATTGAATAAATAAATAAATAAAAATCAAGAATATAAGGCAGGAATCCAACACCTGCTGATATTCCAGCAGTCATCTCTATTGAGATTAACAGGTCTTTTTTCAATTTCAATGGCCTCTCTCAACTTACGATGATGGAAATGGTCGATCCTAGCAATGACCTTAGCATCTTCTATGCAAACATGATGGTTAGTCTTTTTTGCATGCTCAGCTAAGGTGGACAAGCGAGGTCTTCTATGTTTGATATTGGCAGCATGCTCACAGATCCTTTGATTAATAGACCGGCTAGTTTCACCAATGTAAGGAGTCCCAAAGGAACAAGGAATGATGTAGACACCTTTTCCATCTCTGGCGTCAATCTGATCTTTGACTGATTTTAGAGAACTGCGAATCGTATTAAGGGGCTTGAAATAAGAAGACACCTTATGCTTCTTAAGGATCCTAGCAATCTTATTAGTGGTACCCTGAATGAACGGAAGGCTGACACTGCCAGACCATTCACTAGGCTCTTTTTTATTTTTAACTAAAGGACCTTTTTCTGCTTTAAGGAAAGCTTTAAGGCCTTGTGACATACTATAACCATTTTTACAAAATAAATTCAATAGATGGGTCTTTCCCCCTCAAGGTGAGACTCAACAAAGATTCTCAATGCCCTAGTGGCTAAGGTGCTTAGGATGCCTAATTTTTCAGCAGGGAAATGGTGGGAGCTAGCATGACTATATTGATCAGTATGAGTTTTATTTCGAAAAAATTGATGGGAGAAAGAACCATCATCCTTTCTAAAGATAAGAACATTGAGGAAAGGAAGGTTACCCTCCACCTCATGTTCCATGGTGAATTTTATGGAGCGAGATTGACTATTAAGATGAAGGAAAGATTGACATAGAATTTGGCATTAGAGATTTGTCGGATTCCTCCAAGGGCATCATTAGGCAAGACTGTGCGGTCATCTTGAGGAAAGCCAAACCCCCCAAGCGCAACCTAAGTAAGCCTGAATTTGAGGCTTTAAAATCCTTAAATAATAATAAGGATATTGTTGTTCTTAAGGCTGAAAAAGGTGGTGCAGCTGTCATCCTTAATAAGGAGGATTACAGGAAGAAAATGTTAGATCATTTAGAGAATAGTGGGAGCTACAAGAAACTTGCTAAAAATCCCTTAAAAAAGGTCTCAAGAGCAGTTGTTGATGCTATTAAATCAAACATCATGGTGAGCTCCCTAAGTGAGAATTTGATTGAAAGCAACCCCCTCACTCCAATAATCTATGGTCTTCCAAAAATCCATAAGGATGGTGCTCCCCTCCGACCCATTGTTAATACCATTGGCGGTCTGACTTATCGTCTCGCCAAGTATTTAGCCCTTAAACTTAAGCCCCTCGTAGGTCGTACTGAATCCTTTGTTAAGGATTCCTCCTCTTTTGTTAAGGATTTGAAGGACGTTAAATTGGATCTTGATGATAGACTTGTTAGTTTTGATGTTGTTTAGCTTTACACCAATATCCCCATCAATGAGGCTACTGATGTTATTAAATGCATTACTGATCCAGATACAACCCATTTAGTAGGACTTTGCTTAACCTCCACTTTCTTCAGTTTTGAAAGCGAATTCTATGAGAAAACATGTGGTGTTGCTATGGGTTCTCCCCTTTCCCCGATAGTTTCGAATCTGTTTATGGAGGACTTTGAATCTAGGGCTCTTTCCTTGGCCCTTTTCCAGCCAAAGTTGTGGAAAAGGTTTGTAGATGATACTTGTGTTATCTGGCCTCATGGAAAAGAAAAGTTAGATCTATTTTTCCTTCATCTTAATAGTCAATCTCACTCCATAAAATTCACCATGGAACATGAGGTGGAGGGTAACCTTCCTTTCCTCGATGTTCTTATCTCTAAAAAGGATGATGGTTCTTTCTCCCATCAATTTTTTCGAAAGAAAACTCATACTGATCAATATCTTCATGCTAGCTCCCACCATTTCCCTGCTCAAAAATTAGGTGTCCTAAGCACCTTATCCATTAGGGCGTTGAGAATATCTTATGAGTCTCACCTTAAGGGGGAAAAGACCCATCTGTTGAATGTCTTTTGTAAAAATGGTTATAGTATGTCACAAGGCCTTAAAGCTTTCCTTAAAGCAGAAAAAGTTCCTTTAGTTAAAAATAAAAAAGAGCCTAGTGAATGGTCTGGCAGTGTCAGCCTTCCGTTCATTCAAGGTACCACTGATAATATTGCTAGGATCCTTAAGAAGCATAAGGCGTCTTCTTATTTCAAGCCCCTTAATACAATTCGCAGTTCTCTAAAATTGGTCAAAGATCTGATTGACCCCAGATATGGAAAAGGTGTCTACACCATTCCTTGTTCCTGTGGGACTCCTTACATTGGTGAAACTGGTCATTCTATTGATCAAAGGATCTGTGAGCATGCTGCCGATATCAAACATAGAAGATCTCGCTCGTCTGCCTTAGCTGAGCATGCAGAAAAGACTAACCATCATGTTTGCATATAAGATGCTAAGGTCATTGCTAGGATCGACCATTTCCATCATCGTAAGTTGAGAGAGGCCATTTAAATTGAAAAAAGACCTGTTAATCTCAATAGAGATGACGGCTGGAATATTAACAGGTGTTGGATTCCTGCCTTATATTCTTGATTTTTATTTATTTATTTATTCAGTTATTTTTATTTTTTTATTTATCATTTTTATTTATTTATTTTCATTCCGTTTTATTTTTATTTTTGTTTTTATTTATTTAATTATTTTTATTTTTATTTTTTTACTTTTTATTATTATTAATATTAATATTAATATTATTATTATTATTATTTTATTTTTTTGACCATGTATGATTCTTTGATAGGTCGTTGGTTATAATTTCCTTTTTCCTTGAACCTTGACTCATATAAATAGTTAAATATACAATTATAAATTAGTTACAATTATGAACTAATAATAATAATTAATTATTAAATAATTAAATCAATTAAATTAAATAAGAAAGATATACAGATATAAATATTATCACCACTATTGGTTAAATAACTTACCATTAAATTAATTAATTGATTAATTAGTTGAATAAATATATTAAAAATTTTATAAATTAATAAATAATAATAATAATAATAAATAAATAAATAAATAATAGAATAACTACTTATTCAGAGTCAAACTAGTCGTTATCCTAACGGCTAGTTGAGCCATTTCTACATCTATTTATACTTAATGTCCGAATCTGATCTCTCACATAATCCTGATGATGAACCACATTGGTTGGTTTGAAACATGTCGATCATGTTCCATTGCATGTGATTATTACCGAAATAATTTTACGAAATTAATAATTACCAAAGAGTTTTGAGCTCAAAAAATCTTTGTTCATACACTCAGGGAACAATTTGACATTTTGAACAAATATTCATCCTTCACTTGATCTTCCGCTATCTTCATTGTATGAGATATATTTCGTCTTTAACCCCTTTCTAGATGATCGTTAACCTTTTCTGACTTTTTATGCAAAAATCCTGAACAAATACCATTGGGAAAACTCATAAAAACACTTGAGATGCATGAGGAATATGGAGAAAACACCCAGAAAGGGCAACACTCCTTTTGTTCTACAACCTGAGTTTAACACTTTCCTATAAGCCACAACCAACATTAGTAATGCTCTGTGTTCCACTAATATATTGTGTTAGTCCTTCTTAGGCCTCCTTCCACATCAAATCTGTCAACTTTGCTTCAGGAGGATGCTTGGTACATTATTCTCACCTTCCACAAGAAATTTCACCTCATGACACTAATATCAGGTATTACAAGGGCATAAACAAGGGCATAAAACTCATGAAACTCATAACCTGTAATAGATGAGCTCCACCTAGTAGCTCAACTCTTCAAGAGCTCTTCCAACATCTCCAACACCTATAGGGCCTCCTGCACCATCTCTGAAAGCTATCAACTTCATCTAGCACTTGTACAACCTTCAAAACATCAGTAACATGCTCTGTAACTATTATCCATCAATAATAACATCATCATAGAGGTAGATACCTCTGCAACAAGTCAAGGACATAAAGACATAATTCTAAACTTCTCAACAAGATCAACATCTCTAACACATGTAGTAGCATCATCAAACTGTCCAAACATCTTTAGCACATCTCTAATCAACCTTTATTTCCTGCACTAGCTAGGCATATGTTGCACTAGGTAATAACTATGTTGAAATCATTGCCAACCAACAAAGCCATAACATGTTTGGTTGTAACAAATCAAACACTCATCGCAATCATAAGGAGGACTACTATCACTAGGTTGACATAAACCATATGACAAACAATACCATGACCGTGTTGACATCAATGCCAACACTACAACGGCAATATGTTTAACATATTAAAATGGTTGGTGCAAGACTAGAAATTTTGTAATCTCACTATGATATAGAGCATCCATGTTCAATACTTGAACTGGATGAGTTCAAAGGAAAGGGTCTTGTATAGATATTGTAGATAAAGGATTTGTAGTTGCTATAAAATGATGTGCTTGATGATTTCTTACTTGTGTTGGTTGTATCACTATTAATGTAAAAGGTATGTTGATTACTTTCCATCAATGTAGGTGTTGGGTGTAGCACTGTGATTGAATGACCATATATATACATTGATTGTGAGATTTCCTGCATATACATGACATATTTCATAAATGTGAAAAGTTATAAGCTATACAATGGTAGATGCTTATATTTTAAATGGCCTTTAACTGACCTTTTATATTTCATATGATTCTGTATTACTGGCCTTAGATAAAGAGGTTGAATGTACCTCTTCTGCTATGCCTTGATTGAGGAAAATGTTTATTTCTCTATTAGTGTTGATAGTATCGATATATAGATTGAATGAAGCCAATGAAGGTTGCCATTATTTTTATTAATTGAAGGTTGATTTTAACAATTAATAATAGAGTTCTCGGTAAATAACCTAAACCTAATTATGTTGATGATCTTGATTAAGGATTTATTTCTAAAAAAACCTATGAGAGTAGGATAGTAAACTTGCTAATATGAATGTATATGTAATTGTGAATTTTTTGAATGTAATTGTGTCTTGGTTTGAGACATATGACCGATGAAAAAAAAATTGGGGATATGTGAATAGCTACAAGGATTGTGCTTGGCTTAGAATAGTGAAATGAGAGATGACATATTTATTCATATTCTTTCATTTATACATTGTTAGTTGAGTGTATGTGGCAGCACATAGTGAGACCTAGTGGTAGAAAAAGGAAGCTTGTATCATGGTGGGGAAGAACAGGATATGGACCAATCCCATCAAAGAACAAGTACCTTCAAGAACTTGGAGGTTGAGCTCGGGAGCTCGAACATCAAACTGAAGAGATGCAAGGATGAAATTTTGAAGCTTTCTAAGAAGAAGTAAAGGCTAGCCAAGGTGAACTTAATGTTGCAAAAATGCCTACAGGAATTGAAACAATGGGCTTTACCCTCGAAAGAGGGAATTTTTGTTGAAGTTTGCAACAAGAAACAATGAAATTGGCATCCAGAAGAAACATGACAAAACCTACACTAGCGTGGGACCATAGGTCATATAGTGATGGGTCCTAGCGATACATTAGTGTGCAATTCAATTTATTTAATAAATTGGAAATGTGTCTAATTTAATTATCCCTTAATTAAATTGGACAATAAAATGTAATCTTATCACTTAATCACTTGTAATAGTTAACAAAGAGTGATAAAATCAGTTAGATCATGAATTTCAAGTTGAAGGTGGTTGGTGAGGCATGCAGAGTGATTATATGTTTTTAAGAGTTCAAGTTGTAGTTAAGTGCATGAGAAATCAGTTAACTCAATTAAGTGAGTTAAAGTCAGTTGACTTAGTTGTAATTATTTGTTGCACTAGTGAGATATCAAGTGAATTATATCAAATTTAATTCACATGCAGTGATCTTCCATGCAACTGATGATTTACTATTAATAGTTGCATGCATGTCAGTTCCAGTGGAGACCCGGTTGAGACAAAGATTGAAGGGAAGTTGACTATCAGTTGTATTATTAGTAGACTACCTAGATGCAGTTAAAACACCACATGATTGCCCATGATACTTGCACAGTTGAGAAAGGCTAAAATTCCTAAGGAATAGGGATTGCATTCCTCATGAATTGCATGAGCAAGGCAAGCTGAAGACAGGTTGAGAATTGGCTAAGTGTTGGCCCGATTTTGTCTGAATCAGTGTGAGATGATTAGCAGATTGTAGGATACTCTTGTGAGAAGAGTGAATTGTAATTGTTTCATGATTCCTTGGTTCATTATACAATATATATAGAGGAGTTTTGAGTAGCACGCTTTCCCCAGGAAAAACATCTTTGTTGTGGATTGTGTTAGAAAATTATATATTATAGAGCAATGCAACACATAAAATATGCGGAAAAAACAAGCACACAAAACACATAAAACCAAAGAGACATAGATATATGTGGTTCACCCAGTTTGGTCTACGTCCACCCCGAACAACCAGTCCTTCCTTTCTATTATCCAGCAAAATGAAGAGACACAACCTACAGCAGATCCATTGTAATATCCTCTGTTCTCTCCCACAATCTCCCTATCTGTTTCTCACTCTGAGAATACATGTATAATACAAAATCGCAATACAATGCCCTCATACAAAGCAAGGGGTTGCCTTCTAGGGCAGAAAACCCTAAACTAAACATAAATTCTACCGTTAGATCATCTGCCTAATGAACGACCCAGATTGACTAGAAGTTACTGTACTTTTACAAGGCAATTTTATATCTTTTTTAGCTTCGGGGGTCCTGCCCCTGAAAACCCCCCGCTAGGGGGGGGGGGTGTCCATAAAGTCGCAGCTGCCCCCCTTGGACCCCCAAGGCAGCGTTTAATTATGGGCGGCGTTTCTGCCCCATTAAGGTACAGGGGTCCAACACTGTGATACAAAATAAACAAGATAATCAGGCTCCACACCCAACAAATTGATTTTCTTCTTTCTTTTACATGGTGTGATTGCGCAATGTGTTTAATTTCCGAAAATTAATTGTAGAAGGATTCAATATTTTTCTCTAGTATATTGCATGATCAGATTGAATCCATTGGTATATACATATTTTTTGTATAATTTCTACATGGTATCGAAGCACAGGAAACCACTATAGTGGAGAAGAAATTGAGTTTGTGACTTAATAGTATTCGAATTTGCAAAAGTATCCTTGGTGCGACAGGCGGATCAAGATCGAAATAGATTTCAATGGCTTGATATTGGAGTATGCACTCGAGGGCAGATCTAACTATATTGCGTGGAAATACAGGATGGAGGCAGTACTGGAGGACAATGGGTTGAAATAATTCATTGATAATGACATTCCCAAACCCACTGCAGCAGATGCTGCAAATCTTGATGCTTGGCAAAAGAAGGTTGCAAGGGTGAGGAGTGTCTTATTGGAGGGAGTACGAGACCACATTGTTTCAAGTATCCATGGAAAAGTGACTCCATATGCAATGTGGAAGGCTTTGACATATCTGTTTCAAAGAAACAAATATCATATAAAATTAGCACTGAAGGACAAGCTCAAGAAAATAAAAATGGAGAAAGACGGCACTATTACAAAATATTTAACCAAGTTTTTCCAATGTCAAGATGAGCTTGGGAGCATCATAATTACTTTCGCGGATGATGACTTGGTGAGCCTAGCTCTTCTGGGCCTTCCCAAGAGTTGGCATAGTTACCAGGACTCTGTTAATGGGAGGGAGAAGCAGCTAGATTGGGAACGACTTTGGTCAGATTTGGTGCAAGAAGAATTCAAGAGAAATACCAGGGATGGATCTTCATCTAAAAAAAATTATGAAGGAAATTTCACCTTGGGTATTAAGGCGAAGAAGGGGAAGGGAAAAAAATACTATTCCAAATTTGAGTCCAGAGAAGAAGGCAAGGAGCGTGACATGTCCAAAATGAAATGTTTTCACTGTCACGAACATGGAAATTATGCCAATAATTTTCCACAAAAGAAGAAGAACAAGAAGACTTCAGGATATATATCTGGTGAGGCTATGGACTTGCAAGTTTAGCTTGACTACTTTCTCATTTCATTCATGGTGTCAAGTGCGTGAGATCGGTGTGGTACCTAGATAATGGTGCATCTTTCCACATGACAGGAGACAAAGAACTTTTCAGTAGCTTGGAGGAGAAGGACCTCCAGATGCATATCGAAATGGGTGATGATGGGTGGTATAGTGCTACCGGGATTGGTACAATTATCTTCTAGAGAAAGTTAGGTAAACCCTTCTTATTAAAAGATTTAATGCAGGTACCAGGCTTGAAGAAAAAATTAAATTCAGTTGCAATGTTGGAGGATAGAGGCTATGATGTGGTTTTCAGTGAAGGGAAAGATTTTGTTCGACACAAAATCCATAGGACAAGCCAAGAAGATTGGGATTCATGTGAAGAATCTCTACAAACTTGATGTAGATGGTTGCGTAGCATTGATGGGTAAAGCAGACAAAGTGATGAGCCAGGATGAGGGTGAGTTATGGAACAAGAGATTGGGCCATCTAAACCACATAGCTTTAAAGGTAATGCAACATATTTCTACAGGGATTCCAAAGGGTACTCTTGTGCAGATAAACACATGCAAGGGATGTACCATGTGGAAGTGTGATAAAGCCATGTGATTGTCCCTTGAGAGGGAGCTTGATTTTCATTCAAATGAGGAACTGTTGGTTCCTAAGGATGAACCTAAAGATGTGGAGATCATGGAGTGGTAGAAACCACTCGTGGAGAGACCTCCGGGAGGGGGGAATTTCGAGCCAAAATGGGAAAAGGGAGTACATGCAGCTATACCTCTAGGTGTGAGGTGTGGTGATGTGCAGAATTAATCCCAAGACGAAATTGGGAAGGATCCATTGAGATGGTGTGTCTCATGGATCGAACCTGAATATGAGGTGCCCACAAAGAAGCAGTAGTAGGATCGGTTAGATTGATGCAGTCAAATGTTAGGAAGACAAAAATTAGAGTGACAAGTGTTAGATACTAGAGCGCAGATCAGAGTTGGTAGCAGTGCAGAGTGCATGGATGAGGATGTCAACATTGCAGAGAGTCCAATAGACATGAGAAGTAGCTAGTAGTAGTTAGAAGACTCTGATGATAGATGCATTATAATGATTCAGTTTTTTGGAGGCTATTCAGTTTCAGAAGTGTTGCATGCAAAAGTTGCATGTGCGAGAAACACTAGGGAAGTGTTGCATGCAAGAGTTTCATGCGCGAACAACACTAGATAAGTCTTTCATGCAAGAGTTGCATTTCACATGCGAGATTTGCATGTTGCATGCAAGCGATGCATGTGTGCATGCAAGGACATTCCAACATACAAGATCAGGACAGATTGATTCCTTTCTTGTTGAGAGGGAGTGTTGATGTTTGCAACAAGAAACAATGAAATTGGCATCCAGAAGCAACATGAGAACACCTACACTAGTGTGGGACCATAGGTCATGTAGTGATGGGTCCTAGCGATACATTAGTGTGGAATTCAATTTATTTAATAAATTGGAGATGTGACTAATTTAATTATTCCTTAATTAAATTGGATAATAAAATGTAATCTGACCTCATAATCACTTGTACTAGTTAACTGAGTGTGATAAACTCAGTTAGCTCATGAATTTTAATTTAAGGGTGGTTGGTGAGGCATGCCAAGTGATTCTATCTATTTTAGAGTTCAAGTTGTAGTTAAGTGCACGAGTTTAATGCATGAGAAATCAGTTAACTCAGTTAAGTGAGTTAAATTCATTTGAACTAGTTGTAATTGTTTGTTGCACTAGTGAGAGATCAAGTGAATTAAATCAGATATAATTCACATGCAGTGATCTACCATGCAACTGATTATTTACTATTAATAGCTACATGCATGTCAGTTCCAGTGGAGACCCAGTTGAGACAAAGGTTAAAAGGAAGTTGGATATCATTTGTATTATTAGCAGAATTCCCAGATGCAGTTAAAACACCACAGGATTGTCCATGATACTTGCGCAGTTGAGAAAGGCTAAAATTTATAAGGAATAGGGATTTCATTCCTCATGAATTGCATGAGCAAGGCAGGCTGAAGAAAGGCTGAGAATTGGCTAAGTGTTGGCCCGGTTTTGTCTAAATCAGTGTAAGACGATTAGTAGATTGCATGAGACTCTTGTGAGAAGAGTGCATTGTAATTGTTTAATGATTCCTTGGTTCATTATATAATATAGATAGAGGGGTTTTGAGCAACAAGCTTTCCCAGGAAAAACATCTGTGTTGTGGATTGATTTTCTTCTTTCTTTTACTTGGTGTGATTGTGCAATCGTGTTTAATTTCTGTAGAATTAATTGTTGAAGGATTCATTATTTTTCTCTAGTTTATTGCATGGCCAGATTGAATCCATTGGTATATACATATTGTTTGCATAATTTCTACAACTTGTGCTAGAAGAAATAATCCTCGTGAGGATGATAAGGAAATAATCCCATTCATGTTGGTTTTATAAGGAGGAACACTTGAGAGGAGACTATCCCCGCCAAAAGAAAATGAAAGGAAATAACCCTAGCGAACTAAGGTGTTAGGAAAAATGTTGAGAGGGGGGGGTGAATCAGTATTTAGATCTGATTGAAAACTTTTCTTTGGAGATCTTTTTATGCATTTAATTCTTTGATTAGATTATTGCATCATTCATTTAGTAAGCAGTGCAGTAGTAACAAAATAACTCATCACACATAAGCAACACACATGAACACCAGTATTTAAGGTGCAAACCCAATTTGGGAGAAAACCACCGCTGCTGTAGACTCTGTTTTCAATATTTATTATAAAGAAAACCTTCTTACAATTTTTGTGCTGGTGCAGACTTATACCAGCACGTAGGCACCCACCTGCAGAAGGCTACAACCTTCTCTCGTTCTCCAGCCTCTACTGGAAGGGAGCTCCAACCCCTTGATTTTTATCACCAGCTTCTACTGGCAGGATACTTCCACTTTCATACAGAAGACCTCAACCCTCAAATCCACCAACTTTCTCCAATTTCTTCATCAGACTTTCTTTAGGTCTTCATTATTTCTTATTGATCTTCATAGAGAATCATCACTTCCTCGATCAACTCCGTAGGTGCATCATAGATTTAGCGTTATCAGACAACAGAGTTTGATCATGCAGATATCTCTTAAAAAAAGATTTATTTTTGACAATCCCTCCGCATGCACACCTTATACTCTTATCGTCTTCTCCTTATATAGTTTTTGCCTTTATTAAAACCATGAGTTAAAAACCACTCAAATGCTAATGGCATTCCTTTGTCAGTATTTCCTTTAGCTTACCCCACGAGGCTCTTTAATTTCTTTTTAATTTATTTATCAATTTGAATAAATTGATAAATAAATATATTTACAATTTTTGAATTCCCAATGTATTTTTCGAACTTTTATCCCACTACCGAACTTTAGGATTAAGGTTACAACACTTCGCACATATACACGGTCAATCGCAGGAGTTCAAATTATCTATGTGCGCCATGCCTTATAACTAATGTTTAACCCTTCGGACTTTAGAGAAATATCCAACTCTTTCAAACAATTAACCTTATGATAAACCTTTGACCCCGGGCCCACATCTATAGTCAATAGCCAATACAACACGCGCACCGTACCATAAGTAAAATTCACGCAAGTCCAGCGTCCGATCACTGTTAGATAGCAAGCCTCCAGATCGACGGCATATATGCATATCGCTCGACCTCCGATGCCAAACGTTAACGTGCGATGGCCGCTGTACCTTGGTTAAATTTCGCGCAGCTTTATCAAACGACCACCGTCCGATGGCTTCCCTTCAGATCAACGGCGCACAACAATATCGCTGGGCATCCTAAGTCGAACAATAATGCATGATGGTGCGAAGTGACAAGCGGTTTTGCAGGGGTCCACCTCGCCACGCGTCGAGCATTCTATGGAATTGGAGCCAACCTCTTGAATACCGCTCAATCCGCAAGAGCGGTGCGATAAAAACCGGAAACCCCTTTCACTGTTCCTCGTACGATTCTTCCCACTCTTCAATGTATTATTATAATTAAGTTGCACTTTAATTTTTTGTCTTTTTAACATAGGTTGCTACCTTCCGACCTCGCCACAACACAATGTCACTCTGTCTTCAATTCTGCTATGATATATATATATATAATATCTACCTTCATGATCGGAGTTCTAACGTCAGCAATTCCGGGGGTCTCCAATCCTCCAGTTGCTCGACATATGCTGCCCCTCCAGAATTTTTCGTTCAGTATTATCTTCTGCGTGTGTAGAATTGATTTTCCCTTGCTCCTCCTTCCTTTCTCCATGAACGCCAGTCAACTCCTTACTAACAGCGTAGACCCTTCCATGTGGGGCTTAAAACCATGTCTTTTTTCATAACATATATTCAATGAATATATAACTCCACTGTCTTAGCATCGGTTTCTCGAACAACGTACAGAGCACCATTAATCCCCTCACAGGGTTTCTAACTTATCACGGATTCCATCAGGATGCATACATATGTTCAGACATGAATTACCATTCACTTATTCTTTTCTATTCGATGGCCTTTTTCTCCTACTCTGTCTTTGAACAATTCTACTTCAATTCACTTCTTGTCTCTGTTCCTTGACTGATACTGCTCTCTGTATATGCACTTTTCCTCTGGACCTTTGTTCTTTGCTCCTTTGCTTTTCCTCCTTTTATAGTTACTGTTTCAGATGCTCCTTCTTTTCCAATTCCTTTGCCATCAATGACAATATTTCCAACAATCTCCCCCTTTGGCATTGATGGAAATACTCTTATAGAAGCCCTTTCCTCAGTACCTTTTCCTCCCCCTTTGACATCAATGGAAAAGGGTCAATCAAGCTCCTTCATACTGACAATACCAAGCTCCCCCTGAGATCATGCTGCATCTTCAAACATAGTTTTCAATTAAATAGCAGAAATGACTGATATAATCAAGATCAAAAATTTTCAAGCATGAGATTAGACTACAAAAAATAATTAGAATGCCAACAATGCATCCTGACCAATGCTCCCCCTTGAACGGTGCATCCAGAGATGCCCAACTGCACCTCACAACCAATTTGATCTTCTGTATTTAAGTAGATCCGATCTTCTGCATGGAAGAGACTACTCCCAGTTTCTGTCTGATATATTCGAATGTTTCCTTGGGTAAAGGTTTGGTAAATATATCAGCAACTTGTTCTTTGGAGGGCACATATTCCAACTTCACCTTTTTTTCAAGAACTTGTTCACGTAAGAAGTGATATTTGATGGGAATGTGTTTGGTCTTGGAATGCATAACATGATTCTTTGAGATACTGATGGCACTTGTGTTATCACACATAATGGATATAGGAGGTGAACATTTGATTTGAAAGTCTTGTAAGGTTTGCATCATCCAAAGAAGTTGAGTGCAACATGATGCAGTAGCCACATATTCTGCTTCTACTGTAGATAAGGCAATAGAGCTTTGCTTCTTGCTAAACCAAGATACTAACCGAGGCCCCATGTAGAATGCACCACCACTAGTGCTTTTCTGATCATCAACATTTCCAGCCCAATCTGCATCAGTGTAAGCATGAAGAGTGAGATCAGCATTCTTTGGGTACCATAGTCCAAAGTCTTGAGTTCCTTATAGATATTTGAATATTCTTTTGACAGCCTGAAGGTGAGACTCTTTTGGATTAGCTTGGAATCGTCCAACAATTCCAACTGCATGCATAATGTCTGGTCTAGTCCCATTGAGATAAAGTAGACTTCCTATCATAGATCTGTATTCAGGTTGATTCACTGTGGGAGAATCATCATGAGAACTGAGATTACATCCGGTTACCATTGGTGTACTTACAGGTTTGCATTCTTCCATACCATACTTCTTCAATATTTGCTTAAGATATTTTGTTTGTGATAAGAATATGCCATCTGTTGCTTGTTGCACTTGCAAGCCAAGAAATAATGTTAGTTCCCCAAGTAAAGACATTTCAAATTCTTGCTGCATATCAGAAGCAAATTTCTAACTCATAGACTCTTCATTACTTCCAAAAATGATATCATCAACATATACAACCACAATCAATAGTTTATCATTTTCAGTTTTTGTGTATAAGTTGCTATCAATAGACCCCTTTGAAAATCCTTGTTGATGAAGATATTTGTCAAGACGATAATACCATGCCCTTGGAGCTTGTTTGAGACCATATAGAGCCTTTTAAGTCTACAAACAAGATTTTCATCATTTCCCAAAATGAATCCTTCTGGTTGTTCTATATAAACTTCTTCTTCTAGATCTCCATTGAGAAAAGCAGATTTAACATCCATTTGATAAACTTTGATTTTTTGGAAGCTTGAAAAAGCAAGAAACATTCTTATGGCTTCAAGTCTAGCTACGGGAGCAAAAGTTTCTTCAAAGTCTATACCTTCTTGTTGAGCATACCCCTTGCAAACAAGTCTAGCTTTATTTCTTATAACATCCCCATTCTCATTTAACTTGTTTTTGAATATCCATTTAGTTCCAATAACATTTTTGTCATGAGGTCTTGGTACTAATTCCCAAGTGTGATTCTTTTCAATTTGATCAAGCTCTTCATTCATGGCTTGAATCCAACATTCATCTTTGCTAGCTTGATTGACATTGTGTGGTTCAATGGTGGATAGAAATGCCAGATAGCTAGAAGATCCCACAAGAGTCCTTCTTGTTTGTACACCTGATCCCTTTTCTCCCAAAATTTGAGATTCTGGATGATTCTTTTGAACATATCTGGATGGAGCTTTTTCAGATAATTCATCTTCGGGTTCTTCATTGGGTTCACTGTCAATATCATTTCTATTTGATGTAGAAGGATATATGTCATCATCGTCTTCATTTGTTATTTGTTTTTCTTCTTTTGGAGCTGCAGGAGACTCATCAATAACAACATCAATACATTCAACAATCTTCCGAAGTCTTTTATTGTAACATTTATATGCTCTACTCTTAGAGGAGTAACCAAGAAGTATTCCTTCATCTGCTCTGGGTTCAAACTTGCCAAGTTTTTCATCATTATTTTTGATAAAGCATTTGCTTCCAAAAACTCTAAAATGCTTCACAGTGGGAGGATTACCATACGAGAGTTCATATGGAGTTTTATCACTATTTACACGAACATGTGCCTTGACTAAGAATGTTCTTGACATGTATTTGCTGCCTTCTCCCAAAATGTGTGGGGGTTCAGGAATCATCAAGCATAGCTCTGACATTTTATTGTTCTATTCATTCTTTTACGCAACACCATTTTTGTCACATGCCAACTATATCATGTCTTTATGCCATGTTGTTCACAAAATTCAAGGAATTCATCTGATGTATATTATCCTCCTCGATCAGATCTGAGGCACTTAATTTTTAGATCTAATTCATTCTCAACTAGTGCTTTGAATATTTGAAATTTCTCAAATGCTTCATCTTTGTGTTTAAGCAGCCCAATCCAACACATTCTAGAGAAATCATCAATGAATAAGATATAGTATTCTTCACCACGTGGTGAATTTTTCCTCATAGGTCCACATATGTCAGTATGAATGAGTTCAAGAGGCTTACTTGATGATCCTTCCTTGTCATTAAATTGTACTCTGGTTTGCTTACCGAATTGGCAAGATTTGCATATGATATTTTCAGGTAGAGTAATATTGGGAAGATCACGAACAACTTTAAGTCTGCTTGATTTGTTGATTTGAGAGAAGCTCAGATGCCCCAACCTTCTATGCCATAGCAGTTTTCTGAAGATTTACTCAAGTAACATTGTTCTTTGCAGTTCTTCAATACATACAGTTTGCTTGGAGTTCTTTTTCCTTTTATAATTGTTTTACCTGTATCAAGATCACGAACCACACATTCTTTTGAACTAAAGACAACTTCAGTTCCTTGATCACACATTTGACTTACACTTAACAGGTTATGCTTTAATCCATCCACATACATGACATTATTAGCTTTCACCTTTTCTTTTAGAAAAATAGACCCTTTTCCCTTAATGACAGCAGGAGTATCATTTTCAAATGTAACATTCTTTTCCTTTTCTAGAGCACTATATGCAAGAAGTTTGTTTTTGTCACCTGTCATGTGTTTTGAGCATCCACTATCAATGTACCATTAATTTTCTTCTCCTTCTGCAAATAAAGCTATGCCACAATTTTCAACCTGTAATTCCTTCTTTTTCCATACTTTGGAGCTTGAAGGAAGATGCTCTTTTGGTTGGACTTTGCTCCTGCATTCAGATTCTTCATGGCAAAAGTTATTGCAATAAGCACATTCAACTTCATTTTGAAGAGGAGAAAAGTTGTTATAGGTATTCTTCTTTGGTTCAGTATCCAACCTTTTCTTTCTTGCTTCTCTTGTCATGATGGTTTTGCAAGCAACACATTGAGCAGCTTTGTGACCAAAATTGTGACAAGTAAAACATTGTCCATTGAAATAGACATTTTTGTAATCACAAAATCTTCTTGGGTACGTTGATTGGTGTTTCTTTGAAAGATATTCTTGTTAGTGATCTTTGAATTGAGATGATCATGCTTTTCCTGTAAAGATTCTTTATTCCCTTGCTGAGTGGCAGCATGTTGTATACCAGCTGTAGCTGCTTTTAGATAATTTGGTGCTGAAGCCTGAGAAGATTCTCCGATATATCCAAGACCTGTCTTTATAAGAGGAGAAAGTTGTACCTTGATAATCTCATTTAAGGTTTAAGATCCTTTAGAAAATCTAAGATTCAAAGTCTTTACTTTCTCAAGTTCTTTTCTTAGGCTTACTACTTCACACTCTAATTTCTCATTGTGTTTCTCATTTTCTTCAAGCTGATTTTTCAAAGTTTCTATGGTTATTTTACTCTCTTCTAAGCATATTTTGAGTTGATTGTTTTCATCAAGAAAACCATTGTCCTCTAAAGCATCCAAAAAAGTATCCTTTTCTTCTTTAGAATATTTTTCAAATGCCATGAGAAGTCTAAGATCTTGTTCACATTCTTCTTCACTATCAGATAACCCATCACTATCTTCATGAGTATAGTAACTTTTTCTAGTGCTAAACCGATTCTTATTCCTTCTTTCTACTCCCTTCCCTTTTTTATGTGTTTCTTTATGAGGACACTTAGCAGCATAATGACCAAATCTTCCACAATCAAAACATTTGAAAGGAAGCTTACCTCTGAACCGTCCTGTGCCAAGTTGAAGTTTCTTTACAAAATTTACCTCATCTTCTTCTGAGATATATCCTGATCCTTCTATTTTTTGTACTTCCTTCCCTTTTGTAGAAGCTCTAAAGACTGCTTCTTTGACTTCAGATGGTCCTCCTCTTCTCATTTCATATGCAGTTAGTATGCCATGAAGTTGCACCACAGTAAGATTTTGAAGATCCTACTTTTCTTCAAGAGCAGAAACTTTTGACTCAAATTTTTCCGTTAGTGATCTTAAAATTTTCTCAACCAAAGTAGATTCAGTTATTGTTTCTCCCAGATTTCTCATACGATTTACAATATCATCAAGATGTAAAAGAAATTGGCAATGCTCTCCTCATTATCCATTTTTAGATTCTCATATTGAATTCTGAGAGTTTGGAGTTTAGCACTTTTTACCTTTGCATCACCTTCATAACTTAGAATGATTTTGTCCCATATTGCCTTTGTTGTATTCAGTTGCATGACTTTGAAAAATTCTAATTCAGTTAGACTTCCCAATAGAGCATTGACCGCCTTTGCATTTGTTTCATCATTCTTTCTTTCCATCAGATCTGTTGGTACTGCAGCTGGATATTGATATCCTCCTTCAACAATTTCCCATACATCTGCTCCCAGAGAGTGAAGATAGGATCTCATCCTTGTTTTCCAGAAAATTAAATTATTTCTGTTAAAGAGCGGAAGCCTGATAGATGTTGTTCCATCTTGATTGCTCATCTTGCTTGATCTTCCTTCTAGCGGCTAAGATTTTTAGAAGGACCTGCTCTGATTCCAATTGTTAGGAAAAATGCTGAGAGGGGGGGGGGGGGGGGTGAATTAGTATTTAGATCTGATTGAAAACTTTTCTTTGGAGATCTTTTTATGCATTTAATTCTTTACTTAGATTATTGCATCATTCATTTAGTAAGCAGTGCAGTAGTAACAGAATAACTCATCACACATAAGAAACACACATGAACACCAGTATTTAAGGTGGAAACCCAATTTGGGAGAAAACCACCACTACTATAGACTCTGTTTTCAATATTTATTATAAAGAAAACCTTCTTACAATTTTTGTGCTGGTGCAAACTTATACCAGCACGCAGGCACCCACCTGCAGAAGGCTACAACCTTCTCTCGTTCTCCAGCCTCTACTGGAAGGGAGCTCCAACCCCCTGATTTTTATCACCAGATTCTACTGGCAGGATACTTCCACTTTCATACAGAAGACTTCAACCCTCAGATCCACCAAATTTCTCCAATTTCTTCATCATACTTACTTTAGGTCTTCATTATTTCTTCCTGATCTTCATAGAGAATCATCACTTCCTCGATCAACTCCGTAGGTGCATCATAGATTTAGCGTTATCAGACAACAGAGTTCGATCATGCAGATATCTCTTAAAAAAAGATTTATTTTTGACAATCCCTCCGCATGCACACCTTATACTCTAATTGTCTTCTCCTTATATAGTTTTTGCCTTTATTAAAACCATGAGTTAAAAAACACTCAACCGCTAATGGTATTCCTTTTTCAATATTTCCTTTAGCTTAGCCCACGAGGCTCTTTGATTTCTTTTTAATTTATTTATCAATTTGAATAAATTGATAAATAAATATATTTATAATTTTTGAATTCCCAATGTATTTTTCGAACTTTTATCCCACTACTGAACTTTAGGATTAAGGTTACAACCCTTCGCACTTATACATGTCCAATCGCAGGAGTTCAAATTATCTATGTGCCCCATGCCTTATAACTAATTTTTAACCCTTTGGACTTTAGAGAAATATCCAACTCTTTCAAAAAATTAACCTTATGATAAACCTTTGACCCTGGGCCCACATCTATAGTCAATAACCAATCCAACACGCGCACCGTACCATAAGTAAACTTCGCGCAAGTCCAGCGTCTGATCACCGTTAGATAGCAAGCCTCCAGATCGACGGCATATATGCATATCGCTCTACCTCCAATGCTGAACGCTAACGTTCGATGGCCATCGTACCTTGGTTAAATTTCGCGCAGCTTTATCAAACGACCATCGTCCGATGGCTTCCCTCCAGATCAACGGCGCACAACAATATCGCTGGGCATCCTGAGTCAAACAATAACGCGTGATGGCGCGCAGTGACAAGCGGTTTTGTGGGGGTCCACCTTGCCACGCGTCGAGCATTCTATGGAATCGGAGCCAACCTCTTGAATACCGCTCAACCCGCAAGAGCGGTGCGATAAAAACCGGAAACCCCTTTCACTGTTCCTCGTGTGATTACGCCCACTCTTCAATGTATTATTATAATTAAGTTGCGCTTTAATGTTTTGTATTTTTAACATAGGTTGCTACCTTCCGACCTCGACACAACACAATGTCACTCTGTCTTCAATTCTGCTATGATATATATATAATATATCAACCTTCATGATCAGAGTTCTAACGTCAGCAATTTCGGGGGTCTCCAATCCTCCAGTCGCTCGACATTTGCTACCCCTCCAGAATTTTCCGTTCAGTCTTATCTTCTGCGTGTGTAGAACTGATTTTCCCTTGCTCCTCCTTCCTTTCTCCATGAACGCCAGTCAGCTCCTTACTAACAGCGTAGACCCTTCCATGTGGGGCTTAAAACCATGTCTTTGTTCATAACATATATTCAATGAATATATAACTCCACTGTCTTAGCATCAGTTCCTCGAACAACGTACAAAGCACCATTAATCCCCTCACAGGGTTTCTAACTTATCACAGATTCCATCAGGATGCATACATATCTTCAGACATGAATTACCATTCACTGATTCTTTTCTATTCGATGGCCTTTTTCTCCTACTCTGTCTTTGAACAATTCTGCTTCAATTCACTGCTTGTCTCTGTTCCTTGACTGATACTGCTCTCTGTATATTCACTTTTCCTCTGGACCTTTGTTCTTTGCTCCTTTGCTTTTCCTCCTTTTATAGTTACTGTTTCAGATGCTCCTTCTTTGCCAATTCCTTCCATCAATGACAATATTTCCAACACAAGGGAATAGGGAATTGTGATGCAAGATGCCGAGAAAGAGGAGGGGGAAACCCCTCAAGCTCTATGATATCTATATATATATATAATATTTCCATGTGTAATAACACAAGGGAAATTCAGAATTCAAGATTTTTATGCACCCTAGGAAGAGCCTTAGACTTCTTTTGTTGAATATATATGTATGTATACATATATGTAAGTACATCTGTATGCATTTTATGGTGGAAAAAAGCGCCATGAAGGATGGATTCAGGGGCATTGAGTCAATTTTATTGTTATTTTTTTTTACATTTATATGTTATGCTTTTTAAATATTAACTTTATGATTTTATTTCAATTGATTGTTGGTTGTGCATGGCCATGTTTATTTGTCTATGGTTTTTCTTTATGATTTCTATTGTGGATTTCATGTTGTTTTGTATATGAATTTTCTTTAAGATTTTTGTTGTGTATTTCATTTTTTCAATGTTACCCTTTGTTTTGTCTTCAAGTTTCCTTTCAATTTCATAATTTCTTTTCAATTTTTATGCGTGGGTGCCAATAGAACAATACAAATTGATAGAGGCCTACACATAAACAATGAGTGTAAATGAAAATGAGAAAGGCCAAGAAGGGGAAATGCATGATTGGAATGAATAATAACATGTTAATGTTGGGTAAGATGGGTTGTAAAAAGGCCAACAGTGGAGCATATTGAGAGTTACTCTTGTACATTAAAATAGTCACAAGTAAAATCGGAGTGGCTAGAAATCATTACATACCATAAAACAAAAGAAAAATGGAAGGAAGAGGAAAAGGGAGGAGTTATGGGAAGAGAATTCCCTTAACTAATGCATGCTTTTCTTATATCTAGGGAGTTATCTAACCCTGGTTTTAATTGACATAAGTCAACATCTTCCATGTCCTTGATTAAGTGGATAGTAATATGACAAAAAAATTGGTTGCTTGGGTCCATGGGAATGATGGACAATGAAATGGAACAAAGGAAGTTCAATTAACCTTAACTCTAATTACACATGTAATTATGTATTTTATACAATATGATGTTGATGAGTATATATATGAAAATTCCATTGTGTCTGACAGGGTTGTCAGGGATCATTCTTTCAATTCATTTAATGTAGATGTGAATGGAATAAAAAGGTTCATGTTTTAATGAGGAATCAATTGAGAAAAAGTATCTCTGGTTTTTCTATGATCTTAATATCATTTGAATATGATTATCATGTTGTGCCCATGCTTTCATTACAAAGAGGGAATGCTAAAAGATATATCAATGTAATGAAGCATTATGATCTGGGACATGTAGGGACAAGTGTAACAACCCCTGGTTTATTTTCCATGTAAATAAAATAATATCAAGGTTATGGGACATGTATTCCAAGTTGAATGGTCGGTAAAAAATATAGTGGGAATCACTTGTGGATTAACAAGCGCTATGGAATTTGGAAAATGCAAAGAGTCAATAAATGACATTTAATTATGAAAATAAAGGAAAATAGGAGAAAATGAAGGTGAAGAGGCACATATTTGCATACAAAGGAAATTAGAGGAAAAATCAAGGAAAATGAAGAAAATAGAGACCTCAATGATAAAAAGGCATCAGAGAAAAATTCACAACTTTTTTCAGTTCAATTTTACCTCTCTCCTTTCATTCCCTCATTCTCTAATACTCTTTCACACTTAGAGAATTCTTGGAGCATGCTTGGAGCACTTTAGCATTCACTGGGATTGGAGAAATAATGCAAATCAAAGAAAGAAAGCACACAAAGATTGTTGGAACAATGAATATAGTTGGATTTATTTGTAGGTAACAGATTTCATGTGTCATTTCCTTACTGATTTTGGATGCATGGTAAATGCATGTGATTTATTGGTTATGTGTTTTCATTGGAATGGATATTTTTTTTGGATTGAAAATGGTTTCTTTCTTTCCTTGCCATTTACTGGATAACCATGGTGTTGTGGGTTATCCACTTATTGTTATGATTGATTCTTAGGTTCCCTATGGATGTGGGTTGGAACAAATGTTGTAGAAGACTTGGAACAACCTGGGTTGAGTTACTAGTTCCTGGAATTTGTAGGCTAGGATAAACACTCTGGAGCCTTGGTGGTTGAGTTACTAATCCTTGGAGACACGAGTGCAACAAACGATCTAGAGCCTTGATTTAGTTGTGGGTTGAGTTACTTGTTCCTGGAGCCTTAGACAACTTGATAAATGAATAATTTGGTTTATTTTAGTGATTTATGGATAATATAGGTGAGATCATAGTGGTTGAGGCTTGAGGCGGTTTGGCCTATGGAATCCCTAGTTGGTTTTGTATTTTTTTATCCCATGAGATCCCACATTCATGCTTGAAATATAGAACGAGGTTTATTGGATAAAAGAGAGATCTGTTCATCCCAATATATGATGGGGGGGTACGTGGAAGTCCCCAACTTGGTTGAAATTTTCATATGTTAATAAGATTTGTTTTCCTATTGTTATCTATAAGCACTTGTACTAGTTATCTTGTTGATACTATGGATTTTTTTCCATGTTTTCTATTCTGGTTATTTGTTGGTTAGATGATGTATTCTATCTATGGCTCTTGAAATATTTTGATAAGTTGTTAAATGGTTTATGAATGCATGGGATAAAAGTGTTATTGTAGCTAGCTAGAGAGGGAATAGAGCCTTCTTAGTGTTTCTCAGATGAACAATATCAGTTTATGATGAGATATGCATTCATGACTTGAAGCATTCATGTTCATCATATGTTTGTCGAAATGTCTATCATGGAATAGGCATGTCTAGGTAAATTTATTGTTTGAATTTTTATTGATTAACATTTTCATCACCTTTAATAGTATTTTGGAATGTTACAGGCAGTTATGGGAAATGGTCTACAGGCTAGCCTAAGAAACTAGCTCAAATATCGGAATCGTTGGCACATAGTTGGGGATTGTAGGCCATAACCGCATGGAAGCAAGCCTGTGAGTGCAGTTATAGGGTTCCAACCACATGGAGGTAGTGTCAAGGGCACAGTTATGGAGTTAGGTCAATGAAAAAGGCTCCAATTCAGGGATTGATCACTAGAGTGGTTTTCATCCTCCTAAGTGGTTTGTGGTCCATGAGGGATGTCATATTGTTGTTGGTTTTTCATCCCCACTTCCATAATTGGAACTTGGAGGTCAGGTCATATCATAGTGACACTTTTCTCATGTTTACTCTGGAGATATGGTTAAAATTGGTAAATGTGGGATGGGGTGTTACAACAAGGATGGAAAAATGAAAGAGTAATAGACCTAGGATTTGGGTTGTGGCTACATGTGGAAAAATCATGGAAAAGGGAAATGTTTAGGTGAAGGAATAAGATCCTCTCGATTCCCAATTTGGCTGGAGGCCTTATATCCTTTGGATTCATAATTTGTATGGGTGGAGAAAATATAGTCTTTAGATGCCCGATGATATGTGACTGGAGTGTTGTAGTCGAGTATAATGTTTTGTGCATGCTGTATTATGTTATGTGTACATGTCATGTTGTATATATGTATACGTTGTATTGTGCCACATGTATGTGTACGCGTTGTATAATATGTTGGGATGGGTAGGTATGTGACTATCTCGGCCCTTCTACTGTGTAATGTGTCAAGTGGAGGTGGCTTATCCATTGTATCCCTGATGATAATATTCTATTGAAAAAAGACTACAAGGATTGGTAGTTCCCATATTTGCAAGGTAGTGGCTGGGCTTATATATATATATATATATATATATATATCACGGCTGGAGGTGAGCCTTTGGATTCCCTTGTTGCTTCGAAAATTGATCCAATTTATGTACGAGAAAAGAGAAGGCCACTGTATGCTTGTCTAGTTTAGAAATCGATCCAGTGTGTGTAAGGCAAGAGGAAAAGATCAAATTAATCTAAGTATAAATATTTCATTCATTTTTATAATTTCTAAGTTATGGATTTAATTTAATGCTTTTATTTATGTTGTTTTATGATTTAATCTGTTTTTTTTTTTATAGGAATCAAAGTAAAATTCCAAGTTCACCACATGGATAATCTACCATTGAGGTATGATATAAATTTATTACAATTCCTTATGATGAGTCTAATGGAAATTTATGTGCCATGTAGAAAAGAATAGAATTTCCTAGTTTGGGTGGATGGAGTTGGCTGCAAGGATATACCAACAATGATAAAATAATTAAAGCATGCAACAATACATTGGAAAATATTTTATGAATAGGTCCATTGTGCGACACTAGCACCTAATGGTGCTCAATGATTACCAAGAAGCATGCTATGGCCAGTATGAAGTGTTGAGGGAGGGGCGTTCCTTAGTTGTGAAATCCTTTTGATGTGAGGAAGCCTTTACAAGGAATGGATTTCCCAAGGGACTAATAATTAGAGAATGGGATGCTTGTACTTGGAAGGTGATTTACTCCATGGAAGGGGGACCGAATCATTTGAGGGACTATAAATCATAGAAGGGGATGTCGTAAAATAATTTCAATTTTGAAAAAGTTCATGAGGATGGATGGATGGAATCAAAAGCACATTAGGGGTGTTTTGAGAAGTAATGGGTATGGAACTATTCACTGATGGAACAAAAGAAAAAGAGAAAAACAATGTTGGATGATGGAGTTAGGAAACACTCTAGGAAAAAGTCAAGAGAAAAATTTGAAATTCAGTGTAGCCAGCACTAAGAAAATACAAAGGGGCCACTGAAAATGTTTGATCTAAGAAAAATTTCATGTTTATTTAATTACTAAGTAAACGAACTATATTTATGTAAAATGTAATTGTAAATGATCTGCATTATAATTCTCATAATGATTTATGTTGGGACTAAGCATGCTTTGCACTATGTTTAGGATTAGAACATGAAGTATGATGTTCTTCCAAGGGGGGCATGACTATGACAATCCCAAGCTAATCCCACTTCATTGTGAATATTTAATATACTTTTATTTTAATTAAAAAGGCTATGATATGGAACATGGATTTTACATACTTGGGAGGAGGTTTCTAAGGAAGTTAGCGATGCATTTATTAATATTAGTAATGGGCTGACTAGTGGCCTTAATAGAGTTGATTGTATTATTGAAGGTAGTTGAAAAAAAGGAGGTGTAATGTCCTTATTAGAAAAAAACTACAAGAAAAAGGATAAAAATTAAATGGAAAAGTATGGGTTGCGTTGGCCAGTAGGAGAAGAACCATTGTGAATGATATTAGGAGGAGGCTATAGGGAATGTGGACCCGCGCAACTATCGATAGTTGTAACACCAATAGTGGGAGGAAATTACGATAAAATAAATAAATAAAAGACCATTATTAGATTAAGGGGAGAGGAATCTCATAGTAAGTGAGAACAACCATGAGAAGTGGAGTCTAAGAAATTTTCTCAATGGTTTGGGGCATTACTAGAATGGAGAAATCATTGAATCAGGGTAGAGGGGACACCATGTGAATAATTCATATCTCTTGTTCCATATGGGTGGATATCCATATCTCTTTCCCTGGGACTATTATGAGGTGTGCATGCCATAATCCAAGGGAACACACTGTGGGAAAAGGGTCCGAGATGGGGAATCCCCTCATCGACTGAAGAGGAAGGATTTTTGTCTCACCTCATCCATTTGTAATGTGCATAATCACTTAGTATGTTGTATTACACAGTAGGCTAATATGTGGTGGAAATTTTATAATGAGAATCAACTGCAAAACAAGGCTAAGGGCATGTCCAGTGGCGACCACATGGTGATGATGTGGAAATTTCCACACAAGCAATACCAATGACATATAGGCATGAGCTTGATGGCATGGTCAACCCATTTGAGGTGGATGGCTTCCATGTGGGCACCATATGGGTGCCACGTGGAAACAATTAGTGATGTGATAGGATATTATTGGCCTAAAATTTCAATATTCATAGATTTTGATCTAGAAGTCAGATTGATACAAAATTTATATCATCAAAATATTTCTCCTACCTAGGCACAATGGTAATGTCAGTTTTTAGATTTAAAGAAATTTCAAGTTGAGGAATTTTGTGACCCCATTTCCATGACAAAAATATGGAGGTTGATCTAAATGAAGGTAACACCTTCCATCTAGCTTGGGTTATATATGGGAGGGATTGTTACAATACCTTAGCATATGATTTTATACATACTTGTCCTGCCCTAGGAAAATATATTCTAGTTAGTTTCACGCCTCCAATCCTAATAATTAGTGCATGAGCCCAATATCCTTCATATAAAACTCTGAAGCAAGGTCCTCCTTACACATCCCAATGAGTCTCTTTGATCCTATTAAGAAAATATCATCAAAATAGAGGAATAAAATGAACAACTCACCGTAAACAAGTACATAGTACAAGTTTGAGTCTACCATGCTCTTGGAAAATGCCAATATAAGTGTGTATCCATCAATCCTAGAGTACCATGCATGAGGTGTTTGCTTAATTTTTTTTAAGGCCTTATTCAATCTGCATTTATGAGACTCCCTTCCATGCACCTCAAAGCCTTAAGCCTTATCAATATACATTGTTTCCTTAATTACCCCATTGAGGAAGGAAATCTTCACATCCATATAATGAATCTTCTACCCCATCTCTAAGGCAATAGATATTACTACCCTAATATATGTATGTTTGGAAACAGGTGTGAATGTCTCCTTGTAATATACTCCTTCCTTCTAGGATAACCCCTCACAATGAACCTTGTTTTGTACTTACCAATACTTCCATCTATCACATGCATGATCTTGAAGATACATTAAGAAGTGACCATTGACTTCCCTTTAGGCCTTGATACTATCTCATATACATCATTCCTCATGATGAAACTCACCATGTCATTCCTCCAAACATGGTGGTTTATTGCCTCTTCAAAGGTAGAAGGCTTAGACTCACTTATGTTGTTCGTCAAGGAAAATTAATTGGAAAATATGGTTGGTGGTTACTCTCCCTAAAAGTGTTTCTAATATCCTACACATGCTCCTTAACATCTCTCAATGTTTTCTCAAGCCATTTTGGTCTCTCCTTGGCAGAGCTTGAAGGAACATCTCGCTTTTGCTCCTGATATGAAGGTTGTGTTCCTATTGTTGGTGCTTCTAGTCCTTGCTCAAAATTTAGAGCTTATTGATCTTGATCCTCTATTGTTGGATTTGTCCCATGTGACCTCATAAAGGTCATACCTTCTTCAAATCTGACATCCATAATAATCAATATCTTCCTCTCTTCTAGAATGTAGAAATTGTAGGCCTTTAAGTGTCACTCTATATGAAAAAAACACCCCTCTCCAATGAGGGCTCCAATTTAGTCCTCTTCTCTAAAGGAATGTGGACATACATTGGACCACTGTTGAGAGTTTTAATAAGAGATTAAACCTCTTAATATTTAATTGTCAATCTGGGGCTCGTATGCTTCGAGTTGTACTGTGTTTTTGGCTAAGCTTATGATTAGAGCATATAAATTCCTTGTTAATGATCGTTAAGTACACACTCTTCTATCAATTAAGTAAACTAGCACTCAATTTCTCTCTCTTCCTTGAATTAAATCAACCAAATTGAATCAATATTAAATTAAATAAAAATTCAAATAAATCTAATCTACATATGAGAAATATTAATCACAATCCAAGCAATGAAAATTACTATTTAAATGATATTAATTTCAATCTAAGTAATTGGAATCTCAATCTAAATACTAAGATCTATCTAATCTAAATACAAGAATCTTAAATCGATCAAGATTAATTTAAAATTATACCACACTTATGCTAAATATCAATCCCAATAATATTCACTCTCATTCAAATGATCTTAAACTAAGGAAATGAACAAAAAAGACTTCAAATAATCTAGTTCCCAGGATGTAGAAAACAAATCAAATAAGCATTCAAACTAACCTCTGTCACCACTCTTCAATTGCTTCAAAAGAGACTAAGTAAACCAAGATTCTAATTGACATGATTTTAGATCTAAAAGACCGCAAAATAGGTGGTTTCCTTTATCATTTCATGGCGGTAATGACTTCATACTATGAATAGAATGCTTGAAGAAGACAATATAGAGACTACTTTTATTAATGCACCATAAGGTTTTTGATTTTAAAATGGTCTTGTTATTAGATTTTATGCATAATTAATGGAAGGAAATAGAAGGATAATGATTTATGAAGGACTAAATGTGTGGAACGAGAAGTGGTGAATAATTAAGCTTCTTTAACCTTCTAATGAATTAGAGAATCATAAGCCAAATTTACCTCAAGTTTTACCTTTGTTGTTGTTGTTCCCGGTGCTGCAAAATGAAGTGGAGGATGGGATGGCTGGAGCTGATGTGATTGCTGATCTGATATGTTGAAGAAGGCTAAAGGATGAGCTAAGGAGATGAATTAAAGGGTTGAAGAATGAAATGAAGGTCCCCTTATCCCCCATGCCTGAGGAGTTGTATGTACCCAAACAAGTGAGGAAAGGTGGCTGCTATTGCAAATGATAATGGAAATGCTAGTACACAAATCCAAAATGCTGCAAATTTGCGTTGAGATCTCAAAACCATCTAGTCTTCAACCGCTACACACCCATGTGCAATATTTCTTATGTGAATAAATGGTGTCTATGTCGAACATAAGCAAGCATCATTGGATTACCAACCATTGAGGATATCGTTAACCAATGCGAGATATCCCACCTTTGATGTTAATGGGAATCAAGCACTAGGTACATTCTACTAGCCATGAATATATTTGTTGGAGTCGAATGGACTGCAAAATTCATCCACCAAGAAACATTGATGTATTTCCTTACTAGATGACAAGGATACCTGCCTAAAAGGCATGCAGGCTCCCAAGTACCTTATCTAACCCTAACCTTGGTCCTAGATAATATGCTGATGTTGATGGGACAAGGCTCGTTGGCAGGCGGGCCTTAAGGAATCCCACATCAACCAACTCGAGTACAAACAAAATAACTCCAAATATACATGATTTGAAGAATTTATACAATTTTACAAACTTTATTGGGAACCTTGCCCACCAGTTACCTGGTTTTCAAGAAAATTCCCTGTCCAGTTGCGCCAGAAAAGTTGGTTTTCACAAAAGGACTTATTTTTCTCTTTACTATTTTCATTTATTTATTTATTACAATACTAAATTTCCTACTACATTGAAAAAAAGATGTCCTCCTTCAAGTGAAAGAGAACCTCCAATGAAGCCATGTGTGGATCAGGTGCAAAGATATAATCACGTCCAGATTTAACGTATAAAATCTAGAAGGTATATGAGCATGAATAATCAACAGCTTTGAAAGATGTGATACAAAGCGAATTTGAAGATGAGAGTGGTAATTTTACTGAATTGTAATCTGGAGCCAATGCTCGATGTAATCCTGGTGGTATTGTCTAATTTCTTCTTTTGGACCACTCTAAAAGTCTTCCTTGGTCATGCCAAACAAACTTGGATAATTGGTCTCTGGAATGCCTACAAGGCTTGCTGTTGGACATGGTGAAAGTTCTTTGATATCAGGTTCTTTGTACATGATTCATCGATCTCCTTGGTAGATAGGTAGGAGGAATCAAGGGATACTTCCAAATATTTTTCTGGTTGTGGAGAGATAGATAATTTCCTGAAATTGGTCAGGATGAACTCTTCCTGAGAGGCAGATATCCCAACTACTGCTAGGATTTGAGAAAGTACTTTGAGGGAAATTCTTCAAGCTCTGAATCAATATTTGATTTCTCTTGCTGGTTGAT
The DNA here is from genome assembly GCA_034641835.2 of Pinus albicaulis. Taxonomy (NCBI): domain Eukaryota; kingdom Viridiplantae; phylum Streptophyta; class Pinopsida; order Pinales; family Pinaceae; genus Pinus; species Pinus albicaulis. The sequence continues at coordinate 1,047,913,334 of CM076570.1, read as the reverse complement.
GATCCCTATCTCGCAACATGGATTAGTACCCAGGGGTTCTTACAACACCCAAAATGATATAATGTTAAAGATTGGTATCTGAAGATACATGAAATTAAAAGCTATTGGCTGAAATAAAGCTCAACAAACTCATAAAAAGCTGGATCAGAGTACTATTTAATCTATTGAAAGAAAAACAATTCAAAAATTAAATGTCTCACATAATGTTTCGAATTATTCTAAGGCCTATGCTACTTGGATGGCTTAGCCATGGTTCTTGTAGATGTGCCTTACTAATTCTGTGAGATTTACACACTTTTCAAATTACATGAAATGCGGAAATGAAATCACTTACATAATGTTTCAGAATACTCTAAGGCCTACTTCTATTTCTACGCGTAAAGGAAAGGAACTAAAAGTTCAAAGATAAGAAAAAGTGATCAGACTTTGAAGCAACCCCAACATAGTGGATGCATGGCTCTTCACTCATGTCTTACCATACTCTCTCCACCCTCTGACTGCCTTGCAATACCCTTGAAACTCTGTAATAAAAATCTTACCTGAACCAAAATACAACTCCCCAAAAATGATGCCAAAATTTTGAGAGTTTTAATTAATGATTAAACCTCTTAATATTTAATTGTCAATCCAGGGCTCATAAGCTTCGAGTTGTACTGAGTTTTTGGCTCAGCTTATGATCAGAGCATATAAATTCCTTGTTAATGATCATTAAGTACACACTCTTCTATCAATTAAGTAAACTAGCATTCATCTCTCTCTGCCTTGAGTTAAATCAACCAAATTGAATAAATCTTAAATTAAATAAAAATAAAAATAACTGTAGTCTACATATGAGCAATATTAATCACAATCCAAGAAATGCAAAGTACTATCTAAACGATATTAATTTCAATCTAAGTAATGGAAATCTCAATCTAAATACTAAGATCTATCTAATCTAACTACAAGAATCTTAAATCAATCAAGATTAATTTAAAATGATACCAAGCTTATGCTTAATATTAATCCCAATAAAATTCACTCTCATTCAAATGATCTTAAACTAAGGCAATGAACAAACAAGACTTCAACTAATCTAGTTCCGGGATGCAGAAAACAAATCAAATCAGAATTCAAACTAACCTCTGTCACCACTCTGAAATTTCTTCAAAAGAAACTAAGTAAACTAAGATTCTAATTGACATGATTTCATATCTAAAAGACCGCAAAATAAGAAATTATTTTATCCTTAGATCACTTTAATCAAACTCAATAAATCATTCAAACATAAGCACATTGACTAATGGTTCTACCAATAACTAATTACAATTATAATGAATTGCAAAACTAAACTACAACTCCAAACAATGATTCAATGGTCTCGTTGCATTTCTTTCAAATACTTGGTTGGAAAAACACAATGTTAGAATAAATTATAGTGGATCAGTAAGGTACATAATCGTTTTCAATTCATATTTAAAATAAATGGAGTTATCGATATCTTGTTTATCCAATTAAGAAGCACCTTTAAATATTCCAATCGTAAACCTGTAACAAAGAAGTTATTCATGAAATAAAATCATTGATCAACAACATTCATTGTGGTATGCAACGAGTTGGAGATGAAGTATTTATTTAATTTCAAGAAAATAAATTATTGTCTTGACTACATAATCGTAATGATGATATTTAATTAGCAAATGCTTTCAAAATAAAATCCCTACACCTAGATCTATCCTACGATGTTTTACAAAACTTACTTCCAAGAGATGGTAGGCCTTTTCCACTCCCGGAGCAAGTCTAAACTAAATCAATGTCTAAATATTAAGCAAAACCATAACATTTACAAAGAATTCAGGGCAAAGTCAAATTGTATTAAGATTCAAATCATAAGTTCACTTACATACACTCCTTCAATCATTCACATTGTCTTCCTCCTCCTTCAAAAACTTCCCAAGCTTACAATACAAACCATGGCTGAGCCATTTATAAGATTTAGAAGGCGAATTAGTCATTTTCCTCAATTCTGGAAAATTGAACAATTTTAACAAACTGGCCTCAAAGAGATTCACATATCTTCCTAACCATGAAGAAATTTGGAAAATGGTTTGGAGGGAGGCTAATATGTTATATTTTAAACAAAAACCTCTCTTGGATTTGTATCATTCAAATCCATCTCCTCGAAAATATTACCCAAAGTTGGCTATCTGGCTCTTTTTGCAAGGTTCTAGAATTCTGGAAAAACAATCATTTTTTACCAAAATGCCTGCAAGACCCGCATATAAATTTTAGAATAATTTGAATATGGAGAAAATGTTTGTAGATATACATAATTTTTTATATCCTTAAAAAACCCATTTTCTTATATTTTCCAGATTCACCTCGAGCTGCACACAGATCGAGGTCAAACTTGGCAGTTTGGAAACTTTGCACATTTTGAGCAGATTTGTTAATCAGCTCCTAGGGACCCACATGTGCGACCTGGATGCAATCCCATGCATGGAAAGGTATTAAAACATTATTTTGGTCAATAAACTCCCTTGGTTTTCCCCGGAAGCGTGTTGGGATGTCAAAACTCCAAATTTGACATTTTCATACTCTACTTACAGTAACTAGTTTAACTGGCTTGTGAAGAATTTCGACAATGGAACCCTATGAAAAATGAACTTATAAAAATTGTCATTAGAAAATCATGAATAAATCATCTCTAATCATAGAAAAGCTAAGAAAATTAATGATAATAAACCACGAGGAGTAAGTCATGAATTGGCGACAAGTGATGGAATTATAGTGTGAAATGAGTGTAAAGGTGTCAGAATTCAGGCTATGAATGGCGGTAATATATAGTGGAAAATTAGGCATATTTGAGGCCCAAAAACTACCAAATATATGAAGGTGGTTCACCTTTGATTTCACTCTTGTAAAATCCTCCTCAGGAGTACTGTCCTCCATTGCCTTGTAAGGACTCATGTTTTATTATACTCGTGTTACAAGTCTCTTCCCATAAGAACATAGGTAAGTCTTGATCAAGGATAATTTCCTTTACTGTTCCAACTATTCTCTTTTTCTTCCTCTCTACTGGTCCATTATGTTGTGGATTGTATGACACTGTCATTTCTTTCTTGATTCCTTCTTCTCTGCATAAATCCTTAAAATTTTTGGAGGTATACTTACCCCCATTGTATGATCTCAGAACCTTGATATTATTCTCTATTTGGTTTCCCACAATATATTTAAACACTTAAAATTGAACAAATACCTCTTCCTTGGCCTTCAAGAGGTAAATCCATGTCCTCATGGAATAATCATCTATGAATGCCAAAAAATAGTTGTATCACGAGATAGAATCCATTGAAATAAGACCACACACATTTGATATGAATCCATTGGCATAGGGCCACATATGTTAGAATGCATCAAATCCAATACACCCTTGGACCTAGTCTCACTTCTAGGAAATGTTTCCTTGGATTGCTTTCCAAGCACACAACTTTACACACACTATTAATATATATACTGAACTCTAGAAAACTAGTTACCATCTTACATAATAGTGATAAAATCTTAAATCGTAGGTGTCCCATTCTCCTATAATAATTCTCACTCTAGATATCATTGTTATGTACTAGGGATTTCATTGGATGTCTTGTCAATAGATAGAGGATGTTATCTCTACTACCTATAAATCACCTCACACTAAGATAAACCCTTTTATCCTGACATATACCTTATTTTTTGTAAAAATTATCTCAAGACCTTGTCATCCATGGAAAAAAATGAGAGTAAATTATTTTCCAACCTAGGTACATACATCACCTCCTTCACCACCATAAGACTCCCTATGTATATGTGGAACTGTAAATTCCATCTCCTACATACTGACATTGTCACCAACCTCCACATGTAAATATTTGTGCTTGTTGGCCATACTGGTGAAGATATCACAAGATCCCATGATGTGACAAGATGCTCCACTATCCATAAACCACACCGCTCTTGTAATGGTACCATAAAAATATAATACTAGAGAAAATTCTTTCTCAAAATTTTCAGCCAACTCATCCATCTATGCAAATGCAACTATTATTGTTTTCCCCTTTCCTTTCTTCTTGTGTGGACCTTTTTTGTATAATTACTGAACTTCTCACATGCAAAGCACTTGACTTTACTTGTGTAGTTATTCCCTTGCGAAGATGATCCTCCACTCTTATTTTCCTTGGCTTTACCCTTGCCCTAATTTGATTTCCCAACAAGAGAAAGTTTCTCCTCATATCAACCTTCATGTTGTCCACAAGTTATGAGTTCCTCATAAATATCCTTTTGGGTGAAATTATCCCATAATATATCCCAATCAGGAAGGTTATATTTGGCTAGGATACATGTCACAAATGTAGCCCATTACTTGGTAAACAATTTCAATGCTACTTTGATAAGTTACATCTCATCCACCTCTTCCCCAATAGGTTAAAGGTCATCACAAAACTACTGAATCCTTATGAAGTCCAAGGCCACAATCTTAGATCTATTCATCTTGTTGCTATTCAGCTTCTCCCTTAGCACCCTTTTTCTAGTTTGGTTGGTCACTTTAGTACAACTTTGTCAAGGTTTTCCACATTTGATAGGTCGAATATTTATCCTTTATGTGAGGGATTATGTGATCCTTCACACCATAAAAATGGTGCCCCTGGGTCTTGTATCTTTTATCTTATGTTCAACTACTTTGGTAACATCTTCAGGAACTTCTATCTATTGGCTTACAATTTCCCACAAACCTTTCATCATTAAAACAAAGATGGTTCTTTCCTTCAATCGAATTAGGTTTATAACCCCCTCCAACCTATCTTCATACCTTAGACTTGATTATTTCATATTTCCATATCAACTTTAGCCACAAAACCCTCGTTGCGAAATAAAATTTCTACTGTTGTAAAATAATTTGTTGTCGCAAAGCCATTGTGATATATTATCCCCCCCACATAGTTTCTATAACTATGATGCCATGATAAATTATTCTATACCATATTTTATTTACTTTTCTTCAATAATTTATTAAAACTCAAAATTTATTAATCTAAAATATTTTTGAAATTGCGATAAATAAGCACACTGATATATTAACTCAAAAAATAAAATGCAACGGAACTAAAATGGAGAGGTTAATTACACAACAATAAAAAATTTATACCCAACAAAATATTCCTTAGAAAATATAAGTTCTACCCATAGAGATTACATAGAAAAGCATAACTGCTAGGAACTTGGAAACTCAAACCCTATGGGAAAATTAGCCTTAAGGAAATCATCCCCTAGAAATCAGCCCTTATAAATAAACTTGGACCTGTCTCACCAACAAATCAACCTCGTTTTTCATCTCACCTTGTATGAATCCTACACACTTAAGCAATCGAACTCTCTAAATATTTCAACCTCCTCCAAAATTTGACCCTCGTCTTCAAAAACTCAGTATCCCTCTTTCCTAAACTTGGCCTCCTTGAATTTCTCCCAAAATTCCATACTTCACTTCTCCTCACTTCTCTTGAGTCTATTCAAGCCTCTCGCTCTAGATAAAATTGCTTTCTCCATAATTGTGTGTCTTCACCTCTCCCTTAGGTTTATTTTATAATTTCATTAAGCCAAAATCCATAACCCTAATATCCTAAGCACTCAATGGCTAGGATTAAATCGTAAGCCTAACTTGAGGTCAATGGTTGATATTTTATCCAAGTCACTTAAATAATTTTGTTATTTATCGTTATAAATTTGGCCTAATAGTCCACAATAATTAATTATTGTACTTTTCCTAAGTTAACCTTAGGAAAGAAACGATAATATCACTTACTCCACTAAGAAAGCACCTAGAAAGGTAAGCAACTATCTTCAACATGTTAAGACACCAAGCCAATGCATAAGACCTTCAGAGGTTACAAACTAAATATTTGTTCCTTCATTCATTCTTGGATCCTTTTGATTTAGGATTATAATTGATCATCTCTACAAGGAATATGAAACAGTGAGTGATTCTAGTGTTAATCAAGAAAGTATACGGTTTATTGGATATAGTACCTCTAACTTGTATGAGGCAATCATGATATTATACCGCTTGACATCTACTATAGCATGATTTTTTCCTATTATTGCATCCCTTTTAGTCCCTTTTGGTTACAAGTAGTTCAATGTTTCCTTGGTTTAATTTTCCTCTTTCTGAATTTATAGGCCTTATGCCAAAATCCTCCACATTCAAATCGTTTGACTCTTGGATGAAAAAAAAGAAACTATTGTTGTTAACTTAATGGTTTGTGGCACATATTCCCTACATGAGTGTTAGTCGCTATGCATTATTTTTTATGTTCTTCAACTTATATTATTTCATCAAATGATGGGCATGATTATTCTATAGTATTAAAATCATTCATATGGTTGACAAGTAGTCAAAAAGCAATAGATGTAGGTATACAATTGATGAGTAGTTAATGGATAGTGATTGTGCCCATATTGTTGATGGGTAGTAAATATGTCTATATAATTGATGACAATAAAACAAGTATATAGCCAATGAATAGTTGACCAAATTGTTTAGTTGATGGATGCTCAATAGGTGGTGGACGTAAGTGTATAGTCAAGGAGCAAGGTATATTCAATGACCAAGGGGTTAAATTGGTAACCAAGGAATTTTTTTTGTTGTAAATATGATTATGGAGAAAATTTTGTATCTTAGTGCAAAACACTCAATAGTGGATAGAGAATGTTGTGTACACTACATTACTAGTTTAAGACACATTTTGAGGAAAAATGCCAAGGAAAGATGTACTACTAAAACAAAGAAGATGAATATTACATACTCAAGCAGGGTAGCATAATAGAAGAGTAACATGAGAGAAAGTTTAAGGAGTTAAACAGTTATGCCCATGGACTTAGTGATGAAACTGGATTTGGGAGATTCATTAGAGGACTTAGGGACCATTTAAGATATAGGGTCAAGAAGTTCATGTTAAATACCCTAATGGAAGTGATACAAAGGACTAAATAATGTGAAGCAGAGCTTCAATGAAGAAAGGACCTAAGTCATAGGCTTACTCAATGGATCCATCACCAAAATACTTGAACATTGAAGTATCATTATGAAAATCCATTCTAAAATTATCATCTAAGACAAAGAAAGAACATAAGGCACATGATAATGTAAAACTCGTGCATCCAAGAGTCGAACTAGTAATGTAGTGTACACAAAATTATCTATCCACTGTTGAGAGTTTTTCACTAAGATACCAAAATTTTCTCCTTAATCATATTTCCAACAAATATTTTTCTTTAGTTATCAATTTAACCCCTTGTTCAATGAATATACCTTGCTCATTTACTATACACTTAATTCCACCACCTACTAACCATCCATCAACTAAAAAATTTGGTCAAATATTCATTGGATATATGCTTGTTTTATTTTCATTAATTATATATACATATTTACCACCCATCAACAATATGAGCATAATCATTGTCCATTGACTACTCATCAATTCTATACCTACATCTACTGCTTGTTGACTACTTGTCAACCATATGAATGATTTTAATTCGATAGAATAATCATGCCCATCATTTGATGAAATCATACAAGTTGAAGAACATAACAAATAATGCATAACGACTGACACTCATGTAGGGAATACGTGCCACAATCCATTAAGTTAACAAAAATAGTTTTTTGTTTGTTTGTTTTGTTTTGTTTTTAAATTGGGTCGCAAATAGGGGGATTTGAACCGGATCTCTCAGTTTTCACATATTTCACATCACTTCGATCACCAATTGAGATACCCCCTAGGAATTTAACAACAATAGTTAAAACAAGTAAATATGCATAATAAATAACACAAAAAAACACAAGAATACTCATCTTTTATGATTATCCATTGACTGGCTACAAACCATAAAGATTCTACTCAGCCATATAACTCACTACATTAAATTTATCGGTAGTGGGATACCCTTGAGCTACGTTTATGATTGCACCAAGGAAATGACTCACTTAGAGCCCAATATGGTCACACAATTAGTACAAAACAAGTAGTAGGCCTAGGAACCACTATGGCAGTCTTCCTAACTATAGTCTCTCATCCCATAGCCCATAAAACCCAAGGAAATGTACCTCTTTCTTTGCCTCTATAGTCATTTAGGTTGTTCCACTACAATTTTAGGGTGACCAACATGGTCCAAGAAATAAATCTCATAACATTGTAGCAACGAGAGTTCAAACTTCTTGTAGAAGTATTATAGGAATCCCTTAGGCCTCACACTAGGAAATACTACCTAACCAATTCCCACTATAGGTTCCAGCCTCACCCAATGTGATCCAAGTAGAGTTAGCAACATAATCCCACCTAAGAATTCACAATGGTTTTCTAGGTCATAGGGCTTAATGGATTTCCAAGCTCACTTTCCATCCAATCTCTAACATGACAAGTACGGAACTAGGGATAATGATGGATGAATTACGGTTGAATGATGATAGAATGATGGACATAATTATCCACCACCATGGAAAACATGAAGTAAGTATGCATGAAGCATTTTTTCTAAATGTCACCCAAAGAACTCACCCATACCACTTGGGACCTCAATTAGAATATTTTTCCATTTAATTTTGGACTTAGGATAAAACACAAAAATATAACTTAGTTTATACCATGCCTTTAATAACTTTTGGTTATATTCATAAAGTGAATTTATGACTATTTTATTATTTTCTAGGATTAGGAACCATGTCATGGTTCCAAACCCTCATCTTTCCCTCTTGTGGAGTCCTAACCCCCCAACTCTTGTGTTTGACTCACTCTATAGTAGTGATTACAACTCAATCTATAATACTGGTGCATTATATTGACATGGGTGTGATTATATATTACATCACGAAGCTCATTGACCTTAATTAAACATGCACTTTGGCCTCAAAACATATAAGCATAGGAAAACAATTACCATAACACATATATACACATGGGCACACAAGCCACACTCATGTTGGCTCATCAACATATAGAAATATGTACAAATACGTACAAGGGGTCATTTTGGGGGTGTTACATAGTCCCAACTTAGGTTTTCTTCATTCATTTTTCCTTTTTTCCTGAGATCATCCCACCAAGGGCTCATTTAATTTAACAATTGATATATGCAAAAATTGGTCTTTATAGGAGATTGAAATCATATAACAACGTGCCTTTCAATGTTTAACAACCAATATTCGACCTCATTTCCCTTTTTGATGATCCCATTAAGTGTAGGATCCTTTTTATTTATAAATTCATTAACTAATTTGTAGCACTTATGGGTTTTCTTATAACTAGGATCCTCTTCCACCAATATCCTCTTCTCCATTTTGTCTTGGGTTCCAGTGTTTCCATCATTCACTTAATCCCTTGGGGGTAGGAGGATTTCTCATCTACTTCGATTCCTAAGGTATGTACTTTTCAGTCCAACTCCTCATTGCCCTAGCAGTCAATAAGGGGAAAAATTAATTTGACTTCCCTCATTCTCACATATAGGTTTGTGAACCAAAGGATTCCATACCTAGTTTTCTTGTAGTTATAATGAGAGGGTCTAATATGAGACAAAATATCTCTCTCTCTCTCTCTCTCTCTCTCTGGTTTTTTTACTTTCTAGTATGTTGAATAATGCCCATATTGAGCAACGTGTATTACTTGGAGTGGCTATAAGGATGTCCTACATGCCTTTAGCAGCTCATCAATTTATGCTATAATTATAGACCTGATATATGTATAATAATGCTTCAATTATAACATTATAACTCTTGAATTGGAATATGGTCTCCTTATTGCTAAATCAATATCTAATCCTTGAATACACTAATTCCACAAGGTTAAATACAATGGGTGCATGAAGCTTGCACTCAAACATATATAAAAGGAGATTCACAGGATGTTGTATTCCTTGGTATGGATAATGTGTGTATGTTATGTATATGAGTTAATAGAAAGTCAATTATAGAAAAAATGACATGAATCAAAAATTTTACTTGCAGTTGAGTAAGAAAATAATTTATACATACAACCTAAAATAATTAAAATTGACAATTCAAAAAATAATTACATCATATTTGAAATAGTTTTGACATGAAAATAAAAATATCAGGGGAAAAAGGAAACATGCATGACTTTCTAACTTCTATTTAGGTGTATGAAAATTTTATATATTAGGGTTTATTGTTGCATTTAGTCATCATAGAAAAATAAAGAAATAAAAAATTGAATACTTGTAGATCCTTCACCTTATTATCCAAATGCTACTTTAAGCCAATATACCTTAATCACTTTATCAATTAGGGGGGATTTGGCTCAACCAATGCAACCACATGAGTAAGGTGTTGTTGTCCAACCCAAGTTCAAGCTCAATGAGGTGAGGGATAGGAACATGGAGCACTCAATATATTCCTCACTCAACTCACAAAATGATCCAAGGATTAGACATCTAATTAGTTAACCATAGTGTAGTGAAAAGACTCTTGAGTCACATGATTACCATCTTTATCCCTTAATGAATATTCTTGGTTAGGAAAGTCTCATACATGGTGATTTTATTTTCTAGATTACTGTGTGTAGATTTAGAGAGATGTCCAATGTTTCAGGTGGACTTACCACCCATCATCAAGGACTGAAGCAAACCATAGTGCATTGGAAGTGACAGGAGAATTAAAAATGAAGGAAGATGAACATGCAATAGAAATATGAATATTAATGTTAACATTAAATTGAATTAGAATTGTTAAAAATGTTGACCTGGAAATTATGTTTATCCTCGACTTTATTCTCCTACAAATGCACTTGCTATGAAAAGACATAGGTAACAACTATGGGGTATTCCCTATCGTCTGTGGTCACCAATATCTTAATGGAGCATTTTGAAAGTATGGACCTTAATTCTTGACATCTTAAACCTGCATTCTAGTATCAATTTTTTGACTATACATTTGTGGTTTGGTAGCATGTTCTCCCTGCCCTCCATGCTTTCTTGAATTTCCTCAACAACCTTTCTTCGCATATCCAATTCACCATGGAATTGAAATAGTGTTCCTCCCTTCTCTTTCTACATGTCCTCGTTAGTAAGTTATGAATGATTCACTTTCCTTCCAAGTGTATCATAAGAAAACTCACATTGATTTGTACCTCGATTCCAACTCTTATCATCACCCTACTCAAATTTCAGTCATCCTAACGACCCCTTTCAATAGGGCACTTAAAATTTCGATCCCTAATTTTTATCCTCATAAAGACCTCACCTCAACAAAGTGCTTATAATGAATGGCTACTTTTTAGCCCAAGTCAATAAATCCTATACATTTTCTCACTCTCATCACCCCCGAGATCCTTTTCCCCCTCCTAGGGTTGACTTATATATTCCTTATCTAAAAGGAACCACTAATAGAATTTCTATTTTCTTAACTAAAAGAACATTAAAAACTTATTTAAAAATTTTAAAACCATTGAGAAACTATATAGATCTCCAAAAGACTCGAGTGGATCTAATGCTTGGTTTTAGTGTCCACAAAATTCCTTGTTCCTGTGGTAAGTCTTATATTAGCCAAACTGCTAGGTATTTTAAAGCTCGTTTGAGGGAGCACATAAATGGAATGACCCACAACCTGATCTTAAAGTCAACTCTAGCTGGACATTCATTCAAAACCAAACACCTCATCATCTTTGAACAAACTAAGATCTTGTCCCCTATGCTTTTCCAGTCCAACCGCCTCATTTATGAATCCCTTGAGATCGAAAAGCACCAAGATAAATTCAATAGGGAAGAGAGCTACAATTTGAGTGACTCTTGGAAACCCCTTATCCACCACCTTATTCAATGGCTAGTTTTCTTCCCATGATTCTTTTATTCCTGCCCCATCCCCTTTCTCTCCTACCCTTCCTTTTACCCTTGGATTTTATTTATTTATAATTTCACCTCCTTTGAATTATATTATTATTATAATTATAGATTTAATTTTAGAAAAAATCTCCCTATGCATGCTTCTCTTTTAATCTAATTATTTATTTTTCCATATTATTATCAATGAAATAACTCAATTATTATTAAGTTGATTTTCCTTATTATTATTAATAAATTATATTTATATTGTCTCAATATATATATATATATATGTGTGTGTGTGTGTGTGTGTGTGTGTGGTTTGGTCAACTGGTTAAATTATTATTTTATTAATAATATTATATCATAATCCTATTATTAAGGGCTCATGTAACACAATTTTTAAAATTTATTTAATTATTAATAATTTAGCTTAATGGTACTTAATGCTTCAATTTCTATTGTTAAGTATTCATTGAATTCTTCTCCATTCAAAATCTTAATTCTTTTTCTAACATCTAGTCAAAAATAAAATATATTATGATTTATTATTATTTTATTAATAAAAATTTATAGGTCAACATTATTAACAATTCTAATTCAATTTAACGTTAAAATTAATGTTCATATTTCTATTGCACACACGCCTCTTTTCTTTTTAATACTCATGGAACTCTTTTCCAATCTGCTATGGTTTCCTTCAGTCCCATCACTCTATTGCACACACGTCCTCTTTCCTTTTTAACCCTCATGGCACTCTTTTCCAATCCGCTATGGTTTCCTTCAGTACCTAGTGATGGGTGGTGAGTCCATCTGAAATGTTGGACATCTCTCTAAATATGCACACAATAATCTAGAAAATGGCATCACCATAATTATGAATTGTGGAAACATACATACACAAAAAGTCTCATGCATGACAATGATGAACCCGTAGAAGGATCTTACTACCCCCTTCTCTTTATGAATATCCTTGGTTAGGTAAGTATCATACATAACAATGGTGTGCCAAGGGCCCAAAAGTAAAAAAAATCATCAATCTTAATGACAAGGAAAATTTTAAGGATGAAAATTTATCTTAAAGAGTAGAATCCTTGATGAATCTTATTAGCCCTTAATATGCAAACTATAAAAAATTTGGTGATATTTTTGTAAAGATATTCAACTTTTTAAGGATTTTATATAGTATAATTTTTTGGTGATTATTAAGGTACAAATATTATATTTTATAGAATTTAGGTGAATCATGTTTATAAAAAATGGAAATTGGAGAATATTTTTTGAGAAAAAGCATGGAGAATTATCCCATGGGAAAAAAAAAAATTCCCTTGAAATTTTCCTTTCCTATTGAGCATTAGTAGTAGCCTTGTTTAGGAGAGTACTCTTCCACCCTCTTCAATCCACATAGAGTGTGATAGCATGGCTATTAGTGTGTTTCCACAATAACACAATCCATAATCATACGTCTTACTCAAATGTAAAAGCCTCAACATCCTTCCTTGACCCCCTCATGCAAGACTACATTCTATTTCTTAATTCTCAATGGTGTGATAACTCCTTTCTATAAATCCCTTTTGGCATTTTTATTCTCTACAATGTTATTCTTGGGAAAATTTTAGCTCAGGGTCTAATTTACAAGTACCAAAAAGATGTTAAAATGAGTTACAATTTTCTCCCTATAGGGTTTTTACCCCATGTAACTTTCAGAAGCATTTTTCGCACGTTGGTTTCACTTCCTAGGTCTCCCTAGTCTCTAGGATTAGGTGATCACCTTTGTTAAAAACTAGCCCATTTCTCTTGGATGTTCCTAGCCTCTTCACCATTTTCTCAACATGAAATAAGTTAGTCTATTCTAGGAATATTAATACACATATAAGTTATGAAGCATCATAATCATCATGAATTGAAACACATCATAAGAGAAGGTACATTGATAAGAAATTCATTTATACTATGAACAAGGTGAGAATCAATATCCAAAACTATTACCAAAGAAGACTCATAACATGTCATTAACAAGATATTCATGGTAGTCATTCTGTTATAACCACATATGTTTCATTGTTCAAAATAACTTGACATCAATAAAGGAAACCGACAAGGGGATAATGATTCCAAACCATTATCTCTTAACATACATCACAAGGTACATACGAACTAAACATTACCAGAATTGGGGTCAATAGAACAAGGGTGATGCACTAGGGGTGTTACAAGTTCATATTTAAACTTGATTAAGAATATATAAATTACACAATTTCAATGAGTTGAATAGATATTTTTTACCCCAAACAAATAATTAACTAAGGATAATTAATCATATTCGTAGTTAAACATAACAAACATATTCATTATCTTTACCATGATTTTGGGAAAACTTATTTAAGATTGATGGGTTTTGAGATATTTATATTCAAGTATTAATTATATGTCTTGATCCCGTTAAGTATTTATTGCAATAATGAGAATACCATAATTTTTTTATTTTATTTTTTTTTAAAGAGGAAATACTCAATGACTAAGCAAGAGTCGAGACATCCTGTATTGACCACGGAAAGAGTGAAAACTCCCTAGGGCCGCTTACTCCTTAAGCCTAATCAATACATGCTACATCATGCCTTCGGAGATTTGAACCTGGGTTAGTGGGGTGGAAAGCCACAATCCCAACCACTTGAGCTAAGAACCATTGATGAGAATACCATAAATTGTAAACTAAGTGATCAAAAGGTCAATGATTGTCCTAAACAAAACCAAATATTAAATACTAATATTATGCCCAAATCACCATTATTGATAATAGAAAGACACATAACATTATCAACACAACAAAAAACAACTATAAATCAATATGTTAGATCTATACCTTCAAGAGTTGGAGTAGGTGAACATGAAAAAGAGAGTTCTCTTCATTTCGCCAAGTTTTCTCAATGTCTATAGTTTTCTCTTCAAGATTGTTATTAAAACCTACATTTGTAGTTAATTTTGCTAATAAATTTGCAATCCTATTAACACTGGCACCTATTTCCCCAATGCCCCTTACTAATTATTTTGATGTTTTGTGGAGCGAAGAGTAGAGACATAGATGCAAACTAAAATTCCATTGGGGAGAGATTAGGATCTAAATACATTAAGTATAGATATCAGATGTAATGTCAATTCTCATATTCTGAAGATATATTATGCTGGTAGTGTATAGATTTAGGTGAGAATTCAAAAAAAAAAAGATATCCAAACTTATTAGGAAAGTTTTCATTCACTAAAACTTAAAATGATAAATATACTGATAATAAAAGTATATTATCATAAAATTATGTGAGCACTACATGATAGATTTAAATTGATAAATAAAAATATAATGATAAATATACTAATATAATAATATGATTTTAAAGTTCACTACATCATAAATTTAAATTTCTAGATAAATATAAGAAAAAATAATAATAAACCATAGGAATATAAATTATATTAATTCTAATATACCAAAACAAATTTTATAATATGTATTTGTGGACGCTGAGTCCTTAATATTAATTATGATTTACATTTATCATCATTAAATATTACATATACTAATCGTTAATCATTAAAAATTGGAAGTTGAAACATTAATAAATTATTAAAAATATATATTTTAATGGTTTTACTAATATTTATTATTTTTTCATAAATTATAAATATGATTAGAAAAAAAAAAAAAACCTTATAAAATACACTTAAACCCATTTAGAATTTACTTTTGGTCCATTCAAAACTTTGAAGATTGAATCAACCATCATGGAAAACATTGATTTTGATGGCATCAAGTGCATCAAGATATAAGATTTACGAGTACATTAGATAAAATGTACGTGACACTTTATGGCCGACTTTTGTACAGCGGTTGACATCATGATGATATTGCTTATTTGACTCCCTTTACACATTAATAAGATATTTGTAAAACTTTATGGATAACTTTATTACATTGGGTTAAATTTATGTGACAGAAGAAGATGATGATGTTTACTCAAGGTTAATGTATCTGGAGTGTGTATATATATATATAATATGATATAATAGTTATTTATTGGTGAGTGAATAAATATATATATATATATATATATATATATATATATATATATATATATATATATAAAATATGATATAATAGTTTTTTTTTATTGGTGAGTGATTATTTAAAGAGAAATTTATTGTCTCAATGTATATCATTTAATTTGTTTAGGTTATTAATTATTTATAAATATATTAGTGAAAAGAAAAAAAATGTCTTGATAAAATTAATGTTCTATGGTGACACATCAAAACATAAAAAGTAGTAGAATTCAAAACAAATATCAAGTATAAGGAAGCTGATAATTCTCGTTTAGATCAGCAGACACAAAGTTCCTAGTCCTCTTTTCTTTTTCTTGAGTTAATGTTAATAGTCGTGGGTCATCTTCCAGGGTAATCAATTTGGATTGACTACTCTTTAAACCATCCTCCTATTTTTTGTTCACTGCCCCCTCTGTAACTTGAAAAAATCCACTTACACATCGCTTCAAATTTTCCTTCAAATATCCCAATTGTGTGCATGATGTCTTCCTATTATTCCTTATTCTTCTCCCAGATCTGAATGATTAAGGCCTTGACCATCCATTAGTTTTCATCTATCTTAAAAAACTTGGTTTAACATGTATGAGACTAGACTGGGTATGTTACCAAACCCTTCATCTCATTCGAGACATGAGCATTAATTAGACATTGTCTTTTGGCCTTAACACCTTTCTTTAGCTCCTCCATTTCTTATTTTGTAGCATCAAAGCACCTAAAATGATAATGTTTCTTTGCTTCCCATACTTCTCCCATTCGAACCCTTGGAAGAGTGGATAAAGTGTCTTGAGGTGGAGGCACTACAAGCACGACCCTTATGTTTCTTCTTCCTTCCAACCCCTACCCTACTAGCGTTGTGAGCCACGCTTCCCCCCAATCTCATCTCAGTTGAGAGGCAAAGCATTAGGGGAATTTTGAGGTCAAAAACGGGCATCCTGAGGGAATTAGAAAATTATAGTGGAAATAATAAAATAAGATTAGATTACATCATCAAATTTTAGAGTGAAAAAAGAAAAAACTACTTTTTAAACTTGTATTTTCAACTTATCTCCACATGGGTTTACTCAAATTTCGAGCGAGAATACTCGTTGGATGCATAATTTGATTCCTCATCCAAGGAGTACCCATGTTGCATACTTTCGATGGACCCCGCTACATGAAAAATGATTTCTCATTTTTCATGTAGCAGGGTCCATCGAAAGTATGCAACAAGGGTACTCCTTAGACGAGGAATTAAAATTTACATCCAATGAGTACTCCCGCTCGAAATTTGAGTAAAAACTTAGGGAGATAAGTTGAAAATACAAGTTGAACAAATAGTTTTATTATTTTATTATTTTTTAATCTTTTTTACTTTTTTACCCAAAAAATGGTGAATCATCCCCCAAGGTTGACATCATTATCTTGAATCCTATTGGTGCTTATAAGCTTATTTTGGTTGTACATTTTTCTTAGGAGACCCATTTTAGACCTCAAAAGTTCTCTAATGACCAAATAAATCTCAGCCTTAGACAAGATGAAAATAAGATAAAGGAGGAAGATCATAATAAAGACATTTTTTTCCCTTGGCACTCACACAAACTAGAGTAAACTCATTGTTTGAATAACCAAACCACAAAGCTGACCTTCCGTCCCACATGAGACCAAGATTATAAACCAAAACTATCAAAAATAAACTAGTAGAGAGATGAATCGGTACTTGGAGACAAAACAAAGAAACACCCCATGGCCAGTCAACATTAAGAATTTCTTCTTTCATTCCCTTTCATCGGCAATAGACTTGTATTACCACATATTTCTAGCTAGCCAACAAATAAAAGGATCACCATTTGATCCATTAAAAACATTGTTCTCATCATTTCGTGCCCCCTCCAAAGACTAAGACATTGAAACAAGTTTGTAACTTTGTATTCCACCATTTAGAATTTTCCTCCAAAGCATATCATGATTAATTTCATCCTATACTAGTGCCCTGAAAGTTTACTTAAGACATGATTTCAAATATGGTCGGGGAAAATTTTAGGGGATAATATTCGCAGGTGGGCTAATTTTTCCAAGTCTTTTTCCAAAAAAAATTCGCCAATTTCCATTTTTTCTAAAATGATTCACCCAAATTTTATAGTACACCATTATTTTACCTTACAATTTACATATTAGGGATTAGTAAGATTCGCCAAGGTTTCTAAACTTTAAGATAAAATTCCATCCTTAAAATTTTCCATGGTTGAGGAGAAGTTCACACTCCTCATTATTCCCCCAACCCCACCCACCAACCCCACCCCACTTCATACTAGGTAGTCAAACCTCAAAAAGCACTAAGTGTGATCGGGTTATAATGCTTGGTGATGAATACCACATGTGAGTGATCACATCTCCACCCATTGACATCTCATTTGGGTGTTTTCTTGAATGACATGTGGGTGGGTTTTGGTCTACTTATGTGTGTATATGTCATGAGACCATTTATAATAATCTCTCTAGGTGCAATCACATGTTTGACCACTACCTCAAGGTGACCACATGGTTGTAGGAGAAACTTTCATAGGAATTCATCAAGATGGATGAGAAATAATATAATGATCCATTCTAGATCATTAGAGGATATGTTCTAAAAGTTTCCAAGCTCCCGAAACAACAAAATGGTGGCTACAATAGTTTTTCTTGAGGAAAATATTCCCACACAAATAGATAGATACTTTCCATGTTCACTGTACTTTCCATAGATAATTACCTTGTACTTTCTTTAGATAATTACCTTCATTAATTTAACATTCCATAAATGAACAATTTTAAATCTATTTATAAATGATTATAAATCCATATATAATTCACAAAAAATATTCATCAAAATAAATGTAAATCAGTTATATATATTATTATATAAACTTTATTTAACACTTTTAAAAGAGAAATCCAACTTATAGATGAAATGGATTTTTTTGACTAAAATTTGACAATATAATTTCTATAAAGATTATGATTTCTTGTTATTTAAAATGCATAAATAGATTCACCACCCTTAAAAAACTTTAAAACAATTAACCTTTAAAAATTAAATAATTTAAACACGTGATTTTTAAAAATATATACTTGATTTGAAAAAAACTAACTTAAAAAATACCCAATACAAACTTTCAAAAAATTTAGACTTGTAGTGCAATAAATTTCTCATACTGCTAACATAAATGCCTTCCATAATTATGAGTTAAAAAATCATCATTACCTGTACTGACCACTATCTCTATTGATTTTGATAATGTTAAGTGAACGACGATTTATTTGTAACATATGTTACATTGATTTTGATGGTGGGGAGTGCACCAAGATTAATTTGTACATTACGTGCACCATGATTTATTTGGTAACAGATTGTACTTCAATTCAAGACTTATACGTACGTTAAACAAAATAATGTAAAATTTTATGGAGAACTTTGGAACCGATGACAATTTGAATTTATTAAATTTTTTTGGTTAGTATTTTATGGAGTTGTTTATTGACTTAATAAAATAATTTGGACGAATTTTTTTTTTCAAAAAGTTAGGTAGTTGGACTGTTTGAATCGTTTTTTTGATAGTGAAAATGGATTAAGCACCATCAAAAACCCCTGAAGCATCTAAAATCTTGAAGTTTGACACCAATAACTTAGATTTTCAAAAATTTATACCAAAATTTTTCATAATCTTACTGAAAATTTTAAATTATTTTATGGGTTTTTTAGACTAGGTATTGTTGAAATATGATGGCATTGTTTACTTGATGCTTATGTACAACTTAATAATATTTAAGTAGAATTTTGTGAATAACTTTGATATATTGGATTGAATTTACTTAGAGGGGTAATGTTTATGTATAATTATTTTTATATTGGTACTTATCAATTTGAGATATTATAGTGATAATTTTTATTGGAAATGTATTTTACAGAGTATTATATTATAATCCATTTATGGTAAAAAAAAATTAACTTTTTTATATTGGTATTTATCAATTTGAGATATTATAGTGATAATGTTTATTGGAAGTGTATTTTATAGGGTATTATATTGTAATCAGTTTATGGTAATTTTTTTTTGACTTTCTAAGAATTTTAAACAAAGTTTATTAAAGTTAAATTATTAAAATTATAAATTTTATTAAAGTTTATATATATATATATATATATATATATATATTAAATTCTTTGAAAATTAGAAAATTGATTTTGAAATTAAGTTTAAAAAAATTTCCATAACTCATAAGTGTTACAAAAATACATCTTAATATATTAATTACACTCTTTTTTAAATTTCTCAGGTTAGGCATTGTCTACTTTTTTCATCTTCATTTGTCTGTCTCTTGCTTTGACATAGGTCAACTTTAATTTAAGAAAAAAAAATGAATTACACATCTTATTGTAAAATGGGTCATTTTTCTAAATACATTTTGCTTATATATAAAATAATGTTAAAAACAATAAAGAGGAACTTATTAGAATTGGAATAATCTCAAATCCCTAAGAAATCGGTAGGTAGAGAGCCACACTGCACTAATATAATTTTTTAATTTTATTAAAAGTAATGGACCATTTTGCTTATATCTAAATGGATGTTATGAGGAAATTATCATGGAGGAACTTATTAGAATTGAAATAATCTCAAATCTCTAGGAAATGGGCCCATGGCACGGATCTAATTTTTATATTAGATTTCTCTCCTTTATATTTATATTTGTTGATATGAAATTGAGATTTATAATTTCTCCATTCCACATACAAAACAAATATATATAAACTAAACAATTCAGTAATGTGAAAAATTTCCAAACTATAAATCTATACCATATACTTAGTAGGTACTCCTTCATATCAAGTGTGAGGAGTGTTTACTTTTTGTTTCAAATAAAAAATTTGGAAAATCATTGGTTATTAAAGAAAAGTAAAGCATAATAACAAAATTATTAACATCAAGTGATGGAAAAATTATCACATCATTTAAATAACCCACTTTCATTGAAACTGAATATTTCCATTTAAAAAATATATTATAATTATTTTATTTTTTTAAATATAATTACTTTTTAAGTTACTTATAAATAGTTTTCAGTTAATCAAATTTATTTTTAATTAACATTATTTTAAAAAAATCACATTTAAATATTTATATTAATACAAACTTGATAACCTTATTTTCTACAATTACATTACATATTTAAATTACTAAGAAATAAGAAATAAATATGCATCACTATAATATGACATTTAAAATAAAATATAAATAAAGAGTTTCATGCAACAAATCAATTACCAATTACTGAAGTCATAAAATCTTTTACAAGAAAAGAGTTCTTATTCTATTAAAATATAATGAATTATCTTCATCTTGGAACTAGGAAAGATACGAAGATTTTCATAGGCTCATTTTGATGGGTGTAACATATATATATATACATATATATATATATATATATATATATATATATATATATATATATAAAAGAAAGAAATAAAAACTAAATATATTCCTTTTTAGGGACCTGGTTATGAAGCTTCATATTCAAAATCCGTGATACCGATGATGTAGTGGGGAGCAAACACCTTAAATTAAATCGGATTTAAACAAGCCATAACATATTAATAAATATGATAAGATTTACATTAAATTATGTATTTTTAAAGATTTCCTTTAGGTGTTTAAGGAATTTTTTATAGGTAGAATGATACAGAATGTTTAATTGAAAATAGGCTTAATTTTGATTTTTTTAAACCAATTTACAGCAAGTCATAACCTAATCATTTTTTTTTATATAACATAAAATATCTAAATTTTTTGTCAAATTCTTATAGAAATTTCAACTATAGGGATTCTTAAGATAAATCTCACACAAAATTGCTATAACTAATTATGATAAAGTCTCACCTTAAATTGTGTTCAACCTGAGATGTTATTGGGTATTTTTTTGTTTAGGAATAGTCATCCTTGACATAAAGATTTCTTAACTATGGTTAACTTACATGGTCACTCGTTTTTGTGGGACCTCCAAGAGTTGTGCAAAGGCAACCCTAATTACTTTTGGAAAGATGGGAAAGAAAGATAAAAATTTAATGTTCACAAGGCTAAAGATAGCCTATGGGACCTCTTTTTGAGTGCAAAACTTGAAAAAATATATGCACCTCAAGAGATTTGATCCTCTTGGTTCTATATATGCATATAGCATGTGTAAAATTTAAATTTAAAACTGGAATTCATGGTTGGAGGAAAATGTCTCCAAATTAATTTAAAATTTTGAAAATGAGATAACTAATATTCTAAACAAACCCCCTTCTTTATGTTGATTGCAAAATATCATGGAATTTTAAGGTCACTCTAGTGAAAGATTCTATTTATTTAATGTCATTATCAACACACAATGACTTTAGTCATTTTTTCTATGAAATTACATTTTTTGTGTGGTAGTTCCCACTAGGACCTATGGTAATGTTTCTCCTCATTACCTTGCATCTTATAGCTTGGATATAATATGTATATAAGATTTTGACATTGTGGTATGATTGGACAAAATGATTTAGCCAGGTAGTTCGAGTAACATCTGTCAGATAGGCATCAACACAAGTGTGAGACGCAAACTTGAACACATTTCCTCTCCTCCATCCTCCACCCTTAAGGTTGTTATCTTTCTATTGTTGCAACATTTTTGTTACTAAACATGTTCAATTCCTTTAATATATCTTTACATTTTAAGAAATAATTACTAATATATTTTTATATAAATAATAATAAAAAAATATTGTAACATGCAAACACACTTCAAAACACCCGTACTAGCATGACAATCACCTGAGAAAAAGCTCTTGGTGCGTGCCCCTAAGAGACATTAGTCACCTGCAAAATCATAAAACATATAAATATTTTTTAATTTTAAACTTATCTGTTTAGCAACCTCTAATATCAAATTTCGTCTCCATCTCAAATAAAAAATTAATGAAGGTTGTGGGTTTCCAAGATTTTTTTTATTTCAAAAATATGTTAATATGCCACTAACAACTATCGATATTATTGAATTGAATTTATGATTTATATTTAAGTGAATTTATTTTATTACTATACTTTATATAAAAATGCATTTTTAATACTTTCGTTGTTTGCACATTGTTAGAACAGAGCACAACAATACCCACAGACCTGCATGGTATTAAACACTCCATAAGCTCTGTAGGCTCATGTCTATGTGCATGTCAATATTCAATAAACGCATATGGATATTATTTTTTGAAAAGGACTTTATGTTTTACGTGACCAATTACTTCATGTCTGTGAATTTTTAGTTTTTAAACTTTCATAAAATATTAGAAAAATAATACAATATATCAAGCTTATTAAAATCACACTACACTATTTGAGAAATAAGATAAACTATTTATTAAAAATAATTATATATATATATATATATATATATATATAAATTTAACACTATTTCAATAAATTATTTGAGTTGAGAGTGAGAATAGTTATTATTGATTATTCACACATGCTGAATAATTTATCACTATTATTTAAAGAAAACAAGGTCACTTGAAATACATAAGGACATAGACTTTAGTGGTTAGTAAATGTTTATGAGTTTTGGTCTATGAAGATGGTTCCTTACATGTGAGGAAGATGGAATTTTAGCCAATTAAAAAAAGAAATACAAAGATGAGAAAGTTGATTTCACTAATTTTTAGTAATAAGCTTTAGACATCCCATTGGTGACATGTTTTCTTACCCTAGATTATGTTTATAATGTAATTTAAATATTATGTTTATAGATTGAATATTTCATCTATATATGATTTTATTATAATATGCATTTTTAATTTATATTACAAAATAAATATAAATATTTTATTCAGATTTATCTTAAATGGTTGAGGGAACTCATTACTATCTTTCCCTGTACGTTAAAGTGGAGTGTCTACTACACCAAAAAAATATAAAAATACAATTTTATTTCATTTCTTCAATATCTAAATATAAGTTCTTTTTAGTATGTTAAGTTGTATATGTATATGGAACTTCATATTTATACTTTATTGGATTTTTTTGACATATTTTAATGTGTTTTTTTTTCAAGTATTTCTTTCTTTTCAATGTATTTCAATTTATTTCATTGAATCTATCAAAATCATGTAGAGTAAAATTTAATTTTGTATGCAATGAGTATTTATACCTAAAATTTAAATAAATTTTAAAAAAAAAGAATGAAAAATATAATTTAAAAAAAATTAGTTTTATGGTTTTTTTTTTTAAATTTTTTTTTATTATTTTAAATGTTATTTTATTATTTTTTATAAATAACTCATTTTCAAAATTTATCTAATAAATTTTTTGAGAATGACAACATAAAAAATGAAAATAAATATAAATAATTATCATTTATATTAAATCTTTCTAATATAAATATAAATGAGTTTCTTTCTTTCCCACTATAAACTAAGCTAATTTTGATATAAAAAATAAATATAAATAATAAGTCATGGTTACCCATAAGTGAATTTTGATGTAGAAGATGATACTATTCAAATTTTTTTGCTTCTATCACTTTCATCAGATCTTCAATGAAGTTAGTAAAATAAGACAATCTCCTACCATCTTTTTATCTTCGTAGATATCCGTTCTTTTCATAAATATAAAAATAGTTTGCAAACCAGGAAATGACAATATAAAAGTTTACTTTAAATTTGTAAATCAACTATACCTCGATTCTCGTAAATAAAACATATACTTATGTAGATTTGATTTAACAAGCATTCTCAAAGCCAATGCACTAATGAATGCTTTGCAATGGTGTAAAGATCCCTAAATTATTCTTATATGAGAAAAGATAGAACTTACATAAGCAAGCTTATTTTAGATTCTTAACTCAATTGATACCTTGATTCCCATAAGTGAGATATGTATGCGATACATTTGATTGTATAAACATTCTCTAAACCAATACACTAATGAATGAATATCTTTATAAGGTATAATGAACTTTCAATTACTTTTATAAAAAATGTTATTAAATTATATTATTTTTATAAAAATATATGTTTCAAGCATCAAGAGAATATTCATTTTTATAAAAGTGTAAGGCTCCTTAAATTATTTTTATAAATTTTTTTACTAGATCATAAGGTTTTTATAAGAATAAATATTTCAATTATTAACAGACATTTTAAAAGTAAGTTTAAAATCATTATATCAAAACTTATCATCTTGTAAATGAGATATGTATATATGATACATTTGATCTTATAAATATTTCATAAACCAATATATTAATGGATATCTTTATAAAGGTATAAGGGTTCTTAAATTGTTTTTATTAAAAAAGTTACTAAATTATATATCTTTTATAATAATATATATGTTTTAAGTTTTAACTACGAATTATTTATTCTCAAAAAAAAAAAAAAAAAATTTAGTTATTATGTCAAAAGTTATCATGTTATTTATGTAAATTTAACTTTGATGGGGAGGATCTCAATAATTTCCCTTGATCACCCAAGATAAACTCAATTAACAAGACATCATAAAAAGTGATGTAGTAATACAAAATTTAAGAAAAATAGGACATGCCAAATGTGAAGTTAAAAAAAAAAACACATGAGAATTTTGAATCCATTCTTGAAAATTAAGATGAATGTCTTTCAATAATCTTGATATGCATTAAACATACATATTTAAAACACTAAAAATACATATTTAAAATATGAAATAATTCTAAATTGATATCTAGTTTTAAATGTGTGATACTTTAAACAAAATATATTCTAATTTAGTCTAATGCTAGCTAAACATGACACAAGTGATGATTCAAGTACATTTCATTGGGGGATGTTGTTTGATAGGAAATGCCTTCATTCAACATAATAGATCATTAGTATGTAATTTTCCATTTGAGAGAGAAAGGGCATTACTTCCTTCATAAATATGTTTGAACTAAACAAGAAAATTGTAAAATTATAGTGAGAAAAGATGCAAGATATCATTATAAATCTGTTAGAAATTAAATAAATAAGTAATGGAACACATAAAATATTATAGAAACATAAACACGAAAAAGAATAAACCAAGAGAGACACATATATACATGGTTCACCCAATCTCGGCTACATCCACGAAGAAATAACCAATCCTTCTTTTTATATTTTGAGCGAACTAAAGGGATATGACCTACAACAAATCCACTGTAACTTCATCTTCGCTCTCACACTGCCTTCTCTCTTTTTCTCACACACAAAATAATACACAACCATAATACAATTCCCTCATATAAACCAAGGGTTTCCTTCAGGAAAAAAACCCTAAATTAACATAACTTCTACTGTCATATCTTCCTACACACTCCACATTTCTTACCCGATGTATTCATCAGGGAAAAAATACCTTGGTAATGTGGGTGTAGAAATCCTTCTCCATAGAAAATACATTGCAAAAACAATGAGTTACACGCTAGAAAACATGGTACTCGACGACTAGGGTGCGAGGTATAATTGGTTAAGGTGGAAGAAAATTGCATGTGCAATGGCCATGAAAGGAAAAAACCTTCGAGAACTCCCATGGAAGACAACTGAAGTCTGAAAGTTGGCATGACGGCTCAAATTTTGGCTATTGAAGTCCTCACGACGTTCTAGGCCAGTCTCTAGGAGCTTATTCCCCAAGTAAGTAGACAAGTACGCTCGATTTCTCGGATAATAAGAGTAGATATATGTCTAGACTAATATGAGGATGTTGATACATAGGAAACTGTCTTAACATAGAGATAAACCAGAGTGTCTAAAAATTCTCTATCTGCTTGGTCTGGCTGGAAAGAAACCAACAAGGAATTCTAGAAGAGCCTCATAGATACTACAATATGGTTAGATAGTCTGCATCAGGTCTGAAAGAGCTTCTTAGACACTACAATTTGGTTAGATAGTTTGCTTCGGGTCTTGAAGAGAACTTTCGGGCCTTGAGAGGATCACAGAACGACTATGTTGCCTGAACATGCCGCAAAGATTTCCCATATTACTATCCTATTCATGATTGCAGGGCTCATTCTGCTTTCCATATTTAAAACCCACTTCATTACTCAATCACATCGCTCCCATGCACAATGGAGGTCCAAAATTGGCCACCCAGGCCCCTGGTAATGACTTTGATTCCTCCTACTCTCCAAACCAGTCCTGCTTAACATCACTATGGCATAAATGGGTGGACTCATTTATCATCTCCATGCCATGTAAGGATTTTGTATTCCACTTCTGCAATCGTTGGTGGAACTGTGGAGACTATTTATGTTGTTGTTGCTGCCACCTCTGACCTCCATCTTCGTCCCTATTCCTTCCTGCACTTTCTGGCAAGATTTTTTGTCCACCACCTTAGACCTCACAGTCTCCCTTCTTTTCTATCTCGCCAAAATTCAACTTCACCTAACCCTGTCACCTGTTTACTCCACACAAGTCTGCCTGTCAAAGTTCCTCCCTTCCAAGCATATCGTGCACATCAGGATCTCGCTCCTTGACATATCCAATTTAACCTTCTCGAGGCTCATTTTTCCTATCCCCATATGACATTCCATTCTAATAGCGACATCCATTAATGGACATTTATGCCTTTTGAGTGACTTCATTAGACTGTTATATTTATTCATATGATATTGCACGACACAAATCTTGGTTAGGTTGAAAAGTTATATTATGTCAAAATTGGGTCATCATCTGTCACAGTGCCCACTATGGGTGAAAGTGTTGACATCATAGCTTCGGAAACCTCAACACATGAAGCACTAATTGTTACCACCTTGGATGTAGAGAGGTCTCACGCCGCAAGCTTGGACAGTGGGCCTTGGGATGGAAAATTTAAAAATTTGAATGACACCTCTGGTTATGCAGGAATTAGGCCCTTTGAATGTCTCAAGGTGACTCACTTGAGTCACCATCTCACAAAATAACGACGAAGCCACTTAGGAACAAAAATACTCAAGCCTGTTGCGGAGATTAAACTAGTAAAATTTGGCTTCAACGACCTCTGGGGCAGAGTTTCCAGCCTTCAAAAGCATGCCTTAGTGGGTCGCTGGATCTTCTTAGAAATTCAAGTGAAGGATATGATGGAATGGGTCAAAACCTCTTAGGTTCCCCTGCTTGGATATACCCCGAAATTCAACCAGATGATGAATTCATGGTATTGTATTCACTTCCTGCATTTGGATGATTGTGACAGAATCCTCAAGTGCACTTGTGTTTGTGGTCGAAGCTTCATGCAGCTCCTCCCATGGTACTTGGGATTCAACCCAATTATGGAAACCCCGAAAAACAGTGTATGGGTCAAGCTGCCAGGGCTCCCCCTGGAATTTGTTGAAGATTGCAACAAGAAACAGTGAAGGAGGCATCCTGAAACATCATTCTTGATCCTAGTTGGAAAGTGATCACCTAAACTAGGTGGGGCCCACACAGGTGATTTTTGGTGCAAAGTCTATTTTTAGACTATGTCTATTTTTAGACATGTCGATCATATTCTATAAGTTGTAGGATGCTATTTTTGGATGGTTGGTCAAGTTGGAAAAATAGATGGACTTCTATTTTTAGACATATTGGGCGGAATCTATTTTTAGATTGCCAGTATAAAAATAGATATGTCGAATATTATTAGCTCTTAATAATATTTGGACTCTAAAACATTATCTTATTCTCTTGGAGCACTTCGATTAAGTGCCTGAGATGTACAGTGTGAAGGAATTACGCTATTCCTGAGGGTTAAGTGGAGCTATTGCATGGAGACTTCAGTTAGAACTCATGTGACAGAGTTTGGTGGAGTTATTGAAGTAGTTGGTGGAGTTGTATTCAGTTTAACTAAGTTAAACATAGTTGAGCTAGTTGTATCTAGTCTAATTGATTGATACACTAGTGAGAGTGGTGTGAATTAATTATTTATTAATTCACTAATTATTAAATCATTAATCAACCAAAGAATACATCAATTAACTACAGTGCATGGATAGTTTCAGTGGAGACCAGTGAAGAGGTAGGTGAAAGAGCAGTGTGACTATCAGTTGTGACTATAGTGTTGCATGATTTGCAACACACAGTGGTTGGAGATGCCAATGAAGATTGCATGAGCAAGGCTGGGGAAATTCGAACTCATCCAGAGCCATTCTTTAGCAGGGATTGTGAAGTAGAGGCAGGCTAAGGGCTGGCAAAGAACGGTGCATGGGATTTGCAAGATCAGGGCCTGATTAGTGTGTAGCAATTGGAGATTGTACTGAGAGCTTGTGAGGAGCTTTGTATGATGATTGTTACATGATATTTATGACATATATTATATACATATAGTTGGGTTTTTTAGCTTCAGGCTTTCCTGTTAAAACACTGTGTTCATATGTGTGAATTTTTATGGTTTCAATGTGTGCATGCAATTGATTTTATTTCCACATGTAATGATCAATGGTAGAAGAGATTTTGTATTATGCATGAAGATAAATAGTGTGTGATCAAGAGAATCTCGGTGAATAATATATCAGTTATTCAAATTTCTACATGGTATCAGAGGGATATTGATCATTGGAGCAATTGCAAAGCATTGAAGCGGTTGAGTTTTGTGCTGGTGGAATTCGAAATTGCTGCAGTGTTTTCTTGGTGTCAAAGTTGAGCATTCATTGAAATGTTTTTCAGCGGATTGCGATTGGAGTATGCCCTTGAGGGAAGCTCGAATTATATTGCATGGAAGGACAGGATGGAGGCGGTGCTAGATGACAATGGGTTGAAGGAGTTCATAGATGCATAAATTCCAAAACCGGGTTCTCGCGATGCTGCCGCACTTGACGCATGGCAAAAGAAGGTAGCAAGGTGTCGAAGGATTCTATTGGAAGGTGTGAAGGATCACATAGTATCCAACCTTCATGGTAAAGCTTCTCCATTCTTGATGTGGAAAGCTTTGAAAGATTTGTTCCAAAGCAAGAGCGACTAGAGGAAGTTGGCGCACAAGGATAAACTCAGGAAAATAAAAATGGAGAAGAATGACACTATTTCGGTATACTTGGACCCTCTGGCAGCTCGCATTTCTCATATTTTTTCTAATCACTAGCTTGTGGACTTCTGCCCTATTCCTCTTGCGCCGACATGGACAATTCGTTGCTCTGGGGATGATTTCATTGGAAATAGGTTGGATAGGATTTTGGAACATGATATGGTGAGGGAAATCATGGGAAACCTAAGATCAACGGTTGTCTCGGCCTCATTATCGAACCATCTTCTAATCTTTCTATCCTTGAAAATGGAGCCTGTCAAACGGGGGCTCCCTTTTAAATTTAACAGAACCTGGCTTCAAGATCCAGACTATCAGTCCCTTGTCACAAATTTCTAGAAGGACGAGGCAACTTCAACTAGGGGCATCGCTTGGGATGGTCTCTCATAGAAACTCCATGAGATAAAAATGATAACTCACTTTTGGGAGTGAAAAAAGGAGGCCCTAAATCAGGAACTCTGGGTCATATCTAAAAGGATGTCACAGAACTACGACTCATTAAAGGAAGCTCCCCAGACCCTCTTCTCTAAAAATCCCTGGAAGATCTGGAAAAGCGCAAAACATAAATTTTGAAGGTACATGAGGCAACTTGTATATTGAAAAGCAGAGCCACTTGGTTGAAGGAAGGGGACCTAAACACCAAGTATTTCCATCAATGCACAAATGGAAGGAAAAACAAAAATGTAATCTAGAATATAGAGTCTTTCGATGGTAATGTAGTTCACTCATTACAAGACATTCAAAAAGAGGCCTCTCAATATTTTTTGAAGTTATTCGTGGCCAAGAGTGGGTCTGATCCTTCATGCCAAGGTTGGGCGCTACAATATTATGAGTGAATGTTTGACTGCTTAAAAAATGAGGACCTGGGAAGGGAGGCATCAATTAACGAAATATTGGGGGTGTTGAAATCATTTGCCTGGGATAAGAGCTCGGGGCCAGATGGTTGGCTAACTGAGTTCGTCATCCATTTCTTTGATTTGATGGGGGAGGAAATCCACAAAGTGGTGGAATGGTCCAGATCGACAGGGTACATTCCAGGTGACATAAATTTCACCTTTCTCGCTCTTATCCCTAAATCCTTCTGTCCAATCCATTTCAGGGACTTTTGCCTGATTTTCCTTTGTAATGTGATCTATAAAATCCCATCAAAGATCATTTCATGCAGAATGAAAGTGGTTCTTTCTCAGTTCATCACGAGAGCGAAATTCGGCTTTCTCCTAGGGAGATCGATCCACGATGCAATTGCAGCAGCTCAGGAAGTAATGCACTCGGTTCACTCAAAAAAATTGGAATCCCTCATCATGAAAGTTGAATTTTTTAAAGTCTTTGATTGTGTAGATTGGTCATTTATCCCGGTAATCCTTCTTAAGATTGGAATCTCTATCTCCAACATCTGATGGATCATGGCTTGCATCTCATCTGTCAATTATGATGTCTTAATTAATGGTTTTCCCACAAAGTTTTTTAAGGCAGGCTGTGGCCTTTGCCAAGGATGCCCCCTCTCCTCCCTTATCTTCATTTTAGTGATGAATGGGCTTAGCTATTTTCTCAAGGAGGCTCAGTGGCTAGGTAGATTTGAAGGCTTCTCCTCATCTCCAACTGTTAAAATATCTCACTTTCTGTTTGTGGATTATCTCCTAGTGTTCGGAAGGCTAATAAGAGCTCAATGGATCCATCTCCACTATTTTTTTTAGCGCTATGGGGTGGCTTCCGGGCTGCAGATAAATGACATCAAATCACTTCTCTTATTTGCGGTTGGTGATAGAGGGGAAATCAATTTCATTGTTGAGATCTTTAGAGTACAACAAAAACACATCTCAAACGACCTCTGTTATCTTGGTTTTAGGCTAAATCCCTGTGTATACAAGTCCATCGACTAAATGTGGCTAGTGGATAAATTTAAAAACAAAATTCAATGCTGGACAAACAAATGGTTAACATTAGGTGGCAGGTATGTCTTGGTCCAAGTTGTGCTCCAATAGCTTGAAATTTTTCAGGCACACCTCTTATTTCTTCTTGCTCGAATAGTCTCTCTTCTCAAAGCAGCGATCTCTCACTTCATATGGTCAGGTGATAAGGAGGGTAAAAAGTTTCACTTATGCAAGTTGGACGCTGTGTCTTCTCCCAAGAAATATGGGGGCTAGGGGCTGATGGAAGTGCACACCTTCTCTCAAGCCCTTCTCCTAAAATTCCTGTGGCGAGCATTCAATGGGTCAGGGATATGACCAACAATAATTAAATTATAATACCTAGATGGGTTGCTCCTTCTTCATATTTTCTGAAACGCTCCCTTACCACTCAGGAAGGAATCCTATATTTGGCAAGGTTTTAAAAAAGTGATGGAGCTCCTTGTTGGTCAGCTGGTGTGGAGCTTTGGAAATGGGCAAAACATTCTTTTGGGAAAAGACAAAATAAAGGGCTTTGTTGCTTCTCTGAGTATGGATGAACATCTCAAATGCGTCTTGGAACAAAAGGGGATATTTTTCCTTGCTCAGGTCATTTCACATTGGCAACAAGGATGTTCGGTATGAAAAGCGGCCTCCTTCGTAGGCTTGAGTGGGGAAGACTTCAAATCATGGCAATCCCATCTAGAACAACTACAATCAGGGGGCTTTTATCTGCACCCAGGTGGTGATTGCATCACTTGAGAAGGTGTACTAATCGATGGGACTATTTCGGTGGCAAAGACCTACCAACATCTGATCCTCAATATTGTTGACAACATTGAACCATCCCCCTTCAAACCCTTCTGGTGATGAAATATCCCAAACAAGATCTTGTTGTTTGGCTGGTTAGTATGGAAAAGAAAATCTTGACTTGGGACAATCTGATCAAAAGAGGATTCTATTTTCATGGCCTCTTTATCTTATGTCGCTCCCAGTCTGAATCCATTCCCCACCTTCCCGGCCATTCTCAACCTCTGGTCCTTCTTCTCCTCCTTCATCCCCCTCTCTGACTGGAGCCCTATCTGCGTCATTGACACCCTCACCTCCTAGGACATAGCTCCTTAGAGATTCTGCTCTCTGCCATTATTTTTCTTATGGGAAGTATGGATAGCAAGGAATCACTTCATCTTTGAAAATAGACCATTGATTATTGCCACATCCATGGGGAAATAATGTCTTGTATTGCCTGCCATCCTTCCTCTCCTCCTCCCATCAAAGATCTCTCTCACAATTACTGTCCCTTTCCCATCTCCTTGCTTGTTTCTTTCTTTGACAGAGCTAAGCAAGCTGACACTTGTGGCTGGTGGACTTGGATCAAGTTGGTAAATGGGGATAGATTCCACATCTTCTGGAATGATAGCGTAGGAACAAACACCAAGGCTGAGGTTCTCGCTCTGTGGAGCGCCCTTTAGCTTGCTTATAATCTCTAGCTTTCCTCCATCCACATCTATGGAGATGCCAAGACTGTTATAGATGGAATTTAAGGGAAAACGCTATTTTATCCTTCTAATTCGCAGGGTTGGATTGGACGCATCAAATTTCTCCTCAAAAGGCTCCATGATACTCGTCTTATGCACATCTACCAAGATCTCAATCCTCAAGCGGAATATCTCTCCAAACGTGGCCTGGCTGCCCCTTTCGGCTCTATCACTATTTTACAATTCACTGGCAAGCAACAGCTTGTGTCAAGATCTTATCCACTTCCATGATTTCCACTTTGCTCCTCATAGATCACTACTACTACAGTTTCTGGAGTGATCAACATATCTAGTTTTGGTTCATTTTCAATGGAATCTGTTATCACCAAAATTGGACCTGATTGGCTGCTGATCAGACAAATTCAGTGTAACTATTTCAAACCAATCTTTTGACTGAGGCTTAGCCTCCTCAGCCTGAGAGGGCTCTCTCAAGGATTAATGATATGGAATATTGATATAGATAGATGGCTAACTCTATGTGTCTTGGTTTTGCATGTTTACAGGTTGAAAAGATGGAGGCTTGCTACCATTGGGCTATGGAGTTAGTGATAGGGATAAAGATAACAATGGCTCTTCTTATAGAAAATGAGGCTTGTATATACTTTAATGAAAGAGTGACGCATTCAGGAAAATCACAATAACTTGAGGTTCAAAGGAAGTCAGAGCATATGATATATGAATTCTGAGTAATGATACATCAAGGTATTGAAAAGGAAAGTATTAAAAGAGTTTCATCAAAGCTTAACACTTAAAGGAAGTCAGAGCATGAATAACCATGAATTTTGAGGAATAAGCATTAAAAACATTAAAGAAAACCTTCCAAAGATAGGACCCAAAAAACTCATTTGACCATAGTTCAACACTTAAAGGAAGTCAGAGCATGACTAACCATGAATTCTGAGTAATAAGTATTACAACTATGAAAGGGAAACATTTCAA
Source organism: Pinus albicaulis (assembly GCA_034641835.2). NCBI lineage: Eukaryota > Viridiplantae > Streptophyta > Pinopsida > Pinales > Pinaceae > Pinus > Pinus albicaulis. The sequence continues at coordinate 1,047,879,023 of CM076570.1, read as the reverse complement.
AGATAAGATATAAACCCATTGAAATATATAAAGAATCTCAGGTCCAAAAAAAATAAATTAAACCACTTCTGTATATATCAGTCAATCCAGAGCTATACAAAAGTAGTTTTTCTGATAACATTTTCCAACCCTAGATACATCGAAGTATTCACTACTTATAGGCATCTAGCCTTTACATGCAGTCTGCCAAGTGGCTAAACCATTAAACTCCATTACTCTAACAAAATCTAACCACTAACTAGATTTTTACAACTAGGATTGACACCTTTCGAATTATGAATTAGAGTCCTACTATGACTCAAACACCTACTTATTACATTTAAACTGAAGATGATCCAAATATTCCTCGAAAGGAATCATGAATTTCAACTATGCTGACCATAAACAAGAATTTAATACTCTAACTGTCTTCATGATGATGCTCTGCCTACCATTTAGGAGTTGTGAGTTTGATGATTTGGAAATACAGTGAACTAATATCTTCAAACTGTATCCTTAACAAAATATTTCCTCATAGAAAACCACTGACTTGATGCTCTTTTAAATTTCTCTGATACTCTTTGTCCTTCTCATGGGGAGCAGCTTTAAATATCTATTTACCTTTCTTCTTTTTCCAAAATTAGCCATCAAAATAAACCTTGTTGTCAAGACAGAGTCTTAGAGCTACTTTCGTAGCAAAAAAAAAGTGATATGAAGTGATATTCTGCCATTTTTTACCATTGGATGATATTAAATGATAAAAAACATTTAAACATAACCCTCAAAACTCTTCATCCCTATCAGTTTAAGTAACTTAAGTCCAAAAATAATTCTTCAGAAATTCCGCAGCAGAAAATGTGTTTCAAGCTTGGCATATGCTGCAGAATTGCCTAACTTATCAGGGGCTTGAAAAAACTTAGGTTTTGAGGCTGAAAGGATCCATGAATATACCTATATGTAAAATATGATTAATATAAGACAAAAACATATATAATCCATTGTCACCTTCTTATTTACCAGCAGTTTCTTCATGAGTAGTTTTCACAGTTTTCTCCATAGTTGCTCTTTCCAAATCTTTCTTGACTGATTTTGTCTTCATCATTTCCATATTTTCTTTCAATTCCTCGAATTGTCTTTGAAGACTTCTCCTCTATGCCTGTAACCATAAATTTATCTTCCTTGTATGTGTCATCATGATGTGTAAAGGTTGTGATTTATTCAATAATTTTTTGGATTTTCCAATAGACTTTTCAAAATGAGTAACCTGGTCATTCACTTTCTTTTCAACCTCATCTATAATTTGTCTATATTTCTTGTATTTTTCCAGCTCTCTCTTTGTTTCAGTTAATTCTTCCCTTACTGCTCTTAACTGTCCTTCAAGAATCTCCTTTTCAGTTTTCTCTATGACTTTCTCCTTTCCCTTTCTCTGTTTGATTGTTTCTTCCTTGTCTTTGCTTTGTCTCTTTAGAGAATCTGCTTCAGATTCCCTTTGAAAAATTATTTTAGATTGATCCTTCTTTTCTTTGGTAACCTCTGTCTCAATAGGAGATATGACTATAAATTCTTGTATTTCTTCCCTTTTTCCTTTATCTTCCTCCTACTGTTTATCTCTAACATTGATAGTTGCAAAAATCTGGGACCTAGTAAAAGGCTTTCTAGGTTTTAAAAGAAAACTTGAATCTTCTGGAGAAAAATTCAATTTCTTGGCTAGCTATAAGTCCCTTTCTTTTGACTTTGGATCCCTCTATCATAGCTTCTTTCACTACAGGAGTTTCTGCAATGTCTATAGCTTGTAGAATGCCTTCAAGTCTACCTTTACCTCTAACAATTTCCTTAGTGTTTCTTTTAGAACTTTTTGTTGCAAGTTTGGTCTTGCTATCCATGACATGTTTGTTAACTTGCTTTCTAGTTACTGGAGGTGATACTGTCCCTTGAATGAATTCAGTTTCTTCATCCATATATTTAGTTGTAGATTTTAAACCTTCTTGTTGATTCGTTTCTAACTCTGCAGTGGCACTCAACTCTTGCCTTGAAGAAGAAGTTTTGAGTTTAGGAGTTTTCCTTGGAGACAAAACATCCATTTCGTACCCATTCATGAAAAAGAAGGATGCATAGCCTCTGTTCAATTTACTTAATTCCTCTAGCACTAGTAATTTCATCAACCCATGGTGAAAAATGGAAGTTTCACTTCTTTCAGGTCTGCCTTGCACTTTGTCTGCCATTTTTCCAAGACTTCTAAAAAGGTAAAAAGGAATATCTATCAACTTCTTTCTTGTAAAATGAAGCAACAGCTTGAAGTGATACATGTAGATTGTTTGGAATCTTCCTTCGCATGTAAAGTACTTTTGTATGACTGTCAATAATTTAGAATAATTATCTCTAAGACAAGTTCTAGGAATCCCTTCAGTCATTTTTATCCCTACATGTTTAGGTTTTAGATAATCATCACAACTTTTCAAGTTAAACTTGGTAGATTTAAACCATTCTTCTCTAGTTCTCGGGATCCCTGTTGCTTTAGAAATGCTATCAGGTGTAATTGGAATATGAAGACAACCAACCTTTGTATATGTGCCATTGAAATTGATCACGAAATCTTGTGAGACTTTTTTATGATGACCTTGCAACCTTTGACAGAACTGAATGCAGCTTGCTTCTATAAAAATCTCAACAAAATATAGGTCTTCCATGATTAAGCTTGGACTTTTAGGCTCGTACCTGAATGGTAGACCCCCTTTATAAATTTGCTTTGGTGTATCCATCTCGTTCTTATTCTGCAGCATTGGCCTTCCTTATATTTTTATACTTATTTAGCAAAATCCTTTGATGACAACGAGCTGCTATGGTAGAGGACGGCTGGCATAGCAAGGGATTTCTACGGGAGATGTGAATGACAGTAAGGTGCTTTGGTAACAGATTGCAAAAGAGAGAAATAAAGTATGAGAAATGAGGGATATCTTTGAAAAGGAAAATGGGATGGATTTCAAATGGTGGCTGATGTTAAATGTGCCTAACTCTCGAATGATAACCCTACTCTGACAGTGTAACCTCGAAACCTTCAGAGGTTAACCACTCATCATTATGTAGAAAACCGTTATAGAATAAGACAAATTTCATAGTACATTTATTTTGACAAGTGTCAGTTTTGCTATGGAATTACTAGGTGTTTTCACAGCAAAATCTGTTAATTTTGTACTAAAATCGCTGCAGACTCAGATCATTTCTAACAAATGGCTAGATTTAATAATTTAAGTCACTTTAAAGTATCTAATCAAGATCCACTCTTTTGATATGTCTCGAGATCATCTCTAACAACTTAAAACAAAAATTTAAAACCTATGTTCATCATAAAAATTTATCATTTCGTGATGTTGTATGACCTAACTAACCTAAAGACCAACTTGACACATTTCAAGTAAAATTTGAAAATTTTTGGGTGATAATAGAATCCTTCTCATCAGGGTCACTGCTGCATTGAGTTTTTTATTTCTATTTTTATATATGATGTTAAGTATGCATATGCTCGCAATGGGGCATACTTTTGTGAACTTAAATAGCATGAGATGTTAGATTCTGAAAGATAGAGGTTTTCCTGTTCACATGTTTGATCAAGAAGTTAGTTTTACCATCTCTATAGACTATGTACCTATGTTCTCATCAATATATGTTGTTTTTTCATCTCTAAAAAAATTACCGTTTACTCTCCCTTGGGCTTGACCCCAAACTTTTGACTCCTTGGTAAATGCATAAGGTTGGCCCGACCTATTCCCATTCTTCAAGCCTGTAAGTCGGAATTGACCCTAACCTAATCATAAAATGAATTTCTACGACACAATTGCATCGACCATATGTCCTTGGGACTAAGGCTCTCACCTGTGCCTGAAGGATTACGATGATAGTGTGGCTGTAGGTATGAGTTAACATCACGACATTTGATGTGATATGTTAACACATTACATATGTATATAATACACAAAAATTCACTACAAATGCAATGAGAGTATGTTCAATGGTCCATTTGGAACCCAAACCTTACAATCCACCTTTTTTTATATAAAATTAGTATCCATATAATAGTGAAATCTCTCGGTATTAACACGGTGTAGGGTATATCATGCCCCAGTGGAAATTTTTGATAACAAAATCTTGAGTCACGTATTAAGAACTCATAATACCAGTAAGTTTTAGCATATTATTGGATAATTACATACAATTCTTTACGGTGAGAGATTTTCCAAAACTATGATAATAAAATCAAAATTATCTGCCCTCACTGCATTCAACCCATGCCAAAATCTACATTTAATATCAATAATGAAAATGACCAATATCGCTGCCTTCAAGGACATATGGTCATTTAACCATTTTACTATAAATGATACTCATATCATGTCTTATAATAGAATAATTAGGAAATAAATACAATAACCAGTTATCCTTCCAACATGATTAGTCACTTGTACTAGGTCTGTTGCTAAACATAATACCTACAATTACAATTTCATTGGTATAGGTTGGGCTTAGTGCTATGACAAAGTACTTATCTCAACACTCAATTTTATTATTGTTATTAACACTTTACAAAGACTCACATTTGTCTCAACTAGAACAAAGTGCATTTTTCTAGGCTAACCTCCCTAATACAAAGAATTTGTTAAGAATTAAAACTCAAGTTGTGCAATCTTTCCAGCACTAAGAAAGCATGTAGAATGTAGCACTCAATAATGATAAATTTGACCCTTTCAAGTGTATAACAAGATACAATATTATGCCAATTCCTAGAAGTATAAAACAAGATTATTCAAGCCTTTGAGGTTATAAAACTGACTTATTCAAGCCTATGAGGCAGCATTATCCACATCACATAAGTGTGAGGTTTATTTAGAATCGAGTTTTTGATAAAATGGAAATGTATACCTATAACTAGGGTATACATTACTAAAGACTTGGAGAAGGCTACCATATAAAATAAATAGGTCAATAAGGATGAGAGAAGAGGAAATCATCAATATTAGCACACAACAACATAAGAAATGCTAGTAAGAGCTTACAATAAACATAATCAAATCACTACAATAAGAAAGGATTTCCATACTAATTTCTACTAGAACATAACCAATACCATCACACATTGTTCCAACACCTTTAAAATAGTGACAAAAACATATTAGTCTATATGTAAACAGTGAAAGCATAAACCATACCCAATACATCAATAAACACCATGTCATTCCAGAAATGTAGATGTGTATATGTATTCATTATCTCTTAAGAATATGAGATATACTTATCTCAAAAACTAATGATCAAATGAGTCTGGGACAATAACTCTCCACCCAACCATAGACACCTGTAGCCAAGCTCTCACTTGCAGGTGTTACCCTCAAGTCAAATTACAGAGACCGAGGGACCTTTTGCTTAGGGATTCTAACACAACTACCAATTGAACCATGGATTGTAGAGATTCTTCCTATACACCCACAAACTAATTTTCTATAAACAAGTTCACATGGAGTCTAGGGAATTGCTATATCGACCCTTAATAATTCAACATTGTGGTTCCAGCCAAATTAGGGACTCCATAACCATAATAAATTAAAACATACACCAAAGAAGCCTCTACAAATCCTCCTGGAGTTTCTAGGAACAATTTATCCACCCCATCCCTCAAGGATTTCTGAGAAGCACCATCTCCACTCTCTGGTCAATGGAGACTCAAAGAGACAATTACTTCCTCACCTAGAAGTGATTTCTTCTTCAATTCTTGCTAACAAAAATGTATCTCTCCGTTGCTTTGCATTTTCCTTGATTTTTAATTCTATTTCTATGTGTTCTTCCCTCTGCCTTTTTCTTCTTTTTCTCACCTCGAATTCATGTCTTCCATAGTTCAAAATCAAATCTCCTTTCAACAATTCGGGAGTCTCCTCCCCTATCTTGCTATGCTTTCTCCAAAAATTTGAATTTTCCATCCCTTGATGTTATGTTATACTCATGTCTCTTCATATTTTTCCCTCGTTGTTTGGATTGTCTCCCTTCGGACAGCGACTCCTGCCACCATAATCTTGTCATCCAATGAGGAGAATGCCACATGCCTGCATATCCCAAGGTTGTTGAATGCTGTTTTGTTTGTTATAGTGGATAGCCAAGACACCATACCCACTTACAACTCACCTTTTTTCCTTTCTAAATTTGATGTCCCTATTTTCTCATCAAATGTTGTAAAGCATGAGTGATATGAAAATAAAAATTGTCCTTTTTTTCCCATCTATCAGCCGTTATGTACCAACTCATATTTTTTTGTTGTAAGGAACATTTACAAATATCCCAACAAGTAACCTCCCCAACCTCATGAATTTGTGTCCCATTACTCATCCCATTTTTTTTATAAAAATATTTAAATTGCATACATGAGTGAAAAATAATAGAAGTTATCACCAACCCCTCCCCCTTTGGGGAACAATATCCTTGGTGTTCTCCATCCATATGTAACAAAAAAACATATTTTAAAACATACATAGTATTTTTTGGAGCTTTATAAGTACACTTTTATACAATATTTACAAATTTATATACATTTTCTTCAACCAACGAACAAAAAAGGATATGTTTCCCTTATTGACTCAACTATTTCCAAAGTGGCCTCATCGGGCCCAAAGTGCCTCCACTGCACTTTGATTTTCTCTATTAATTTATTCTAGAGCATGGGCTTCTCCAGTCTAGGATGCATAGTGGCTTTGGCTAGAATTATCCCTCTAGTTCCACCCATAGCACAAATTAATGAAGCACATGATTATAATCTTGTAAATATATTTTAAGTAAATAAAAATGGAAAACATAAGGGAATTTTACTGGTTAAGGTATGGCAAGCCTATAGGCCATTGGTCCTATCCTTTCAAGTATCTCAAAAGGTCCACAAAATTGTGGTGCCAACTTAGCACAAGACCCAATCGTCAAGGAAATTTTCTTGGGTTTTATTCTCAAGTAAACATGTTCCCAAAATTGGAACTTTTTATGCACTGTATGTTGATCCACATAGCTCTTATGCCTAACCTAACCACCTTTAAATTCTGCCTAATGATATGCATTTATTTTTCCATTTCTCTGATCATGTCAAGCCCAACAAAGACCCTATCCAATGGATCACTCCAACTGATAGGAGTATTACAAATCCTTCCATAAATTTTCTCAAATTCTCTCATTTTTAGAGATTCTTGGTACCCATTATTGTATGCAATATCTACAGGTAGAAGATACTCTTCCCACCTCTTGTGCTGGTGCATTACATACATCCTCAATGCATTTACAGATTCTATTTGTACTCTCTTTTTTCACATATTTATATGGATGATAAGTCATATTAAAGGCCATTTTTGTACCCAAACCTACAAATAGTTCCTTCTAAATCCTTGAAGTGAACTTAGCATCTCTATCTGAAATGATTTTCTTGGGGAATCCATGCAACCTCACAATCTCCTTTATGAAAATTTAAGCCACCTCACTTGCTAAGTTGGTGGATTTGACTGCTCCAAAATGAGCCATCATGCTCAAGTTGTCAACCACTACTGTAATTGCATCATGACACTGGGAAGTCCTTGGCAAACTGATGATGAAATCCATGGATAGCACTTCTCACTTCCATTCTGAAATGGGAACGGGATGCAATAATCATGTTGGATGTTTACATTCGGCCTTCACCTGCTAGCATTATATGCACTTAGTAACAAAATAGGCCTCTTCCTTTTTCAAATTAGGCTAGTAATAGAACTTTTTGATGGTTGTGAGAGTCTTTTGGTATTCCATATTGTCAGAATATGGTTTAGCATGGAAATCTCTTGTTATGAGCCTCTTTAAATAATAATTATTGGGTACATATATTTTGTTCTTGAATCTAATAAGACCCTCATCTGTGAGGTGATATTATTCATCCTCGCCATCTTGTTGTAACATTTCCTTCACATATTGATATTTCTCATCATGTTGCCCTGCACTTTTGACCCTTTCTACTAGGCCTAGTCCATAATAATTTATGGTTTCTAGGTGATTTAATTGAATCCTTCTACCGATGCATAAACAACCATGTTCTCTTTTCATTTGATGTACTTGATCTCAAAGTTGAGCTTGCTAAGTATGGCTAGACACCTAGCTTGTCTTCCATTCAACTTAGGTTGATCAAGTAAATACTTGATTCCACCATGATCTGTCATGCGCGTCAATATTTTTCAAAGGATATAATGCCTCCACATCTTCAATCCATGAATAATGATAGCTAACTCCAGACCATGAGTCACATAATTTTCCTCATGCTCATTTAATTTCGGTGGCTCTAACACACTACCTGTCATTCTTGCATTAAAACTCCACCGAGTCCTTCCATGCAAGAATCTACATATACCACAAAATATTTGTCTAGATATACAATCCTCAACACTGGTGCATTATGAGAAACTACTTAAACTGATCAAAGCTTACTGTACATTCAACTATCCACTCAAATTTCTTTCCTTTCCTTTGCAAGGATGTGATGGGGTGGCCTATCTTGGAGAAGTATCTGATGACCTCCTATAGTAGCATGCCAATCCCATGAATGATCTAATAACATTCACATTTTTTGGTGTTAGTCACTCCTTTATGGTCTTGATCTTTTCCAAATCAAGTGACATCCCCTCCTTGGAGATGATGTGCCCCAAATAATATATCTATGATTGGAAGAAATCACACTAAGATTTGCACAAAGCTTGTGTTCCCTCAACAACTGTAGCACTACATCCAGGTTATTTTCATGCTATTTTTTAGTCCTTGAGTACACTAATGTGTCATAAAAAAATAAAATCACAATTTTTTCCAAATAAGGACACAACACATTGTTCATTAAATAGATGAAAGTGCCAAGAGTATTAGTAATCCCAAAGGGTACCACTACAAACTGATAGTGCCCATATCTTGTTTGGAAAGTATTATTTTGGATATATTCTTATTTAATGCATACTTGATGATACCCAGACCTCAAATCAATCTTGGAGGAAACTACTACTCCCATAAACTGGTCAAATAAATCATCAATCTATGGAAATGGATATTGGTTCATGATTTCCACTTTATTTATTTTCCTATAGTCAATGCAGAGTCAAAGTGTCCCATCCTTTTTCTTCACAAATAATACTGGAGATCCCCACAATGACACACTTTTCTGTATGTAACCTTTATCAAGTGTCTCCCTCAGCTATAGTTTTAACTCAATCAGTTCCAGCGTACTCATATGATATGGTAACTTGGAAACTAGTGATGATCTAGGCACCAATTCGATAGAGAAATCAACTTCTCTGTGAGGACGTAATCCTAAAATATTAGCAAGAAATACATCCTCATATTCTTGTAACACAAGATACTTCTTCAGTAAATCGATTTCTTCTTGCCTAGTGTTGCCACTAGCTTTTCCATCACTGGAAATTTTCACAACAATAATTTGTAGCTGTTTTGGAAACTCTGTTTGGCTTGCATTGTTGTGATCAACCTCACTAAAATTGGATTTCGTTTTCCCTGTAAAATTTTTCTTTCTCTAACATCATCCAGGAATTCAATTTCTTTTTCAAAGAAATCGGCCTTAGTTTTGTGTGTGTACAACCATCCTATGCCTAATAATATGTTGTATGCACCCAATGGAAGAAAATTTAAATGTGTTTTTGTGGGCATTTTTTTGATCTCAAATGCACACGATTTCACCGAATAACTGACTTTTGTCTTTGCTCCTATTTCCAATTGAACTAACCATGGGTTTGTGTGAAATTATTTGGCCAATTTGCATTTTTCCACGAGCTCCAGATTGATATAACTATAGTTAGAACCGAGATAAATTAAAATATAAATGAATTGATTTTAAAACTTCCCTTCCATTTCAATTATCGATGTTTGGTGGTATGCCTAGAGATTATCTACAACTGCGTAAATTTTGGGCAAACTCTGTGTCACAACACATATAGTTTGAGCTTCCTACGCACTTTAAATTTTTGGTCCTATTTTTTCTGGTGCAGAAATTATGTTTTCCATCGGTTCTCACCACAGGTACATCATTTTAATTACTCTTCTTCCTCAAATCTGTGTTTCTTTGTTTCTAATTGATGCAAACGACTTTTACCAGCTAGATTAAATTTTTTCTTAAATCAACTTGCTTTGGTTGGGTGTATTCCTTCCTTCTTTTCCATGATTTTCTTGGGCCATTTATTCTTATCCTTAGCATTGTTATTTATTTTCCATTTAGCTCAAAATTATAGCCTACATTTTGCTTGCTCATAACAATGCTTTAAATCTTAATGGCATCATTTAATGTCTAAGGTTCCAGAAATTCAATTCGGTCACTGAATGCTATGGGCATCCCACTAATATATATTTGTATGTTTTCCTTCTCATCTTTCAGATATGGCACATATATTAAAAATTCCAAAAACCTGGTGACATATTCTTCATATAACATTTACCCCATCTCGAGCGCATAAAATTCTTTAGCTTTGTTGTCATAATATCATTCTAACAAGTATTTGACTCTAAAGAGACCCTCAAACTCACACAATGTTGGTCTCTCTTTAGTTATGCCTTTGAAATTATTGAAATATTCCCACAACGTATCTTCTTTTCCTTTCAGACTATAGGTGGCCATTTTTTCTTTCATGTTCTCAGAATAATCATGGATCCAAAAGAATTTCTTCATTCCAAGAAACCATGCTTCTACATCTTTAGATTTCTTCATCTCTCTATAAAATGTGGGTGGTTTTTCATTCTTAAATTCCTATGGCATATGGTCCCTTTCTCTCTATCTTTGATGGTGATGATGATGAGAGTGATGATGGTGCTTCCTAGTAGTAGAGCTAGAATATCTTCCAGAGTGATGTATGTAAGTGCTAGCTCTTCCTTTTGGGGTACTTAGTGGTGAATTCCCTCGCATGGTGTATTTAATTCTCCTTTTATGCATTTTCCTTGACCGACTGCCATCTTCCCCATTAGTTTTCTCTTTTGAATCTGGAAGGCTTCTCATGTCTCTATGAATAGCTCCCAACTCATGCTTCTTCTATCTCTATAAGTATGGGAGGCTTTGCATTATGAATACTTTTATCTCAGCTTTCCTCTTGTGAGCCCTTACCAACCTTTCATTATCTGCCTTGAAGATCCTAACCTCAACTCTTAGACTCCTCAGGGTATCCATCCAATTAGGAGAGTTTGCTCCTCCCCCTTGGCCAACTGATCTTTCTTCTTCATTTGTCCTCACTTCTTCATATCCATGTTGTGACTGATTAGAGCTATATTGCACCATTCATTTCCTCATTTCTTTGTCTCTCACTGTCTTTTACTATCATTGACACACAATTTTTAGAGATGTCATATGTTAAGTCGCCATATTAATAGTGTAGTCCCTTATTATGTTAGTGTATCTACCCTTATTGTTATTGTTGTACCCCTGTAACCCCCATATTTTTATTATTGTGCCCTTACATTATTATTGTTAGGTCAGCTAGGATTACATTGTGGCCCCATTAGGATTACATTGTGGTCCCATGGACTCCTATATATAGAAAGGAGGTTTTGTCATTTGTATCATCCAAGAATTGTTCATTGATATAATGTATTGGAGGTTTCCACCCCGAAGTGGCTATTTCTAAGGCGTTGATCTCTCTTTTCTTATATTTTTGGAGCTGGTTTCATAACATTTGGTATTAGAGCTTTGGATTCTAGGGTTTCGCTGCTCCAAACAGGTGATCGTGGCATTTTCGCTATAACGTTTTTTCTATGAAGGTTAAGAAGCTACAATTTTGAGAGTGCGAAGCTGAAATATTGAGGAACATCGTCGAAAAATTTCAGGTCTTGGTTTTAATAGTTTCAGATATATGATCTGTGGAAGTCAGGACTTTTTGCAGGCTCCTCAATTTAACATAAACAAGTCATCGCTGAATTTTCATTATAAATATTTTTATATGAGGTTTTAGAAGAGAGTGAAGCTGAAATCCTTAACAACCTCTTGTAAAAATTTCAGATCTTGGTTCGCAATATTTTTGGAGATATGATCTATGGAAGTTAGGATCATTTCAGGCTCCCGAATTTCATCTCAAAGAGGTGACCGTGGGAAAAATGTCATAACTCTCTCTCTGAGAGCCGGATTGAGATTTTGTAAAAAGTGACCACAAGTGAACGGATTTTAGTTTCTTCTATATCAATTTTAGAGCCGAAAGAGAAAACAGTGACATGTGGCAAGTCGCACAAGTTTTATTTACTGAACTAGTCCATAATTAGATCATCATAGGAGATTGGGCATATCTTTGTCTTCAAAAATCCAAATCAGGTCAGACCTATGGCATTCGAAAGAATATTCAGAGGGCTAATTCAGGGCCAAATTTTAGATATTGAAGATCCTAAATTACAAATATAATTCAGTTTCAATATCGAGCTCCTCAAAATCAAGAAAAATGTGTGTATTTGGTTTTTAAAATTACATAACGTTTGTTTGAAAAAACAGTTTGAAGTGATTCCAAGGGAATATTTTAGAATTTTTATCAGTATTGGGTTCTATAATGCCTCCAAAAAATAATTCCATATCCATTAAGCCCTCAAAAATCTATACTATGACGCATGAAGAGGAAGAATTGCAGTATGAGATATCAAAATTACGGTACCAAGTGCAACAAATTTCGATCTTACGAAGAGCAACCGAAGATGACATAGATGGTTTAAAATAAGAAAAGGAGGATAAGTTGGATGGTTTGAAGGATCAAATAATAGCTATTATGGATGATAAATTAGTGGAATATCACATCGAGCATCAACAACAAGTTATTCAACTCTCAAAGGATAACCTAACTTTGGTGCAGAATCTAATGAACAATAGGAAGATCAACATCACATCGAAAGAAGTTCTGAAGTAGTCACATAAACAAGAACTTGACAAGTATGATCAATTTCAGAGTATCTCAGCAAGTGGAAGAACTTTCCTGTAGAAGATTCCACATGGGAGGATGAGAATTTTATACATAAGCATCAAGAAATAATCAAGCGTTGAGGACAACACTTGTTTGAAGGAGAGGGGCATGTTAAGTCCCTATATTAATAGTGTAGTCCCTTATTATGTTAGTGTAGCTCCCCTTATCGTTATTGTTGTACCCCTGTAACCCCAATATTTTTATTATTGTGCCCTTACATTATTATTGTTAGGTTGGCTAGGATTACATTGTGGCCCCATGGACTCCTATATATAGAAAGGAGGTTTTGTCATTTGTATCATCCAAGAATTGTTCATTTATGTAATGTATTGGATGTTTCCCCCTTGAAGTGGCTATTTCTAAGGCATTGATCTCTCTTTTCTTCTATTTTGGAGATGGTTTCATAATATACTACCATCTGCCCCATTGGTTTTCTCTTCTGACTCTCAAAGGCTTCTCATGTCTCTATGAATAGCTCCCAATTCATGCTTCGTCTATCTCTATAAGTATGAGAGGCTTTTCATTATGAATAATTTTATCTCAACTTTCCTCTCGTGAGCCCTTACCAACCTTTAATTATCTACCTTGAAACTCCTAACCTCAACTCTTAGACTCCTTAGGGTATCCATCCAATTAGGAGAGTTTTCTCCTCCCCCTTGGCCAACTGATCTTTCTTCTTCATTTTTCCTCACTTCTTCATATCCATGTTGTGACTAATTAGAGCTATATTGCACCATTCATGTCCTCATTTCTTTGTCTCTCACTGTCTTTTACTATCACTCACACACAATTTCTAGAGATGTCATGATATAAATAAATTACAAGAAATCATGCCCATGGTCTTGCTTTTGCAGAGTTGTTATGACAAGCTAATTGTAACAACAATCCATGTTAGTACACCACTATCAGTCAATCAACAAATTATTAACATAAATTTACATGCCTGCACAATCAAAAAAATATATTTGTCAACACAAGTTGTTAGCTCATCAATAACATTGAAAACATATCAATTCTTAGTGCATACTTCATAATCAAACCACTGAGTGAGCATATCAATCATGCATGCAATAAATTAATCATATACCAACTTTTAACACCTAATTGTTTGTCTAAAAATATAAATTTTGTTAAATGAATTAATATAATATTATTTAGTGATATAATGTTTCATTTGTCACTAATATTTCATTTTAGACAAATAAAGTTAGTGATAAAATTTAAAAGACTATTCTTAATTCCAAGTTGAAGAGTATATTTCCATCCAACCATGCCATAAAGACAAGTAGTACATGTAATTTTACTTCAATTTACAAGAGTAAATTAAACAAATATTCTATTCCAAATTTATTTTTTGGGTTTAGAAAAAATTCTTATAAAACATGCATTCAGGGGTTTTAAGCATATTCACCATTTTAGTATTAACCCTCCACTTTAGTAGAACCTATATCATGTCATTATTTGATGCTATACCACATAATTTGGGTTCTTGTTTAAAGGAATTAAAAAAAAAAAAAGTTACAATATAGAGCTTTAGACGAAATGTTAGAATTAAACATTTAGGTGGAGACACATATAAGATTATTTATTCTATGTATTAGTATTGTATGTGAGTACTATATGGATTCACATTTTTAGCATATCACAATCATACTTATCCATGGGAGTCAATATCTCATAAACCCCCAATCTCATTTAGTATGCTTGTTGTAGATACCACTGAAAAATAAGAAATTGTAGTATAATTTATAGTTTTTATTGAAGGGTGATAATTCTATCAAAATACTATTTATCTAGGTAGAGGTTGTAAATAAGGGTGAATATCATTGATCTTGAACTCAATATGGTGCAGAGGGAAAAATTGATATGGGAAAATTTCAAAATGTTTATCACATTAAGTATCGTTATACTAATTCCATACTTTCTAAAAACACTATGAATAAAGTGTAAGAGTATTATATAAGTACACATAGAATCAAGAAAATTGGACCAATCGATTTTGAGATCAAAGGAGTGAGAAATTGATGATGTAGGAGAGTAAATGAAAAATATCACAATTAATCAGAAATTTTTTTGTTTTAAATGTTGGTAAGGTTCATATTATTAACAACCCTTTCTCCTATGAGGGTGGTATTAGTGTTCACAAAAACATATATAGTAAAATAACCATTCAAACAACAGAATAATACATTCAAAATATCTAATATAGTAACAACTCAAACATCGGTTTTAGTATCATAAATAAATAATACATCAAATAACTATAGATTCTTCACGTAATTGAAGTATAGTCACTAATATAAACCAATATACATCCACCATGTTGTCAAATAAGGTGGGGGGTGGGTTGGGGGGGAAGGGGGGAGGGAGTGTGCAATTGTGTCAAAGATGCATTTTCCACCTAATTAGTGTATCCACTTAAATTAGGTGCTACCCCATAAGTTAGGCTCAAGCTAAATACGGTGAGGGATAGGAACACAAGTCATTCAATGAATGGTACACTAAACTCATGGAATAATTCAAGGATCATGCATGTAATTTCCCATTTCTCATAGTAGGGTGGAGATGCGCCTAGTTCTACAAGATCACCACCTTTATCCCTTGAAGAATACCTATGGTTGTTGAAATTTTAGGACATTGACGTCAACCTAGATCATATCATACTATTAGTGATTGATAGTAAAGTTGTGGATAGATGCAGAGGTACCTGATAAGATGGAATCTTATGATGATGTCGTGATGCTTGAAGAGGAAGTTGAATATGTTTGGATGTTTTGACATGATTATTAGTTGAACAGGTTCATAGGTTGTGAAATTATGATCATAGGTGTTATTGAGACTTTTCAAGGCTTGGATAGGTCCTGGTGTTGAAGAAGGTGTGCTAGAAGTTGGAAGCAATTTGGCTGAGGTTTGATTGAATTTTGGGCTGAAAAATAGGGTAGTTCGGGTCACAATGGAGAAAATTTCATTATACCTTGGGTCACATTGGATAAAACTATGTTATAACTCATTTCCAGGATGAAAAACCTGAGTTACCTATTCTAGAGTGAATTTTCTAGATTTTGTGTGCACTCAAGTCAATTTCTGGGGCATATGCTTTGGTTTTTGATTTAGTAATTGATTAAGTAGTTCAAGGAAGTCTTATCGAATATGTTTAAAGTTGATAAAATCTCTCACTCACTGAAGGAAATGGAGGATTAGGTCAAGGAGGATAAATGTGAAAATACAAGACCAATTATGAGCATGTGAGCAAAGATGATTCACTCTCCATTACTCTAATTGTAATTATTGTTTTAATCATTCTAGCAAATTATACATTGGAGAATGCTTTGAGGATCTGAGGTTGGTTGTATTGTTGGTTGAGTGAATGTGAGAGGAGAGAAGAGTATGCAAGTTGTGAGGAACATTATGGAAAAATTATGAAGTAGTTTGTAGGAGTTTTAGAAGGTAATAAAAGTGTGCTTCAACCATCATCTTATGGAGAGAGTGAGGACATGGTGTAAGGAATGATTGAATATCATTTCGTGTATGGTAGTTGCTAGCGCATTCATCATAATATTGTGTTGTATGGAATTTTTTTTCTTGGACAGATTTATCATTTTGCAAAGGATTGATGTGTTGTTGTTGACCTAATGTACTTCTCCTTAGAGTCCAGTTTTAAAATGAATGAAATCATGGCTTCAATAATTTGAGGAGGTGGTGGCCTCCATTCAGTAGTGGTTAAACAAGATAGGGGTAGTGGCTCCTTGTTGTTCGTGGCTAACAAAATAATATATTGGTAGTGAAATATGCATGTAGTGGTGGTTGGATATTCTAGTAGTGGTCAAGAAAGGCTTATTGCAAATGGCAGCTTCCAGTAGGTGGTGTCCTACAAAGTTGTGTGAGTAGAGACTTCCTAGCTACTAGTTTCCAACAATACTATTCAAAGGGGTATTCGATTCTGAATAGTGGTGGCCAGCTGAAATATATAAGAGATTTTATTTATGTAATAATAAGAGAATGATAAGCGACACAAGAACAACATGTGGTGTTTATCCCTTTAGGGTTTCCACCAAAAATTATTGTTGTCTCATCTGTTGAATGTTTTTATGGTTTTGCGTTTATGTTTGATGCTATGATATCTCCTTATTTGTTTCAAATTGTAAATGGTTAAAATATTAATCATTTGGAGAAATTTTATATGTTCCATAACTACTAATTCACCCCCCCTCTCAGTAGTGATATACATTTCTAACAATGGATAGGAAAGTATCATTCACAATAGTGATAAACCTCTATAGCAATATTATTACCCACTCTTTCCCTTGATGAATACCCATAGTCAAAAAAGTATTATACATGATAGTGGCATCCCAAGGAAATGAAAAGAATAATAATTTCTACGTTCAATAATCATTGGTATCATTGGTTAAGCACATAAACTTGTGACCTCTTTAATCCACATAAACTAAGCTGGAGAAACTATTGGTTTTCTCCTCCAAAAATTGTAGAAAATCCATGTATATTCAACTGATCTTGTAATATGATAAAAAAAATACTTTAATCTACTTTACAAATTGCGCAAACCAATTACAATCGCAAAATGACATGAACAAGAAAGAGAAAGAATTTAAATCGCACAACACAAAAATTTATCTGGGAAAATCCTTAGCTAAAAACCCCGCTATCTATATATTGCATAAGTCAAAGAATATGAGAAGATTGTAATGCTATTTATCTTCCTAAGAAACCTCTCCACTATCTCTATCTGTCTCACTCATTCCTAGGCAACCTTCACTACTACATTTGGCGGAAATTCCGACACTTGGTTCCGACGCTTTTGACCAAGTGTCGGAAATTTCCCCAAATTTTTTCCATCCTGCCTGAAACCGTCGCTATACCGACGTTTATAGAAAAGTGTCGCAGTACTGACACTTATACAAAGTTTCGCAATTACGACGTCGGGAGGAATACGTCGCAATTGCGACACTATGGCCCAAAGCGTTGCTATTGCGACGGTTGCCTCCAAACATCGCATGTACGACACAATGTCTAAGTGTCGCAATTACGACGTTTGGAGGCAGCCGTCGCAGTAGCGACGCTTTGTCCGCCATCGGTATAACGACACTTATATGTGCGCTACATAAAAATACGAAACTTATATGCGCGCTACATAAAAATACGAAACTTATATGCGCGCTACATAAAAATGATTTTATTGTTTCGTATCCGTCGCAATAACATTACTGTCTCATATTTATGTGCGCATTCGCCTCCACTCTTGCGTAACAACATTCGCCCTCACTTCTGCAATGATTTGCCCTCGCATTCGCTCATTGCTCCTCGTCACCTTGTGAATAAAGATGTCTCTACTTTGTAAAAACATTCGCTCAAAGGTTTGAACAAATGGTAAGTTCTTACTGCAGGCCCTTCCTCCTATAGTAGGGTTGACTCTATTTGGGTTTTTTGGTCAATTCTATTGGATTGTGTTAGGCTGTATGGTTCTCTCTAGATGTCAAGAATCAAGATTCAATACCCTCTATTATCTTCATCACCCAATACAAGATTTAAATTTTTCCCAAAGAAACGCTTATTAATTTGGCACCCATTATTTCTCCCTGCTTTAAAAACCCTACATTTAAATGAAAACAAGCATTGAATTTCAACTACAAAAATCTATTAGTGTTCAAATGTACATGTGTGCTACATTAACGTCCGGAGCATCACGTGCACATTCGCCTCTGCTTTCTGCGTAACAAAGATTCGCTCACTAATGTAAAGACATTCATCGAGCTATATGTACTTCAAAGATTCGCCTTGCATTCGCCCTGAGCTCTTGCAGAACAACATTCACCTTGCATTCGCCCTCAGCTCTTACAAAACAACATTTTCCCTGCATTCGCCCTCAGCTCTTGTAGAATAGCATTTGCCCTCAGCTCTTGCAGAACAACATTCATCTCAGCTCTTGCAAAATGGTAAGTTCTTACTGCAGGCCCTTCCTCCTATAGTAGGGTTGACTCTATTTGGGTTTTTTTGGTCAATTCCATTGGATTGTGTTAGGCTGTAGGGTTCTTCTAGATGTCAAGAATCAATATTCAATACCCTCTATTATCTTCATCACCCAATACAAGATTTAAATTTTTCCCAAAGAAACGCTTATTAATTTGGCAGCCATTATTTCTCCCTGATTTAAAAACCCTACATTTAAATGAAAAAAAGCATTGCATTTCAACTACAAAAATCTATTAGTGTTCAAATGTACATGTGTGCATCACTTGTGTAGGGTATTCCTTTTCCACTTTCACATTATCCAAGAATGTGTGCAGTATAGTTCATATTTTTTGTGGTTTAGATTATCTTGAAAAAGGAAAGGTAAATTATTTCCCATGGAAAAAGAAGGTTTTCCCTTTTTATAAGTTGTTTGGACTTACGTGGAAAAATTTATGGTATGCCTTTCATATTATGTAGTTTAAATTTGAATTAACAGATTATTCTACATGAAAATATAATTACCTATGTGATCTCCTTCATCACTAATTAAAATTATAGGGTTTCAATTTCCTAGACTCTAACTCATCTGATGCTAAATTCTAGGTTCTCATTGGTGGATCACTCTTCCATTGATTTCCTTTCCCTCTGGATCTTGTCATACTTTAAAAGTCATCAATGATACATATATTATTTCAGGTATCCCAAAAGGCTTTATAGTAGAGCATATTGTGAAGTTTTTTTGACACTTGAGGATTCTTTTTAGAACGGAAACGCGGTCTATGCTATCAAGTTATATACCAAGCAACTTGTCCTTAATAACCACACTATGAGGTGGGTTCAACCAGTTTGAACTTGTTGGGACATAGCATATGAAGTTGTGTGATGAGTCCATATCACAGGTCTATTATGGTGACAAAAGTGAAGACATGTAATGATAGTTATTATGTTAACATTACTAGAAACATTTTCGAAATTATCCATGCTATCAAGATGTCAAAATTCCAAGTATTAGGTGTCCATACTCGTAGCTAATAGATAATAATAATAATATAAAAAAAATCACAATTTTATTCTTGAAATATGATTGTTACACATTGTTAACCTAGTTCATGAGTTACTATCACCCAAAGACTGCAAAACAAACCTAAAATATAAATTAAACCAACATGAGAATCCAACTAAGGGTTTCTCGACAAATCATGCCATAACCTGGCATTTTGAAACCCAAATTTGAATACATCATAAGTAATACAATGCAAACTCAGATGGATTTTCAATGCATGTTTGCATGCTACACTTATTCTCTATCTAGATATCATTTTTTAAATGGAACCATTAGTCAAGCCCACAGTCCTTTTTATGTGAAAAATTTCAGCTCTATTTGAGCTCTTTTTTGCTCCACCACCTCCATAAACATATGAAAACATATATCATGATCTTGGAATTCCATTACATATGTATGTGCCAATGTTCCATAATCATGCCCCGTCATCAATTTAAGAAATTTCCATTGAATATCAAATTATGGAGGGGGGGGACTTTTTGCTGCAACATTTGGCTCAAAATCAGGGACCATCTCCGTATGAGGTGAATGAGAACTATAGATATTTGAAGAATTATATTAGTACCTTTTCCTCTGGCCATGGATTCATATACAGTCATCCATCAAAAAATTTTGTCTTTGTTCATTCTCACCTTGAAAGTTGCAAAAATTTATGCCCTAATTGAAACGACACTAAATTTGAAAGATATGCTAAAAATGCAAGCTAGAAGTGCCCTATTAATACAAAGGGAAAACCTTCCTACCTACCCTAACTGAGATAAATTTTGATTGAATAGGAAACATGATATTTCCAATGGAGTTGATCCAACAACTTTTTAAATGTATGGGACTAAATCATGCATTTGATTTTCAGGGAAACATGCACATGAAGAGAAAAAGTGCAGAATTAATGGAAAATCCATACATGCCACTTATAAAAACTACACCGAAAGGTCAAAAAATACTTAAGGCCTTAACTTAATTTGAATCCAAAAATGACAAAACGGGATTAGTGAAAACACGAGAGTGGTGTGGGTGAACAACATAAATAAAAAGTGAAGATACCTTTCCCCAAGATGCCTTTGTCACCGTTGTATGAAAACATGTTTTCCTTTCCCTTTATACATGCAAATGAATGCATTATAGGTATGGTGTTTTCCCAGAATAGGAGAAGCCTACTTAAATATATCATTCGTGGAGTGAATGTTTCCTTGACCCAGAACCTCATAGAAACTTATCACTGAATTTGATGTTGGGATGGGATTGTAAAGATAACAACCTCTTCATTCCTCTTGAAGATTGGCACCAATTATCAACAATGAATCAAATTGTAATTTGATCTTCCCCCTTTTACATTACCCTGTATTAGTGTCATAAAAAACAAATATATCAAGATGAAAATCAACACCCTCCTTTTCCAAAGTTGGGTAAAGGTCAATGAGAACCTTAGTCACAAGTTACAACTTCCAGGAGATTTCCAAAACAATTTTCAGTCAATTGTTGCATCATGAACAACATGATTTTCTCATAATTCAACATGAGACATGTTTTCCTTTCACTTCCAACAAAGTTCCATTTCTACCTGAAATTCCTATGAAACAGGGACCAAATAAAGCCATGTCCTCAATGGAAATCATTTGGCTTTGAAAATGGCCATTGCACCGTGTTGTTTCTTATATTACATCATGATAGTTTCTTAGGTCATTTCTTGTTTCTTGAGATGAAAAACAACCAAAGAAATCGTGAAGATCCTTTCAAGAAATAAATGACCATTTCTCAATCATATCTCAACTATTTTTTATTTTATTGAGTGGTTGCTTACTTTGAGAGAAATTTGACACTTTTATAAGGAATATAACATAAAAACACAAAATGGGAAGGAATTGATGAGGTAGATGACCTTTAGTTGTTGTCAACTAAGAATTGATAATACACGATGCATGTTCTGTACTACAAACTAGATTCCTTCCTGGAGTTAGGACACAGAGTATTGAATCAAAGTTGTAGTTTCTAACTTCTTGTATTGGTTCATCAATCTTGAAATTCAGACATTGCATGTCCTCATTGCTTCATGTTTGAATAATTTGCATCATATCGTACAATAGGGAATTAGGAATTATGATTATTATTACTTTATGGATCTGTTAAGTTACTTTTAAGTTTGCATGATTTAGTGTGAAATTATTCTAGTGTGCCCCTAGGCCCAGGTGAAGGAATGCCAAGGACTGAGAACCCTAGTTTTTAAATGGTATTGTTTCTTATACCCAAAAACCCCTCAACATCACTTCTTATTAGTTCTTAACAATAGTGTTGTAACAATTTGAGAATTGATATAGCAAAATCTCGCACTTCTCAAGATAAAGTCCTAAAGCTAAAGTGTGATACCATGTGTAATTCAATAGCCCCATTGTCACCTCACCAGCCTCTTTTCACTTCGGGCTAGCTCTCCTCCAACTCAAGGGGGGTTCTCCCTAGTAGATGTTAGGGATCTAATGGCCCAACCAAACCAAGTCAAGAGCCCCCTAACTCTCTATGTTTACTACTATCAATCAAAATATTGAACAATAGGGTCAGACATGCATCCTGAAGATAAAATTGCCCGGGTATTTTTGGGTAATTTCAAAGGGAAAGTCCCCAACCACATATAATCAAGGAATTATAACGTGATTTCAAACATTAAATATCAACAAAATCGTTTAAAGGATATTGAAAGGAAAAAGGTGATGGAAGATAGAAAGTGCCTTACTTAAATGCTCTAAGGATTTTTCAATAGTTGCTCCAAAAACTTCACTTCAAGGTCCTTCAAGATCGTCTCCAACAATGCTATACCATCAGCTTCAACAATGTTGCTCCAAAAATGTCCTCAAGGTCTTCACAACAAGTTTACTAGAAGTTGCTCCAACAATATATTCAATAAGGTATTCATTGTCAACTCGTCTCTTGTTTGGGTGCCTTAATGTGCAATGACATGTTTCCAGGATTGAATTCAATGCAAGGCATATTTGAAACTCTAACTCTGTCTTCCGGTGTCTTATTAGAAATTATTTTAGTTTTCATTTTGTGTTTTCAAGTTAGATATTGTTTTCAAGTTTTTACATTTATAATTTTATTGCAATGTGGCAGACTGATCAGATCAGTGCAGGAACAACCCCGAGACGGGATGATCGCGGAAAGAGGCCAGCAGAAGAACATGTAAAGTGCCAGCATTGCTCTATCTTCGGGTATTTTAGTTATTTACATAATTGAAATAATATTAATTTTGTTCAAATATGCAGACACCTAGCCATGGTACGCCTGATGATTCCCTCTTTCAGGAAGAGCTTTCTTCATCCCTATCTCCAGTGTTCTTGTTGCGAAAAAAGGCACAAGATGCAAGGTCGGAATTTAATACTTTGATAGACGCGCCTCAAACACCTGAAACAAAAGAGAGGATAAAAAAATTTATGAGCCAGCTCGATACATATCAAGTAATAATAAAAAGTCAAAAGGATATTTTTTTTTGTTCTGCATGAGATGAATTGTGATAGTTTTATTTTTAATTTTTACATTGACTAAACTAACAAAAAATTCTTTTGTATGTAGCGTTTTTTGGCACATGCTGAACCCGGTGTTGGTGGTAGTGGGACACCAGGGCAAGATATTTCCCAACAACCCTCTCGTACACCTTCTACTCCTTTAGGTGCCAGCCAAGAAACACACCCTGCCCAAGCAGACACCCAGCCAACCGCTGAACATGTTGGCAATGATGAGGCTAATATGGCCAACTACATTATTGCGTTTCCTGGAGATACACGTGTCAGCTCCACAGGGACCATTAATGGCATGTTGTTGGTGAACGATGAAGGTGTCCCTATAAAGCATGTACAACTCCCAGGTAAATTTTAATATTTTAGCTATTACATGTACTTTATCTAAAACATATTTACCATGATTTTTATTTTTAAATTAATGATAATATCTTTATTTTTTCTGTGTAGGAAACAATGAGTTCTACAGGTTTCTGGAGAGCCATGCGTTGGTAATTTTTGGCCCAACCATACGCACAGGGTGGAATTCCCAGAATTCCAACCTGAAAAAAAAACTTCTAGATTATCTAGAAGCCCTTTTTGGGGTTGGCACATTTGACAGAACAACGGTGGCTCGGGTAGCCGGCAAATATTTGAAATATACCAGGGACACCTATAGGATGCAATTGAAATTTAACCCTAGTTATGAGCGTCCTCTTGCAGTTCCAGAGAGTGAATGGAGAGCACTCATCCATGATGGAAAAGAGAAAAGGGCAAAGAAATAAGGAAAAATGCCAACTGGACCCGCAAGGTAAATTACAACTTTAATTCAATAGCTTTAATTTTCTCTATGTCTAAAATAAAAATGTGCTACGTCATATCTGACTTCAATATTTTGATGCTAGGTTTCCTGACACCTCAAAGGCAACCAAAGCTAGGATTGAAAAAAAGGGCCATCACAAGCTAGGCCAGGGCGGCTACTTGAAATTAGCCGCAAGAATTGTAATTAAGTAGCTAAACATCTTATAATTAATTGTATCGCCTTCCAACGATTTTGTAATCCTATCAAATATGATTAAAAATACACAATCATATGTAATGTAGGGTGATGACTTCGGAACAGAAACTACAGAGGAAGATAAAAATATCGCTTTCCATTTCGGCTATCAAGCCATAGTTGAACATCGCAGAAGCTTGGGGCAGGTCCCAAGATCCAGAATGCTTGATAAGGTAAAACATTAACCTTTCAATATGTTTGTTTTCGTCCATAAATTTAATGTCTAACAACTTTTTTTAAATCAGGGGAGCAGCACTACCGACGAGGCAAATAACCCAGTTTTAGAGCCAGATGTAGATGATCCTCACGTGCAACCTAATCATTGTAGTGGGGACCAGGCCGACAATGCTACTATCAGTGAGGGCCGTGACGGTAATTAATTTCTACTTATAATTTTTTCTAATTATACCTTGATGGTTGTCCTTATAAAGTTTTTTGTTTAAATCAGGGATAATTTTAAGAACCCCCCTAAATTTATATATATAATAAATAGGCGAATCCCCATGATACATAGGAAAAATGGAAGGCTATTTTATTAATAATATAATATGTATATATAATTTTTTGGCGAATCTCTCACGAGATTATATTATCTTGTAAAATCATGGCGAATCACCAGTACAAATGGCGAATCACCAGTACAAAATGGTGAATCATTGTCTAGTGGAGTTTGAGGTGTTGGTTCCAATGAAGATATGGTGGTTGAACCAGGAGTAGAAGGAAGAGAACCACTGAGACCAAGCATGGCACATGGTGACTCGTGAGGGAAGTAGTTCTCGTGTAGTTTGGAAAACGCGTTCTTCTAGTTTTGCTAAGCGTAGTGTTGTTGCTCATGCTACTACTAGCACTGATATTGAGGTTGGAGAGGAGTTTGAGGAAGCATGGAAGGTAGCAGTGGTGGAGAATTACAAAGAGTACTGCATGATGGGCTCCATTTTTCCCTTTGGTATTTGTGCCTGCAAGATCTTCTGTCCATTGAACCAACAATTAACTGTTCAACCAAAAATCAACTTGACTGAGTTGATTAAGCACAAGTCAACTTAGACTAATCTTCAAAACTATGCTTTGCACTATCCCATATTTATCACACTAATGCTACACAACATTGTGCATTTGCATCCAACTCTCATGCATGCACACAAAATTTTCATTAACATCTATAACCCTAACCAAGTGAGAATTGATCAACAATTTGCACCAAAGTTTGTTAGTGTTGAAAGTTCATAAGAAATTTAGATTCATGGTACCTTAAATAAATTTTGAAATAACCTCCACAAATTTGACCACAATAGAGAAAACTTGTGATAAATTTTAAACCTACAAAAATTAGGATTCATGTTCCTAGGAATGATCATAAGAAGTAGTTGGCATATAGGTCGAGTTTTGAGCCTTGACACATTGATAATGTAATGGCTTAGGTCAAAACTTACACATTGAAAAGTGATCAATGAAGAGAAGACAAGATCATTATGAAACACATACTGCAAACTTCCTACCAAATTCTACTTAGTTGTCCGCAACTCAGCTATACATAATCTTATAGTAAATAAAAATTCTACAAAGCCTTCTTCACATAGCTAATAAATGGCCATTGGAAGAGCACCCCTTATATAATAGTAATAGTAGCAATCAATAGATTATTTCATATTGAACTTCATAGCCATAGCGCTCATATGTATTGTATGACGTATTCAACTTGCATTATCAAATATAGATAAAATCATACTTTTGATTGATCCATTTAAAACATACTTGTGCACAATGTTGAATGCAATGCCAGTCAAGGAGTAAAGTCGGTTTAACGTGTAATAATCTATAAAATAATGGAACCTAGATGGAACATAGACTGATTTCAATTAGATATAGGTAACCCTCTGAATGTAGACCAATCCTTGAAGAACATTTTTATTGATGAGGAATTTAATACAATATTCAATTTTCTAACTAAAAATATTATTTCTATAGATTTGTGTATGGGGTAAACAATAAATAAAAAATTTAACTATCCTTGGGGTGGTCAATCTTTATAAATTTTATTTATACTTGCTTTACCATGTATATCATATACCTATCAATCACAAACATGAAAAGCTGTGGAATTCACAGTGATGATCTGCTCTGGAAACACAACCAACCTTTATTATTGCCAATATTAACTTTTATATAGTAGCACATATGTAGATAAAATTTCCAGCTTCCAAAGAGACAAACTTGCTTCTCCAACATGATGGCACATTCTTAACTACTAACATTTCTGATTGCTGAATGTAAGAAAGCTTTCTAAGTACATCTAATATACTGCGAGGGTCAAACTCCTAGACTATGTTCTTTTTTACCATGTATCTATAGGTTGTAGCCTTCTTCTTGTTTGAAGAGGAGTTGTCTATTATTAGAACTACCTTCCCTGCCTCTGATGCCTTGAAGGAATTGCAAATTGACTCATCAAATGAAGACAACTTTTTGTTCTTGTAAATTAGAGTTGAATAGCTTCCTTGTGCACTCAACACAAACTCTGACCGATATGAAACATCCCACCCACCAACTATGAGGTCCCACAGAATTGTTGCTCCCGCCTGAACAATAGACAACTTGAATGTGAGAATTCAAAAACAAAGAAAAATCCCAATCGCATATATCTTGAGGATGAACTCGATCTCAAATCCAAAACCCATAAAATTTATATCCAAAACTAAAACTCATCAAATTTGGAAGTATATTGGAAACAAAACCGAGGCAAAAGAGCTAAATTTGAATGCAAGAACTGACACGAAATTTGCAAACTTGAGAAATGTTTTACGTACATTATTTTGTTTGACAAAATAGATCAGGGAAGAAAGGCCTCAGGGAAGATCACACTAGACTAGGGGTAAGTAAAAACCACCAAGGTGAAGCATGGGAACAAGAATACAACCAAAAATGATCTATAATTTTGTTCAATCAGTGATCCATCCATAGGACAAAATGTTTCTCCTAGGGGTTACCCACTTGGGTGTGTAACAAAGCCCATCAAATAGTTTATGAAGCTATTGACCCTTCTCCTTTAAGAGTGAAAATAAAATAACATAGGAGCGATAGAGGAAAGAGAGATATTTGGTGTAGAGGATTTTGGACACCCTTAATCTTCTCATTAACCTGAAGAATACCAGAAGTTAGAGATATGTTTTCAAAGAAACAATAAATTTAAAGTGGCCAGTCGAGGATATGATAGCTGCTCAGGTGAAAGAAAAATTGGAAAGGATCAAGAAGATAGTAAAGATATGCATTTTTAGCACATATTCTACCATAGAAGCTCAACAAGAATAATGGACACTGGTAGGGATTGAAGAGGAACTCCTAGCATCAGGGAAGAAGCCACAAGCAGTTATCATTAAAAGAGAAATCATCCTAACTACTGCCCTCTAAATTTCTCAACATTTTCTACCCATCTGATGTTTGGTCAGACAGAAATCCTGTGGCTTGCCAGTTGTGGTTCTATTATTTTATTGAGCAACAACTCTGTACATTTAAGACAATAATAAAAAGAATATTTCAATTATAAAAAAGAACAAACTCTTGATTTTTTAATGCTCAGTGTCTTTCTTATTCTTTAACTTGAATACAGTGTGACTATTGTCAGAATAATCTGCTAAATATGAACATAGGATGCATCACTGCTAAAAAGGTTTGGCTAAGGTGAATAACAAGCTTTCATCTTTGACTTTTGAATTGTTTGGACTCTTGAGGGGAAAGATTGGAGAGGCAGGGGCCAGGCTTGGTTCAAGAGAGACAACTGGGAATTGGATTGCATATTTACTCTGTGATATTATAATTTATAGATGAGACTAGACGGACAGACATCCTCGAAGGTTTACTATTGCTCTGTAGACTTTCAAAAGGCTTTTGGCACTACACTGTTCCCAGGAATTTACCCATCAAGCAGCTTCGTGTCCTTGGACTACTTGAGGACATTGTTTCTGGTGTGATGCAGCTTTATGATAGAATGATTGGCAGATTTTGCGATTACTACAGATTTTCTTAAGGTATCACGAGTATTGGGGGTGTCAAGTGGGTGTGTGTTCTCTCTCCCAGACTAGTTGGGATCTACATTGATTACCAGCAATTCATCAGGGAATTTTACTCAATCTCAGGATGGTTGCCTACATCAAATCCTGGTTTCATTCCTTTTATTTGTAGATGTTGTATAATTGGCCTCCACTCCAGAG
Organism: Pinus albicaulis; assembly: GCA_034641835.2. Classification (NCBI taxonomy): domain Eukaryota; kingdom Viridiplantae; phylum Streptophyta; class Pinopsida; order Pinales; family Pinaceae; genus Pinus; species Pinus albicaulis. The sequence continues at coordinate 1,047,850,311 of CM076570.1, read as the reverse complement.
GGGTCATAGAGTCAACTCGATGCATTGGATAGATTTTGCAATAATTGATAACAGACAATTAACCTTGGGAAATTATGATCGCTAATACCACCAAAGAGGCCCTCTGCAAGTATATCATTTTCCCTTTCTATGGAAGTTAATGGAGATTACCACATTTTATGCATGGATGTTATAATGGATGTTATATTTTGGACAGTGATAGTCAAAATCAATCTTGTGTTTCATGCTTGTATTGAAAATGAATGCTGTATTTGAGGCAATAATGATAAGTAGTTCTACCAAGGAAGCCATCTCAATCTCATTCTTTTATTATGTATTCCTCTGCAGCTGTACTTATGTAATTACAATAGGTGGCCCATCAAATTGCAAACCTATCTGAAATGAATACTGATCAGTCCCATATAGGAGAGTTCAATAAATATAAAGTTTTATGAAGCCTTCAATATAGCAGTCTTTCCAGATTTCAAAAACTAGGCTCATATTCTGTCAACTTAAAATGTTACCTACATTAACAAAATAAAAGGATAGCTACATTGTAGAAAGCAGAAAATGCTATGCAGAATACTCTACCAACCATGTGGTGGCCAATGTCGACCTTTATGTAACAAAGATAAGTGTTGAAAGATCAGTAGACCAGACACAATTTTGTGGATTACAGGCTAATGAGATTGCCTAATACATCAACACTTAACTGTGACCTCAGGTGTTTCAATATTAAAAATGATTTCTAACATAGACAATTGAATTGACATGCGCCCATCCTTTGTCAGGTAGACATGCCACTTCTTTGTCATGTTCTCACTCTGTTTGAATTGAAAAGATGTACTCCTTCTCATGAATCATCTGCAGATGAAAGACATCCAATGGAACCTTTTTCGAATGAAAGCCTTGCACATACTTCTATGGAATATTCTTCAGTAGCTTCCATAATTTCATGAACAGCATTATGGAACAATGACTGAACTGTCCACAATTACAGACATGATGAGAATTCTATTTCACGTCCTTGGTAAAATACACGAAAATTAGATCAACGTGATAATACTTGCAGTGTTTATAAAATCATAAAGCCTGGGTGAATCCATGTGCAAAATGTGTGGATCGTTAAGAAAATGCATCAAAAGCCTTTTGATTTGAATGTTCTAATATATTTATATTTTACAACTTTATATAAATTCCTATTATGTTAACAGTGAACACCACTCCACTGAGACAACAACCATAGTACACCTCTTTTAGAATGATAGGCTTTTACTGTACATAGAATGCCATGGAGATTCATCCAACAAGCACCAACAGTGTTTGAACTTTGAACTATGGAGGCAATTTGAAGAAATCCTCAGGTCACCAGGACCGATCCAAGATCACATGTAGCACCCTGTCAAATGGTGCATACCTCATGATACCTCATGAAAATAGATGTGATCGTCTGATAAGTGGAGATATGTATTTGAGCCCTTGGTGTCACCAATGCCAAGACAAATCGAAAAATACTAATTAAACTCCTGGTGATTTCTTTATCTTGGCACAACTTTATCAAATGGTTAGTTGTTTAAAAGTAAAAGTTGAGATCATGCTATCCCTGTGTCCATTCCAAACAGTGTTTTCATTTTATTTGTTATTTTCCAGCTGTAGCTACATCAACTATATATGAAATATTAACTGCAAAAAAACAGACTTAGAGACATTACAGCCAGTTGGAATTGCACTTTTTCACTTGCATTAAGAGTTACAATTTCAGCAAACCTGCAAAGTTCCCTAGGAATTGTATATACACCTTTCCCTTGAGCAAGATCATCCCACACAGTCCCTTTATCCACTGTTTCAGAATGTAATACTTATGTTCTTATCCGAATTTATATCACAGATGTATCCGCATAAAAGTATCACAGATCCTGAACTTGTCTGAATTCCTTACTTCTGTTCTTACTGAAATCTGCACTTCTCTAACCTCTGAAATCAGCACCCTTTTAACCTTTGTGATCCGCACTTGTTCACTTCTGAAATCCACATTTCATCACTGTTGAAATCCACACTTTATCATTGTTGACATTTCAGAGAAATCCGCATCCTTTTCTTCCTTAAGTACGCATTGTTGTCTTCTTGTAAACCCACGCTGTTTACCACTGTAATCTGCAGAGGAATCCGCACTTTCCTATTGTTACTTCTTTAGAGAGGTCCGCATATTCTTCTCCCCTCAAATGAGCCGCAGGTCATGCTTTATATACAGTGTTTTGTTATGCTTTTAGGCCGACCCTACACCAAGGTTGTAGGTCGACTTCTTCACTGCAAATAGGCCGACTTACTCACTGTAGAATTAGGCTTATCTTCAACGTTAATTGAGGGCAGCCTTGAGGGCTATTATGAGCCATTCTTCCACAAGGTCTTGGAGGACATTCTTCAGACTAGACACTTTATTTTCACTACTCTTAATTACATTTCTAAACCAAAGAAAATCCATGTGAATGCCACCCCCAAACTGGGTTATGAGACCACAGGGACGAAGGATGGATGTTGGATTTATTTCTCATCCATCCCAACCCACAATACTCAAGAATATAGCCACAACCAGACACCTACAATGCTTTCCCTCATGGAAAGTTTCTCAAGGTATCTCACCCAACATTCAAACAGTGACAGACCTCTTCCACTTAGCAAAACACAACACAAGGTCATGATCTCCATTGAATCCATCCCCTCTAGTTCCACAGTGTTGGCATAAAGAATTTGAGCTACTGGTTGCTCTTTGGGAATCCCTGGAATTTGTATACCTTGGCTCATTGCAGTGATCCAGACAAGTGGATAATGAGATTTCAAAGATACCTTAGCTCATTCGCAGTGAACATTGATTTAAACAAGTGGGTAATGAGATTGCATGTTGCTTACTCTACAACTCTCTCTTCAAACACAACTCCTTCCTTCCACTTCTGCCACAACCCCTCTAGCTTGGCACATACTCACATTTTTCAAGATCACTGGCTTCTTGGGTTGGTTATATGGAATGCCAGCTATGGAGGCATGTGTTCTTTCAGCATGAGGAAGAATGTAAGAATGTCAGGGAAAGAATCTATCCAAGAAAAAGTATATGTTATGTCTACAATGCATGAGGATCATGTGTCTTCAATATAGCATTTTGAGTTTCAAAAAGTACTTGGAACATATGATCAACAGGATAGGTGAAAGAGCTTTTAATATAGCATGGTCAAAATATACAACCTCTGCAAGGGACACAGGGCAGCAATGATATATTAGGTTATAAGAGGTAGCCGAGCCCTTGATAAGAAAAGCCATGTGAAGTTGTCGTATGGGGTTTCAAGATAGCTCATGCTAGATTGGTAGGCAGCTCCCTTCTACCAGCTCCATGCAGAGGGCCATCTTTTCCATACAGAGAGACATCCCCCAGACCAGATCCATATCTTTTACACAGATTTCTATCCAGAGCCTGAGATGGTAGGATAGCTTCCCTTTCGACTTCAGAGGAATACCCTGTTTGTCAGTGGGCATTTGATGCATTGAGGCTTCTCTTGTACTTGGCTCCAGAGCTTTGTATTTCTTCTTCTTAGGGTTGTGATAGTCATGCTTAGATCTTTTTGAGTAAGACTGATTCTTGCTTTTATAGGGGTGGCCTTTTAAATCCCACTTTATACTGCCACTTATGAACTGACCAGTCCCGTTGATGTACTTTTGGTCATTTGTTGAACATTTGGACATTAAGTAGCCTATCTTACCTTCCCAAGGACTCCCTTTCCTCTTCCACTCTTGGATGCAGCTCCTGTGTTTCTTCTCAAGCAATCTTTTTGGTGGTTATTATATTATTTATTATACTTTGGTTTTATAACAATTAAGCATAACATCAAAATCTAACCTGCCTGCCATTTGGACTCATGACCATTCACTAGTGAGGCCTTTGCCTTGGGTTCCAGATTTGCGAGAATCACCTCAAAACGGTGGAACTGCGGATCTGATTTTCGGATCTGCGGTTCCATCGGAGGATCGCCCAAGGATCGGTACGGGATACGGTTTCAACCTTGGATCCTGGGGGAGGGGGGAAGGATCGTGCAACACTGATCCAAACCTGTTTTGCCCCTAACTGTTGTGAATGATCTGTGGTACAAATTATCCAAATGTGTGCCATGAGTGCCTGGATAACTACATCTTCAAGATTAGTTGGCTTGGGTCAATCTACTTATGAATGGCCTGTTGAGGACTTTGACATGACTTATCATTAAATTTCTCTTTGATTAGGACATAGCCTATAGGCTTTCGGATTGGAAATGCCTTACACAATCCCTTGCTACATTTTCTGTTACTTCTTCTCCCATTAACTCTTTTAGTCATTCAATGACTGAGATATATTTGTTCATTTTTTCCTTCTCTACCCGTCATTGCATTTAGTATATGGTGGACAATCGATGGGGCTTATTTATCTACAAGTATCTGATGGGCTAACAGACTATTTCGAGTTGCAACTATGAAACAAGCAATTTTAAAAGCCTTAAGTTGATTGCTTGTGAGAAGTTATTTACTGTTTTTTTTTTCCTGTTGACTGTAGTGAAATTTCTTTTGTAATTATCATAGGTGAGCGCAAGGACCAAAAGTCTCTTGATAAATTGCATGCTGAAAGACAAGCTAAAATTGATGAACTTAAAAAGTGCACAAATTGTTATCTGACTCAGCAGCTTAGTCAGGTCAGTGAGAATTTAATCATTTTATTGTGAGTCATTTCTTCCATTAACAGGCTTTGACATGTTTCATTGGAATTGTCTATTGCTGTGTCCTCATTGACAACAGACAAGGTAAGTTTAATTTCATCGTAAAACTATTTTTCTCCCAAATCATCTAAACAAAGATGTGTATATTGATTCTATTTGAGGCTATCCAAATTATAGTTGATTTCCCTAATCTAAACATAGTCATGGAAAATGCAAAAATTATGTTGGATAATTTAAATATATCTAATAGAGTTCCTTCTTATAGGAGAAACAACAGAAAGGTTAAAGATGGTGATAGAATTTTATTTTAAATGTTCAAACATTGTTTACTTACTTTGGTCTCTGTTAGTGGGGACCTTGTTTGGTCCCATGTGGTTGGAAAAAGGGTCACAGTTGAATTAGCTATTTATACAAATATTTTTGGCAAGTTATAATGAAGATAAGGATTCTGGGCTGTCTGGGACTTCTAGGGGGGAGTTACTGGGTAAAATAGATCCACGAACTTTATGATTCAAGCCATTTATGTCTTGTAACATTGGTTTCCATGCCAAAGTTTCAAATATTCTATTCTTCACAACATTCTGTTTTGTTGATACAGATCCTCTTATTTATATCTATGCATACAAAATAGGAACTCCTGAACCCTTGTTCAGCCATACTGTGATACTTTATATCATTGATGGTCTTTCTTAATGGTATTGAAATAACTGGAATTTTTTTCTTGAAAACAACATTGGCGGTGATTGAGGCTGGAATACTAGAAACCACATTGTCTGAAAACATTGGCTTTCCTATTCTAAATTGCTGAAACAGACAAAACATAAAACTACCATGCATGGGTATAATTACTAAATGATAAATTCTATCTAATAAAATATATTGCAACTACAAATAGATTGTACCATATTATATACGATCCCATACCATAAGGTTTATAAAATTCTCAGTAAAGAATGCCAGGTGTGCAAGATTGTATTCTTCCTTATCCAATATTTGATCAATATTGGTTGAGATAATTTCTATTGAAAGTCAATTGGTTGTAATTAATGGGAAGCATGTGGCTTAGAATCAAATTTGTTGTACTCTCAACTCAAAAATTCCTTTTGAAACAGGCTATATTATGAAACTTCTAGTTAGAGTTTGTATATTATGGGATGTATATGGGTTCATTCCTTGTACCTTGGTCTCTTTAGGAGATACTGTTGAAACAGGCTGTCAAAAATTGAGAGGTATCAATTAATGAATGCATAGATACTAGGCTTAGAAAATTTATAATCAAATTGATTTCTGATGCTGAATCTTCACAATTGATTGTGACTACATTTCTGAGAATGCACAAGTGAAGTGTTGTTTTAACATGATTATTTTTCTTTGATCACAGAGATATGACCTTGAAGAAGGTTGGATTTCTCGACTTCCAGACATGCTTGTTGGTGAAGATCGATCGCAATGTTATGCCCTGATTTGTGGAAAATGTCACATGCACAATGGTGAGTGGTTTGGATGATTGCTTACATCTATTATGCAGTATCTTTTGTCGTGGTCAATAATCCTAACATAGCATTGTGAGTGACATGCTCTATTGCAATTTCTCAGGCTTTCATCATTACTAATATCGTAGTCCTCTTGACAGGCCTTTTGATATTGTGCTTGATGTTTCCTTGAGCATGCCTCTACCTAGGCCAGCTGTAGAAACTTTGACTAGTTGTTTTTATATTTCTCAAAATGCTGATTGATATTATTTGAGAACCTAGAATTAACTTGGCATCGTCTGCTGTCTTTACTGATCTGCTGAGAAACACATTCATCATCTTGTGTTTATAATATAATTTTTACTTTAGGAAGTCTTTAATGTGTACTACTGTGCTTAAGCAGGTACTGACTATTGGCCTTTTTTTATATTAATTCGAAATATATTATTGTTTTTTCTATTTCATTTTTGTTTCTAAGTTGCATGTTTGCCCCTTTTGGAAAAGGCGCCACTTATCCTAAGTTCTGACAGATAATGTGCTATGTGAATTATTTGATTAGATACACATATTTTCACCTTTAATTTCTATTTATGTTTAGGATTTGCTGTAGTATGAACAGTGCAATTCTATGAAAGCATCTTTTTGTTGTGTATTTCTTCAAATATGCAATTTTCAAATGTGTATTATTGTTGACTTTGGATGCAAGTTGCAACTTTGGTATGTTGTCCATGCTTGCATCTTTTTATTTTATTTTTAATTTAATTTAATTTTTTAAATGGAAACGTGTCTTTTTTTATATGGTAAACCAGGAAATAAGCTTGTTCGACCTGTCACTTTTAAGTGAATAAAGTGCCATACAATAATGTGCCCAAAATCTACATCAACAAGATTCAATATGATCAATAGTCACATCTGGAAAGCCCCATGAACCCCACGTAGTGGAGGAGCATGCCTGCTAGGATTTCAACCTGGGTCATTGTCACAACTGCTCCAAGTTGCTACTAGACCACAGTTTGGTAGGGATCACAGGCTCATTTCATATAATCCCTCTTGGTGCAACTACACATCAACCATTACTTCAAGGTGATCCATCATTCCAAGAAAAAAACTCATGGGAATTGCACCTTGTCCAATGGTGAAAAACCCCCTGTTCCTCATCATTGAGACGAACCTCTTTGGGCTTTTCTATAGATTTATATGATTTGGTGAATTGAATTGTTCATGGAAATCTGGTTAGTTTCACTGCATATTTATCCCTTCGTATATGCATTTCAAAATTTTCTTGGAATATATTTCCTCTAATGTTTCACCTTAATACATGGAAATATTTGTGGAAGGTCATAATTTGTTCCGTAATATATGAACACATTAGCCAAGAGCAAGTTTCACTTGATCTTGCTGTGGGTAACAGGTCTGAATGGGTATTTGCTTTTTACTTGCAGGTTTGGCTAGGGAAGAAGATTTTCCATACGTAACATATTACTGCCCACACTGCCATGCACTAAATGGTTCACGTCAAGCAGGATTTGCTGATACGGTAGCTGGGTCAGGAAGCTCCAGTTTAGGAACCGATGGAATTGAAGGCAAGGTTGGGGAAAAGCAGGCCCCTAGCAGTGATGCAAAGAATATAGCCAATTCTGAAGTTGTCAGCATGTTGGCAAATGCCTCAGTTTCTGAGACTTCCAAAGAAACTGAGGGAACAGAGTCCAGAGAGCCAGCCAATTGAAGATAGCACTTTGCAGGATGTAAACTTGCTTGAGCACGAATATCTCAGTTCATATGTATAGAAAATTGAGCGTTTATTGTTAACAGGAAAGCTTTGAGCTTTGTTCAGTTATGAGTTCAGTTGTGCGTGTTAATAAGGAAAAGCTAATACAGACATGATGTAGGCAACCTTGAAGTTGATGATCAAAATTGATTGTTCTGATGTGGTCTAACATCAATGGCTGATTTGAAGAGTTTGAAAATATGAATCCAAAGATTCATTTTGTCTACCAGATGATATTTGACGTTCAATTTCCAGTTTCTTCAATTCAGGAAGCTAGAATGTTTGAAAGCTTTTAGATTTCTTCGCCTGTTGAGTTCAGGCATGTGTACACTCGTTGAGCTTTCAGTGGAGTTGTGATTCATTTATACAGGGAGTTGTGAAATAAGCAGAGAATTTTTTTCCATTAGTTTCATTTAGTACAATCTTGGATTGATATTTCCGCCTTTGTAATGGACTATATAGTGAGATTAATGGAGCTCACCACAAAAATATTATCTTTGGCTCTTAACAAAATTGGTTTTAGCATTCAGAATTGGCAAACAGTTCAATATTAAGCTTAATATTAAGAAATTCTGTATCTAAATGAAAAGAAATTAGTTTCAGATTGTTCATATTAGCAGTTACAGAATTTCGTGGATTTTCTACAAAATGAATGACAGAGGCAAAGTAAAGAAGGAATATAAAAGGAATCAGTCATGATAAGCAAGACACAATTAGTTTTAGTTTTAGCTGGGAAGCTCGAGACTTACATGTAACTCCATGTTTATTATTAGACAACCACGCTCTTGGCAAGGTTTGGGGCGCATTCGGAGCTCCCCATGGAGACAATAAAGCAGGACACATGAAAAGTTTAAATGGGGAAAAAATGTAAAGCAAACGGGAATAATAACAGGCCAAATTACTTTGGAGAATGTTTCATTGTACTCGGTGCATTCTGATTCATAGTTCACATTGTGCACAAAGCAAAACTCTGTTCAACACACAGGTCCCTTCTAGAGGCTCAGAAAAACTAAAATAAACGAATAACAAATGCTCCCTATCTGTATGTTTTCAACTTAAAATAAACACATAACAAATACTTCCTATCCCTACTGTTCAAACGCGATAGAGGTACACTGGAGTAGTCAGAACCCCGCATAGAAAATGATATTATTTTTTCTAAAGCCCAAAACACTGTACAGAGAGACAAAATTAAGAAAATGAGCGAAAACCATCCAATGCAATACATTTGTTGAGACTGGGACTTACGTGCTTCCGTCTTTGAAAACGTAGGTTACCCATTTGATGAATTCTTCCAGTCGGTCCAGTTCCTCCACCACTCACATTGGGCTATTTATGTCAATGTGATTCTTAAGGATGGGGGGTAGTATTTCCGGTATGGGACATAAAATGGTTCGGTGGTCACTTTTTCCCCCTTTTCTCTCAGGTCCTGTATCTGATCCCAATTACTCCAACTTACAACATCAGGGTCTCATCCAATGTCATCAATTAGTTCTGGGTGGGCGTCTGCCCAAATCTCTTGCAGGTCTTCTTCAGTCCAGTTCTCTGGATCCTCTGGAAAATCAAACATCTCTGCATCGGTCAATTCTTTCTTTTTGTTTTTGCTTTCTAATGCTAGTTTTCAAAGGGCCAACTGGACCTGATCTTCCTCCTCTTCCTCCTCGCTACTTGATGATGATTTTTCTTCCTCTTCCTCCTCCTCGATGTCGGAGTACTTTTCAGCATTGTCATAATCGTCCTCATTGGTGTCTTGGGCTCCCTTCTTCTTCTTCAGTTCTTCCTCACCCGTGGCTAAATTTTTATCTGCTGCTGCCATTGTTGAAATGCAGGGGCTACCAACTGTGCAAACTACTCAAAGTGCCCACCAACCAAACCAAACGTAAATGAAAAACCCAAAACTCTCACTAGACCATAGACTCGCTCTTCATCTGCTGGCACGCTGGTAAGGATTTATTGCATACAAGAAGAAATTGTAGGTGGTGTCTTCCCATGAACAGAGAGGGAACTCTTTCGAAGATAAGAGGATATTGAAAGGCGCCGCTCCTCCACGCAACAGGAAGTTGCTGTTATTATTTGTGGACATATTAGCAGGGCATGGATCAGGGATTTTTAGTTGATTTAGGAAGTAACCAAGGGCCATTTCCCAATAATGGAGGATTTGATGTTTTCAGTAAGCCATTACCCTCGCTCAACCAGCAAGAAGACTGGCGAGTCTACGCACATCCAAGGACCAACGTTCAACTTCCACGCTCATTGCAAGGCCCAACCACCCCGCGAACCAGTGAAAAAATGGGCAAATCACTCAAATCCCTGCCTTCAACCTGTAAATCTAGGCGAATGCGATTAAAATCTGCTCCAACAAAGAAAATCGAGGGCGAATTCGATTGTTTCAGTTTTATCCGCATTTTTTTGGTCGGGCTAATATATAATAATTAATTATTTTTAAAATAATTATTGGGCTAATTTTATAAAACTATAGAAAATGAGTTTTATATAAAAAATTCGCCTTATAAAAATTCAAAATCCCTTAAAATTCGCCTTTGGGCTAAAATTCGCCCTTAAAATTTTCCCTGGTTTAAATGATAGAGAATGTTTCCCTTGAGGATCTTCCCACCAGAGAGGAAGACAGGGCAACAATCCCAACGGTGACAATTGGTGCACCAGGTAAATAATCTCATTGCAATTTTTTTATTAATATTACCGAACTAGTTCAATGATATTTAAAAACTGACAATTAAAATTTAATATTATCTGTTTTTGTAGGTGATGCCCCATCACTGGATGAGACCAGACATCGTGACTACGCAACTAGGTCATCGGCGACAACTGGTGCACCAGGCAAATAATCTCATTGCAATTTTTTTATTAATATTAATGAACTAGTTCAATGATATTTAAAAACTAACAATTAAAATTTAATATTATCTGTTTTTGTAGGCGATGCCCCGTCACTGGATGAGCCCAGACATCATGACTATGCAACTAGGTCAACAATGCGGGTCGAAAGGCACGAAACAGGAGCAGAGCACGATGATATTGATGATGTAATTAGGAGCTTTAGAAATAGGAAGAAGAAAAAGAAAATTTGATAATGTAAAATATTGTATTATTATAAGACAAACGTTACCATACTTGGAACGTTTTTTGCTTTATATAAAAAACTCATTTATCATACTATTTTTATGTCAAGCATTAATTGCAATGTTTCCTTGTGTACTTTTTGTTGAATTGTTTTTTTATTAGTTATTGAATTTTTTTTTTATGCTCATGAAAGTAAAAAATGAAATATAGATTGGGTATTAGGGAATTGAGAGTGATGTGAGGGGGAGGGGGGGGGCATAAGAGCTTCCACCTTCACGTGGTTGGCCCTGTTTAGTAGAGAATAATTTATTGGAGCGATTTAATCTTGGAGCAAACCTCCCTCGATCCAGCGTAGCAACAAAAAAGTCACTGTTGACTTAGTTGCTACTCTTTCAGATCGTGGGAGGCTTGTTCCAAGTTCATGCGACTCCAATAAATTGTTCTTGAAACGAAGAGGAGCTTATTCAGGTATGTTTTCACATTTTCAACATATGTTCTAACATTATCATAAGAATGCATCTTAGAGTAAAAAATACTACATCAATTACTTGTATTTATTGTATAGATAATGATGGATTTTGATTGATTTGGCAGTGCAGGTACAAATCCTCTTGCATCATGAGCAATACAACTTGTCAACCAGGGTCATGTCCAGGATATTTTTGCTTGTGCGCTTGACCAGGTTCGTAATGTCACATTTTTTAAGTTCCTTTACAATTCATAATTCAATATTAAGCTTGTTCATGATTATTATCTAGGTTTTTTGTATGTGTTTTTTCATCTATTTGATTGTAAGCAACTCTGCATGTTTCCTGTTGTTCACTATGATTTCTCCCATTACCGCTCCCAGGATGAATTCGACTTTATTTTTACATAGGTTACTTTATTGTTACTATGATTTCTCCATTTACGATTTCATAGGTTACATCATGTAAAGTTGTCAATCTCAGGTTGGTGATGAGCTTTAGTTCTCCAGATTTGGGGCTTTTCTGATATTTTCTCCCTCATGTCATTCCTGCATCACCTCGTTGTCTGAGCATGCCAATTGTCTACCACTTGTACCAATTGGCACATGTCAATCTCTGAGTGGTGCCACATTTCACCTATTTTCAGTGAGAGTTTAGGGTTTCTCTAACATAGTTTCAGAAATCCGATTCAGTGCCTGCTTGAATATTGTCACATAATACTCATGGTTTGGATTGATGAGCATGTTCTGAATGGTTGGTTGATTCATAAGAACCACCCATATAGTCATCTTGAGATATTTCGGAAGTTTTCTCGGGTTTCCTTTTTCACCGTTTCTAGTGGGTGGGATGGTGTGGGGTGATCCATCAATACTGGTGCTCTTGTAGTAGGGAATTTGTTTTTGGGGATATAAAGAAGCATTTGATGTAGATATCCCATTGGATGCATTCATAGATGGGAACGAGAGGTCAAGAATTTAAATTAAAAATATGCAACCTCTAGCATGGCAACCTGAAGGCCGCGAGAGACATTGGTTAAAGATTGTTTTGTGCTGGCCTTAATATAGTCGTGATTTCTTTCTATTATCTTAATGCAAATATATAGTCCGGTCTCATTAAAATGAGGATTGTGGTTGTATTTCTCTTTGGTTGTTTCTCTCTTAATGCTCCAGCAGTTGCCAAAAGTTGTGATAGTTTTTTAGTTTGCCTGTTACAACTTAAAAGTGGTTTTTAGCAATGGGAGTCATGTTTTTTAAGGTTCATACTAATATGAAGATCTTGTAACTCTATATTCAGCATAAGAGAAGATGGCCTCTGCTTTGGGCAGTATGACAGCAATTCCCACATCTACCTCATTGGGTAACAATGGAAAGGGGAAGAAGTTGGGTGCAATGTTTGATAATTATGGCAAACAATTGTCTTCTCTTTCAGTTTTTTCACCCATTTCCTTTAATCGCTCAAGCAGAAGAGGGACTCTGAGATTACGCGACAGAGAGAAGGTAGTTAATACAAGAGATATGGAAAAGGAGTTGTACTTCAGCAAGGATGGCTCAATGACAAAAAAATTACAGGTCAGAGAAAAAATTATGTTTAAAGGAAGGTCACCTGCACGTGAAACTTCACTAGGGTGGATCTTTCCTTGTCCACTTATATTCGATTTTAATGTGTTATTTTAATTTTTCATGGAGGGTTGTTTTGGCATATGGTCTGGCATTCAATTGCACACTTACCGAAAGCATTGTCAATTTTTCTTGCAGGCGGTGTGAACAAACTTGCTGATCTTGTTGGAGTCACCCTTGGGGCGAAGGGAAAAATGTTGTCTTGGAGAGCAAGCATGGTTCTCCGAAAATAGTTAATGATGGTGTGATAGTAGCTAAGGAGGTAATTTGTAGATGTGTGCTCTGGTTTTCTTTTTAACGTTGTATTAGTTCCCCCTCTTAAATGTCTTAGATTTGGTAGGCATAATTTGAAAACTCAAAGGTGAAAGGTCCAGTTTTCAGATTCCCTTCAATTTCATGCGATCCAATATTAATGCTCCACGTGTCCTCCTTTTGAATTTACAAAACTGTCGGGTAAATTTCTGTTTGTTTAATTTTTGGTTGGTGAATTGCGTTAATTCTGGTTGTTGTGTTTAAATACAATCATGTACAGAGATATGGTTGCGGCCGTCTACAAAAAAAAATTGCAGGAATTTTAAATGTTGAATTAAATTTCTGGATGGCATGCAAGCAACCTCCAAAAAAAAATGTTGCTGATGCATCCGTCCTTCTACTGCAGCAGTTGAAGTTAAAATTCAACAGCACAGGGTTTAATAAGTGAGGGTGTAAAGGTAACTTTTTGTCGATAGTACTGGATTAAGATCATCTATTCATTTTTGTAGGGTATTATGGTGTTTGGTTTTTTAGTTTTGGGTTGGGCTTATTGATTCTAAGATAGTTTTTGAGTGAAAAAATTGCTATCAGGTATTAAAAAATTTTGGTTCTTTTGTCAAAATTTATGAGCTTGTTAGGAAATACAAAACTCACAATGGTTGTATCTTAAATTTGTGGAAAATAATTTGAAATGAAACCTTTTTGTTTAGGTTGTTGTAGTAGGTGCAAACCCCGTTCAAATTACTAGGGGCATTGACAAGACAATAAAGGCCCTTGTTTTGGAACTCAAAATTTTGTCAAAGGAGGTAAACGCTTGCCTTTTGAGTAGGCTGGTTTTCTTTTTTGCTGATGGTTTGGTGTATCTAATTGAATTAGTTGCCTAAGGTATTTTTGGTTGCAAAATCCTTTTCATTTTTCATACAGTATTGGCCTTGTGGAATACATTTGATTGTGTGGTCTTGTTAGATCTACAACATTTGTAGTTTTTTAGTCTTATGCCCGAGGTGCACTTTTATTATGGAAATAGTTGATGCAATATTTTCATTTAATCCTTACTGCAGGGTGGCATGTTGAGAAGTTTCTTGTGAAACATTTGGTATTCAAAATGAAACTTGATCCTATACAGCATCATGCACTTGACTTCAAAATTCATATTCAAAGTGTGCCAGACAATTCTTGCAAAATTTCAAATATTTATGTTGTTTTAAACCATTATATTTTTCATGTATTGGATGCTGAAAATGAGAAAAAGACTTTGGTATGAAACCAACTGGTGAATAATTTCCAGCGAAACAACCACTTCCAAGACATGATTTAGAAGTAGAACATATGTACTTATGAAGCATAGAAAGATATCCTTGATGCATTGTCAATGTTTGGCTAGGGTTATTTTTGGAGAAAATAACTCCTTATTCCTAGAATAGTGATCTTCAATACAAGTAAATGCTAGAGAAGAGAGATGATCGTGTGACGCAACAAAACTGAAATTGGACCCCTAAGGAGAGCTGGTGTGTCTACAATCGCTCTGTCAGCATTTTCCCTTGGTTTACCTCATTCTTTTCCTCTAGCTTGAGTCTTAATTGACTTCTTCTTTCTTCGGGTTTATTTATCAAATTCGTAGAATTTGATAAATAAATACTATCCACAATGGTTGGAATTTAATTTATATTCCTGACTTTATATTATCTCCAAGCCTTATAACCAATGTTTAACTTTCAACACTTTGTATTTATACTCCAAGTTTCTTTTTAAATAAATAACTTGTAATGAACTTTCTTCTCTATATTTCACCACCCAGCCTTACAACAATCACGCTCCAGACTTATGCTAATTATCCACCAATCGTTTAATTAAACAATTTCATTATACTCCGGCCCCACATATATATATCAATAACCAATCAAACACTCATATCGTACCTGGCTATCCTCCGCACACCTTAGTTAACCTCCGAGAAATTTCAACGTGCGACCACCGTCCGATGGCCCTTCTCCAAATCAACGACTCTTGGCAATTTCGCTCGGCTTCCAACGTCGGGCTTTAACGTGCGATGGTGCGGGTTAAACGGTGGTTTTCCGGGGGTCACTTCGCCACGTGTCGCATTCCATATGGAATCGCTCGCGAATAGGAAATACCGCCTACTCCGCAAAAGCAGTGCGATATGGGCAACCCGCTTTTGTGATTCCACTCGTGTTTTTGGTACAGGGCTTGACCACGGGTGCAAGTCTGGTTCCGCTATCCTTTTGTTTGTTAACTCATGTCCAATCCTCGGGTCAGGTTCCGAAAGCACAACAATTTTGTCTCTTTATTAAGCGGGATTTTTATATTTGAACAGTGTTCACAACCCCGGTTCTTTACACAGACCTCGCCTTCGGGTGGGGTGAGTTCACAAGGTTATCCAAAAATTTACAGGAATTCAAAGACAAAAGAATGGAATTATCAGTACCCAATCGCCTCACAGTTAAACAATTATTCACAATTAGCAGTTCGAGATAATTCAATGGAAACTAAGCTTGGAAATCATTTAACTGGAAACAATTGTTCACACACAAATGTTTATTGCAGAAATCCCCTCTCTACTCTCCTCTTCCCTCTCTACTTTTATTCATCCGAGGAATTACAATTTATATACATAATATATGGCTCTTCGGTTCCTCTAAGAGGACCGTTCTAGAAATCAAAAGTTCTAATTATAATAATTCAACTAACTGAAATTGTTCGACTCCTACAACTCTAACTAGTCTAAGTAATACAATCAGTTGAGGTATTGACACCTAGCTGTTACAACTCAAATGTTTTCGAACCCTCCTAGCCACAACATGTGGAAAAAACCTCCTACATTGTTGGCTAGTGCCTAATGCCCCTACATCATCGTGTGACATAAACCTATTAACAAAAGTGAACAGGGAATGATTATTAATTATGGCATACTAAGTTGTCAGCGATTTTGACTATTTGTCTTTAACATGTAAAAATGTTAAATTCGAAACTTACATCATCATGGTTTGGCATCATGAGCTTGACTAATTGTCCACCATGCTCATAATTTCATTTTTGTATTCATATCTATGAACAACATTTCAAATAATAATAAAAAAGTTCTATAAGAAAAATCCAGACCTCCATGTTGCTGCTCCTTGTGAGACAAAGTCAAAATTGCATTACACAATCTGACACATAAGAATCTCCTATATCCCAGTGGTATGTATCCAAACTCTTATAATAGTGTCTTCAAGACTTATGTTGACATTGCCAATGAGATATTTAAGCAATGAAAAATGGAGCCTACTTCATTGTTGTATATGTAACAATATTTTATTAATATAAAGATTGATGGTTTTGTCTTTCTGAAAATGAAATGTAAAAATAATTTATTGTGGTCAATTGAAAAGTTTTTTTTTTAAAGCTTTTCATTATGGAAGGGCGACATAGATATATGCCCTTCTAATTGAAATTCGGACTTGCCCTTCAAATTTGATCACCGTGTGGGACCTTAACAAACAATAAAACTATTCCGCCGCGCGTTATATAAAACATATAACAAAACCTTTGTCAAAACTTCAAACGAACCCTTTAGCCGTGGGTATTTCATCACGAATTGATCATTTTACCATGTACCTTCTTCTAGAGGAATATTCTTCCACTTGATTAGGTACTTCATAATGGTTATATGTCAAAGAGATACAAAATTTTTATCTATAAATTTTTGTGGTTCAAGAATCAACTTTCATTCTTCATCTAATTTGGGAAGTTCTATTTACATTGGCATATTTTTTCCCAAAACCTTTTTTAGGAAAGATACATGAAAAACCTTACGAATGCAAGAAGGAGGAAAATATAACTTCTATACCACTTGTGCAATCCTATGAATAATTATTTAGGGCCATAACAGTTTTGCAGTGTGGAAAAAGTCGGCAAAAAGTCCCGACTTTTTGAAAAAATCCCGAATTTTTCCCGGAGCCAACTTTATTGGCCGACTTTTTCATCCCTGAAAAAGTCGCGATTTTATCCTCGAAGTCCCGACTTTTTGCTGACTTTTTCGAAAAAATCTTGAGTGAGGTAGTTTCTTTAATAATTTTTTAATTTTTTTTGAAAAAATCAGGATCTTTTCCAAAAATGAATATTTTTGTATTTTTTTAGTTTTGCCAAATTTTTCAAAAAACTCCCGACTTTATCGAGTATTTCAACTTTTGGACCCTTGCCGATTTAATCCCGACTTCGACTTTTTCCACATTGCATTTTTGAGCTAATTCTTTATTCTTCTTTTTCTTGAATGAAGATTGCTTATAATGCTATAATATAAAAAATACCCAATTAACCTCCTCAAATTATCTTTCACTTCAATGTTGTTCTCCTTGTTGTTTTGTCATGTTTCATGTCATTTGAAGGTTTTCCATAATAATTTTCAAAGTTTCTTTAGTATTTTCCATATGTGACTCTGTTTCCTATACTTTGGACTTATCTTGCAAAAAGTATGAGATACTAGGAGTTGGATATCCATAAAGGGCCTTAAATGGGGAAATTTTAGTAGATGTGTGATAGGTAGTATGAGAGTATCATATTACCATTCTTCGGAGAGGAAACCACTTCATCCATTAAGATTGCTTTTCTAAAGAGTAACATTGTAGATAACCTTAAAAACATTTGTTAACTATTTTTGTTTGACCATTTGATTGTGTTTGATATGTAGAATTCATGGCAGCTAGTGTTTCTCCACTCATAGTAAATAATTATTTCCAAAAGTTTCTTGTTACTATTACTTTAGGAAAACCATGAAGACTATGAATTTCTTTCATGGACACTTCTTCCACTTGGCTTGTTGTTTATGTACTTTGAGCTCTACAAAAAAAATCTACAAAATTTGTCTATATAAATGACCACAAAAATGTCATAATTACCTTTATATTTCAGTAACCCTGTAATAAAGTCTATTGATATATCTTCTAGTCTTTGAATATGTATGTGGAATGGTTGAAGTAACCCTAGAGATTTTATTATCTCTCTTTTATTTATTATGCAAACCTGACCTTCTCTTACAAAATTTTGAATATCTTTCTTCATTCCTTCCAAAAATATATTTTTTGATCCTTTGAGATGTTTTAAGGAACACCACGTCCTACCATCAGAGAGACATGGGACTCCCTTAATATTTTTTTATTCAAATATGCTTGCGTGCATAAAAATATTCTACATTTGCACCAAAGCATATCTCTCTTTCACTCCCAATGCTCCATAGAGTTCATCCCATCCTTTATAAATTTTAGTTTTTTTTTAGTACTATTGTCATTTTTCCATTATGGAAAGCTTCTTCTAGCCACCTAGGAATAGAAAATGTAATTGGATATAACTTTGAGGCCTCTTCTATTTTAGAAAGAGCATCATGTACTAAATTTTCCTTACCCTTTTTGCAGATTATCTCAAAATTAAAACTTTGCATTTTTTATCCTCATTTTTGTTAATCTTCCAATGAAATCCATAGCTTCAAAAAATACTTTATGCTATCATGATATATCTTGACTTTAAAGTGCCTCCCAATGATATACTATCCCCATTTTTTATTGCATGTAATATTGCTTCCATTTATTTTTCATACGTAGATTTCACCAAATATTTTCTTTGAATTCCTTGCTTTTAAAAGCCAATGATATCCCTTATTGTGTTAATGTTACGTAAATTCCTTGCCCTAGTGCCTCACACTCTACTATGAATGTTTTACCAAAGTAGGTGCAACCGATGTTGGTGTAGAAGACATGGCATCCATTAAAAGAGAGAATGCCAAAGTAGCCTCATCATTCCATATAAATGATATTTTCTTCAAGAGATATGTGAGTGGACTTGAAATGCATGCATAATTCTTAACAAATGATCAATAATATCATGTAAGTCTAAAAAATCTTCTAATAACCTTGATTTTCTTAGGAATAGGTAATTTTGTAATAGATTGCATCTTTTGAGGCTCCAACTTCACTCCTTCCTTTAAAACAATATGAACCAAATACTCGAATTCTTATTTCCCAAAAGCACATTTGGATATTTTTACACAAAAATGATTGTTCTCAATAATTATTTATATAAATTTTCCACATGTTTAGTGTGGTATTCCCATGATTTATTATAAATATGTGTATTATCAAAGAAAACCAACACAAATTTTATAATATGTGATCAAACAAAATTGTTCTTAAGTCGAGCCCGCCAGACTTCAAACTACGATAAACCATAATTCAAACCAAATTCGCGTTCCAAAATAGCCTGCTGACGTCGGCCAATTTTGTGACGCGAAAACCAAATGAATTCCGCCCTAATATTTTTCAGGTTCGAAGTTGGGCTGGCGTACGGAGGGAGAGTTGTGACGTGAATTTCTTATCAAATTCGCCCTAATATTTTTCGAGTCCGAATTTCCACTGTGCGAGCGGCCCAAACAAAGATCTACTCCAATCAATTTCCACCACGTGTCCTCAATCAAAACTTGCCCTGCTCCCGGCTGCGGGTGCATTTGATGGCATTTAAGGCGATGGGACATGGATGTGGCGATTTCATATCAATCGCATTAACATTTAACGCTGTTCAATTAATTTTTCACATCAAATTCACATTAATTAAGTTTTAACACTGTTCAAGATCGGACCTCCACTCCTATGAGCGATTCCGCATGCTCCAATATGATCCGGCCTTCGGCTGTCATTAATGATCAGAGATTAATTATGATGGGCGTCCTTTGATTGCATTGCAGTCGGGTCGACAAAATGGCATTTCGCTATGGTTTTTCAGACGAGACGGTTGCTAGATTATACTGCCTGCTAACTGTGATGAGAAGGAAAAGTGGCCAGATGAACTGCTGCAGCTTAGACCTTGCTGCATATCTACATTTCTCTCGGTTCTGTCTGTGTCTGTCTTCCTCTGTTTCTTGGAATTCTGCTTCTCCGTCTCCTCTTCTGCCCACTGCGCCTGAGACTGCACCCATGCCTCACGTGCGTCATAGGATGCGTTACCGCAGGGGGAGCACTAGAGGTAAACCCCCGTGCGCTCCCTCCAGCCCCTCAATAGAGTCGACTTTCGGCCAATCCAATGATTATTACGCAGGTCAATATCCAAATACTAGGAGTGGGCGGGGTCGGGTTGTAGGATCTGGCCACCGTATGGATTCCCTTGCTCCTCGTTTCCCCACCGCTAGTTCACCTTCTCCCACGATGCGCACTGTGCAATTTTCCTTTAATTGCTCTCTCAACCGCCCGCGAATCACGACTTTAGTCATTGTGGTCTTCCGCGAGGAGGCCCAAATGGAGGAAGAATGCACCCGTCCGGCGGGTCTGAGCTCGGAAAAAGCCGGCCAGCATTCGGGCCTTCAGGAGGTGAGCCGTGGCATGCATGTGGAGGTAGCACCTAGTGATCCTGGACCTTCTGAAGGATGGTGCCGAATCGTGGAGGAGCCACCGGAGGAGTAGTTTGGTTAATTTGTTTTTCTTGCTTTGCAGGCCCACTTAATTGGGCTGATTTTAGATTATTTTACTATGCTGGACCTTTGTAATATTTTTGAATTCTGTAAATTAAACGTTCAAGACTGGTTTCCCCGTATGAGGGCAGTCTTCTTAATTTTTTGATTTTTTGATGACAAATTTTCCATGAGTCTGGGTTCCAATATTCAGATGTGAAAATGTAATGAGTTCATGGACTGTTTTACTTCATATAATATATTCAAAACAACGTTTTTTCTCTTGCGAAAAAAAAATGATTAATGTTTATCACTCTGCCTTCAAAACTAGCGATGCTGGTCTATGTTGCTGGTTTATTGATATGGTCTGATGGTCTTTTTATATTTTGGACATATCACACTCCTCACATGATTAGCGTTTTTCTCCGTTCAAGGATTTTGGGTACTTTAATTTGTATTTGGAACAATGGACGTCGGTACGTACTCTATCTATTGCTTTACTATTCTACATACTGCTATTTCACTTTCTTATAGATGCCTCGGGCATATTTGGATGCTTTCTCAGATTGTCGATAATCTCCATGTGGACCATTACTAGGTTTTATATCAAGTCCCTGTATGTGACATGGGGTATTTTTCTATCACTGTCTGGGGTGGGACTTCCACTTTTCTGGATGGATATTTGGGTTCCAATCTTCAGATGTGAAAATGTAATGACTTCATGGACTGTTTTACTTCATATAATATATTCAAAACAACGTTTTTTCTCTTGTGAAAAAATAAATGATTAATGTTTATCACTCTGCCTTCAAAACTAGCGATGCTGGTCTATGTTGCTGGTTTATTGATATGGTCTCATGGTCTTTTTATATTTGGGACATATCACACTCCTCACATGATTAGCGTTTTTCTCTGCTCAAGGATTTTGGGTACTTTAATTTGTATTTGGAACAATGGATGTCGGTACTCTATTTGTTTTTTTACTATTCTACATACTTCTATTTCACTTTCTTATAGATGCCTCGGGCATATTTGGATGCTTTCTCAGATTTGTCGATAATCTCCATGTGGACCGTTACTGGGTTTTATATCAAGTCCCTGTATGTGACATGGGGTATTTTTCTATCACTGTCTGGGGTGGGACTTCCACTTTTTTGGATGGATATTTGGGTTCCAATCTTCAGATGTGAAAATGTAATGACTTCATGGACTGTTTTACTTCATATAATATATTCAAAACAACGTTTTTTCTCTTGTGAAAAAAATGATTAATGTTTATCACTCTGCCTTCAAAACTAGCTATGCTGGTCTATGTTGCTGGTTTATTGATATGGTCTCATGGTCTTTTTATATTTTTGACATATCACACTCCTCACATGATTAGCGTTTTTCTCTGTTCAAGGATTTTGGGTACTTTAATTTGTATTTGGAACAATGGACGTCGGTACTCTATCTGTTGTTTTACTATTCTACATACTGCTATTTCACTTTCTTATAGATGCCTCGGCATATTTGGATGCTTTCTCAGATTGTCGATAATCTCCATGTGGACCGTTACTGGGTTTTATATCATGTCCCTGTATGTGACATGGGGTATTTTTCTATCATTTTCTGGGGTGGGACTTCCACTTTTCTGGATGGATATTTGGGTTTCAATCTTCAGATGTGAAAATGTAATGACTTCATGGACTGTTTTACTTCATATAATATATTCAAAACAACGTTTTTTCTCTTGTGAAAAAAAATGATTAATGTTTATCACTCTGCCTTCAAAAATAGCGATGTTGGTTTATTGATATGGTATGATGGTCTTTTTATATTTTGGACATATCACACTCCTCACATGATTAGCGTTTTTCTTTGTTCAAAGATTTTGGGTACTTTAATTTGTATTTGGAACAATGGACATCGGTACTCTATCTGTTGCTTTACTATTCTACATACTGCTATTTCACTTTCTTATAGACGCCTCGGGCATATTTGGATGCTTTCTCAGATTTGTCGATAATCTCCATGTGGACAGTTACTGGGTTTTATATCATGTCCTTGTATGTGACATGGGGTATTTTTCTATCATTGTCTGGGGTGGGAATTCCACTTTTCTGGATGGATATTTGGGTTCCAATCTTCAGATGTGAAAATGTAATGACTTCATGGACTGTTTTACTTCATATAATATATTAAAAATAGTGTTTTTCCTCTTTTAAAGTTTTTTTTTTTTTTTAAAAATTGAACCTGCCGTCGGTATACCGATTCCTTGTAAGTGTCGGAATTGCGACAGATTAAAAATGTGGGAAGAGCGACAGTATAAAAACGTCGGACCACATTTCGTCGGAATTGCGACAGTTTACAAATGTAGAAAGAGCGACGTTAAAAACATCGAACCACATTTCGTTGGAAGAGCGACGTTCAAAACGTCGGACCACATTGTGTCGGAATTGCAACTGTTTACAAACGTCAGAAGAGTGACGTTAAAAACGTCGGACCACATTTTGTCGGAAGTGCGACAGTTTACAAACGTCGGAAGTGCGACGGTTCGGGAGACGTCAGAAGAGCGACGCCTGTTCGGAAGCGACGGAAGAAGTGTCGATAGTGCGACATTTTTTAATTGCGTCGGAACTGCGATAGCATGACAAACCACATTTTTCCCGCCCTCGAACTGTCGCTCTTGCGATGACTATATGTCGGAATAGCGACGAATTGGCCATCGGAATTTCCGCCAAATTTTCTAGTGCTTGGCTCAATACTTAACCAAATTCTTGGCCTCAAGGATGTTGAAAATGCAGCAAGATGATGGAGCTTAGTGAAATGAAGTCGCCTTCACTAAGTGGGCCCGCAGGAAAATTCTGGCGCAAAATCTATTTTTAGACTATGTCTATTTTTAGACATATGGAGCATGGTTCGGGGATTCCAGTTTGAGATTCTTGGAGCATTGGTCATGTTGGAAAAAATAGATGAGACTCTATTTTTTAGGTCGAAGAGGTCGAAGGCTATTTTTAGACTGCCTCTCCTAAAAATATGGAAGTCAAATATTATTTACCCTTAATAATATTTAGACTATAAACAACAGTTTACTCTCTTGGAGCACTTCAGTTCGAGTCATGGAGATGGCTCATGCAACTGACAGAGGAATCACGTGGTTCCTAGGGTTTGATGGCATCTTGCATGGTTGACTTCAGTTGGACTTCAGTGGCAGAAGTTTTGGAGGAGTTAATGAGACAGATAGTGGAGTTGTGTTTTGTTTATTTTAGTTGAACTAGTTGAGATTAGTTTAACTAGCTAATCAATTAGTTATGAGTGGAGTGAATTAAATATTATTTAATTCATTAATTAGTAACTCATTATTCAACTCAAGAACACATCAGCTCACTACAGTGTATGATCAGTTCAGTGGAGACCAGTGAAAGAGGTAGATGAAAGGGTGGAGTTAGCTATCAGTTGTGACTATACTGTTGCTATTTGCAACACACAGATAGGTGGAGTAAGCCCATGAGGATTGCGCAATTTAGGCTGGTGGTTTATCTATATAAAGAGGCCATCCCATAGCATTGAAACACGCAATAGAGGCAAGGCAATTGGCGGTGAGTTTTGAACCAGTAACCTGTTCAAAACTGAGCTAGATTGTGGGTAACTTTATGAGAAAGTACTGAGTACTTGTGAGGAGTATTGTACTGAGTTTGTTACATGATTTCTCCATTATAATATACACAATAGCTGCGGTGTTTTCAGCTATAAGCTTTCCCCATACATACTGTGTTAATGTGTATGATGATTTGATGTGTTATCGCTTGATTTTATTTCCGCATGTGTGATGATCTGAGTTGAGTTGAGTGGAAGAGATTATGTGTTGTGTATGAAGATCAAATAGTATGTGATCAGGATAGTCTCAGTGGATAATTATTTATTATTCAGCAAATTTCTACATGGTATCAGAGCTATTGAAGCAGAGATTGATCATCACAGTGATTACAAACTTATTTCGGTAAACAGAGTTTGCATGCGGGCCAGGTAGCCTCCGGATTCATATTTCTTCGGAAAGTGAAAGGTATGGTAAATGCCCCTTGCAGTCGATCTCTGTGCTAGAAAGAATTTGTTCTCATGATCTAGAGTGGTTGAGCTTTGAGGTGGAATTTGAAATTTTGCAGCAGTTTTGTTTTCTTGGTGCCAGTGTTGAAAATGTCTTTCAACGGTTTGCGACTCGAATATGCTCTTGAAGGCAGTTCGAATTATGTTGCATGGAAGGATCGCATGGAAGTAGTATTAGAAGATAATGGTCTGAAGGAGTTCGTAGATACGGATGTCCAAAAGCCCACTGATGCAGCTGAAGTCGATGCATGGCAAAAGAATATGGCGAAGTGTCGAAGGATCCTGTTGGAGGGCGTCAAGGATCATATTGTATCCAGCCTGCATGGAAAGGCTTCTCCATTTCTAGTGTGGAAAGCTTTGACGGATCTATTCCAGAGTAAGAGCAACCAAAGGAAGCTGGTGCTCAAAGATAAGCTCAGGAACATCAAGATGGAGAAGGGCGACAGTATCGCCAAATACCTCACGAAGTTCACTCAGTGCAGAGATGAGCTGGGAAGTGTGGGGGTGACCGTCGAAGACGAGGACATGGTCGACCTGGCTCTCCTTGGTCTTCCGAAGGCTTGGCACTCATATCAAGATAGTGTCAATGGTCAGGAGAAGCTGCCGGGATGGGAGCGCCTTTGGGCGGATCTCATGCAGGAGGAGATAAGGAGGACTACTCGAGATGGATCTTCATCAAAGGGAGCCGATGAAGAAAACTGCGCTTTGGTGTCCAAAGCTAAGAAAGGGAAGGGTAAGAAAACCTCTCATTCTGGAGCTAAGGGCAAGAAGCAGGATATGGCGAAAGTGAAATGTTTTCACTGCCATGATCACGGACATTATGCTACCAATTGTCCAAAGAAGAAGAAGAACAAGCAAGCGGAAAGATCTGCAGATGGAGAAGCTTTGGCTTCACAGTTCGAGCTTGACTTTTCACTGATTGCATGCTTGGTTTCAAGTGTGATGGGATCGGTGTGGTTCTTGGACAGCGGTGCGTCATTTCATATGACGGGAGATCGGGGGTTGTTCTCAGATCTGGAGGACAAAGATTTGGGTGTGCACATCGAGATGGGCGATGACGGTAGATACAGTGCGACTGGTATCGGTACCGTATCCTTTCAGAGGGAGTCTGGTAAACCCTTTGTACTGAAGGATGTCATGCATGTACCTGGATTGAAGAAGAACCTGATTTCAGTAGCGATGTTGGAAGATAAGGGGTATGATGTGGTCTTCAGCGAAGGAAAAGCCTTCCTGCACAGTAAGACTACTGGAGAGACCCGGAAGATAGGGGTTCAAACCAAGAACCTTTATCAGTTGCAGGTAGATGGCTGCGCAGCTATGGCATGCAAGGCGGGAGAAGTGGTGAGCCGGGATGATGAGGGTGAACTGTGGCACAGGAGATTGGGCCACCTTCACCATGGAGCTTTGAAGATTCTGCAGCAGATTTCTACTGGACTTCCTAAGGGCACCCTTGCGCAGTCAGATCAGTGCAAGGGGTGTACTTTAGGGAAGCATGTGAAAGCCACCTTTCACGAGAAGGATAGTCGCGCCACGACGATCCTTGAGAGAGTTCACACAGACGTGTGTGGTCCTTTCCCAGTTGCTTCGACAGCAAAGCACAGGTATTATGTGATCTTTGTTGATGATTTCTCTCGAAAGTGCTGGATCTTCTTCATGCAGAAGAAGAGCGATACATTCGCGAAGTTCTGTGAGTTTAAAGCACTGGTCTAGAAGGAGTCGGGGAAGAAGGTGATTGCTCTAAGGAGTGATAACGGTGGTGAATTCATCTCGGCTGAATTCAAGGAGTTCTGCAGCGCAGAAGGGATTCGGAGAGAGCTCATCGCACCTCATAACCCACAGCAAAACGGGGTGGCTGAGCGGAAGAACAGAACGATCGTGGGTGCTGCACGGGCGATGTTGCATGATCAGGGCCTACCCCTTCACTTATGGGCTGAGGCATGCAATACAGCAGTGTATGTGCAGAACCGTTGTCCTCACAAGGTTCTTGGCATGAGTACACCGGAGGAGGCTTATTCTGGCAAGAGGCCCGATATTTCCCATTTGCGGATTTTTGGTTCTCCTGTCTACATGCATGTGACGAAGGATGCGAGAAGGAAGCTGGATCCAACTGCTGAGGTTGGAATATTTGTGGGGTACACTGATACACCTCACAACTACCGGGTATATTTGTCAGACATTCGAAAGACTGTTGTGCGACGGGATATAAAATTTCAGGAGGAGAAAGCCATGCAGTGTTCGCTTGAGAGGGAGCTACACTTGCATGCAGATGAGGAGTTGTTAGTTCCTAAGGAGGAGCTTCTGGATATGGATCAACCACAAGAGGAGGTTCAGGAGGTGGAAGAAACCACCCAGGCAGCGCCAACCATCAGAGGGCGCATGCGCACTACAGAAGATGAGCGACTAGCTCGGGATGCAAAGAAGGTTGTAGGACCACCTACAGCACAGCGCAGACAGAGACAGTCACCGGATCGGTACACTGGATACATGGCTCTTGTGAGTCAATGTGTTGTGACGGAGCCATCCTCTTTTGAGGAAGCTGTGGAGGAACCCGCATGGGTTGATGCCATGATCGAAGAATATGATTCGATCGTCAGGAACAGTGCATGGGAGATTGTCCCAAGACCGGTTGGGAAATCAGTGGTGGGTTCGCGATGGATCTACAAAGTGAAGCAGGCAGCTGACAGGAGTGTGGAGAAGTACAAGGCGAGATTTTTTGCCCGTGGCTTTTCACAGATCGAGGGGATTGACTATGAGGAGACCTTTGCACCTGTCGCAAGGTACTCTTCCATACGGACGATCCTTGCTCTCTCAACGCAGATGGGGTGGCACATTCATCAGATGGATGTGAAGACTGCGTTCCTCAACGGAGTCATTGAGGAGGAGGTGTACATAGAGCAGCCTGAAGGTTTCGAGATCTTCAGCAGTGAGTTGCATGTGTGCCGACTCAAGAGAGCACTGTATGGGCTGAAGCAAGCACCTCGTGCTTGGTACACTCGGATAGACAGCTACTTCACCGGGCTTTGATTCTCCAAGAGTGAGGCGGATCCAAACCTGTACCAGATTGTGGTGGAGGGGAAGCTGTTGATCATCGTACTGTATGTAGATGATCTGATTTTGACTGGCGATGAGCAGCTGATACTTTCATGCAAGGAGGATCTTGCACGAGAGTTTGAGATGAAGGACTTGGGCATCCTTCATTATTTCCTGGGATTGGATATTTGGCAGCGCAGCGGAGGACTGTTTGTTTCTTAGGGCAAGTATGCCCGGGAGATTCTGGAGAGGTTCAACATGCAAGGCTGCAAGCCTGTTGACACTCCTCTTCCTGGTGGTTGGAGGAAGGAGGATGCTACTTCAGCGGAGGTAGTGGATGCCATTGTCTAGCGACAGTTGGTGGGGTCGCTTATGTATCTGGTCAATACACGACCCGATATATGCTATGCAGTTAACCAGCTTTCGCAAGCTATCGTTAAGCCTACCAAGATCTTTTGGAAGGTAGGCAAGCATGTATTGCGCTATATTAGAGGCACATCGGGATATGGTCTATGGTACAGACAGGAGGATGGAGCGAAGCTTTCTGGCTTCACTGATGCAGATTGGGCAGGGAGTCCAACGGACCGGAAGAGCACTTCTGGAGGAGTTTTCAGCATTAGGTCGACAACATTTTCCTGGTACAGCAGGAAGTAGATATCCGTGGCACTCAGTTCAGCAGAGGCCCAGTACATGGCAGCTAGTTTGGCTGCATGCGAGGCTATTTGGATGAGGAAGATCCTCGCAGGTTTGTTCAGGTTGCATTTGGAGCCTACAGTGATCTACTGTGATAACCAGAGTTGCATTAAACTCTCGGCTAATCCAGTATTTCATGATAGGTCCAAACACATCGACATCAAGTACCATCATATCAGATATTGTGTTCAGCGGAGAATCATGATGCTTTCATATGTTCCCACGGAGGATCAGGATGCCGACATCCTGACGAAGGCGCTCACCAGGAGCAAGTTCGAATTCCACAGAGGCAGGATAGGGGTTGCAGATAATCCATATCTTGCCGAGAGGGAGTGTTGAGAATGCAGCAATATGATGGAGCTTAGTGAAATGAAGTTGCCTTCACTAAGTGGGCCCGCAGGCGAATTCTGGCGCAAAATCTATTTTTAGACTATGTCTATTTTTAGACATATGGAGCATGGTTCGGGGATTCCAGTTTGAGATTCTTGAAGTATGTGTCATGTTGGTAAAAATAGATGAGACTCTATTTTTTGAGGTCAAAGAGGTCGAAGTCTATTTTTAGACTGCCTCTCCTTAAAACAAGGAAGTCAAATATTATTTACCCTTAATAATATTTAGACTATAAACAACAATTTCTTACTCTCTCGAGCACCGCCCGAGCTACGTATGGCTCATGTAACCTAGGCGCAGGAATCACATGGGTTCCCCAAGGGTTTGATGGCATCATGCATGGTTGACTTCGCTAGGACTTCAATAAGGGTTTGGTGGAGTTAATGGGATGCTTAGTGGAGTTGTGTTATGTTTATTTTAGTTGAACTAGTTGAGATTAGTTTAACTAGCTAATCAATTAGTTATGAGTGCAAGAATTAAATATTATTTAATTCATTAATTAGTAACTCATTATTCAACCTGGTCAACACATCAACCACTACGTTGTATGATCGCCCGTGAGATCAGTTGAAAGAGATAGATATAAAGGGTGGAGTTTGATACTGGGCTAGGACTCAGACTGCTGGGTTAGTCGGTAACACACGTACAGGGGAGGAGTATGCCCATGAGGATTGCGCAGTTCAGGCTGGTGGTTTATCTATATAAAGAGGCCATCCCATAGCATTGAAACACGCAATAGAGGCAAGGCAATTAGCGGTGAGTTTTGAACCAGTAACCTGTTCAAAACTGAGATAGATTGTGGGTAACTTTATGAGAAAGTACTGAGTACTTGTGAGGAGTATTGTACTGAGTTTGTTACTTGATTTCTCCATTATAATATACACAATAGCTGCGAGGTTTTTAGCTATAATATTTCCCCATACATACTGTGTTAATGTGTATGATGATTTGATGTGTTATCGCTTGATTTTATTTCCGCATGTGTGACGATCTGAGTTGAGTTGAGTGGAAGAGATTATGTGTTGTGTATGAAGATCAAATAGTATGTGACCAGGATAGTCTCGGTGGATAATTATTTATTATTCAGTGAATTTCTACAAAGGATCCCTACTTCCTTGCATAGTTCGCTTGGGTAATTAGGCCCTATCAACAAGGAAATTCTCCAATAATTATTGCACAATACATCAAGGCTCTTCCTCTGACTCCATGCACCACCTGTACAATTGGATGATTATACAATTGATAATACATTTCCCTTTAACCCCAATCTAAACTGGGTCTTTCTTAGAACTGACATGTATGAGTTATTTATGAGTGAATTATTAGTTATCTGATTGATCACTGCATGTGAATTAAGTCTAATTTTCACACTTTGACCTGTCTCCAATTCCTCCATCAGTTAGAACTAGTTAAATTTACTTTAACTCAAATAAATTGAGTTAATTAATTACAACTCAAAATAAACTCAACTAGGGCTCATATAGTGTAGGATATGCTCTACATGCCTCTAATTTGACCCTCAACTCGAATTAATTGAACCAAATAAGTCTTCCTAACTTAGTTAATTCATACAAGATGTTATGTGATGTGGAATTACAATTATATTCTAATTTAATTAAGGAAAAAATAAATTAGAATCCTTTTCTTGTTTCCATTTTCAACACTCCCTCTCAACAAGAAAGGAATTCAACTCCATCTCGATCCATTACCTTTGGAATGTTCTACAAGTGACACTTATCTCTGTTGTTGTTGCAACTACAACATCTGCAATTGAAAAACACCCAAAATATAAACTGATTCAAATTGTGTTCAATATGATGCATCTTTCACTCCAGTCTTTGACTATTACTAGATATTTCATTGTCTACTAAAAACTCTATGTTGCTGCTGACTCTGCACTATGCCATCTACACTGCTACCAACTATGCACTGTGATCCCAAGAATCTGACTGTTGCTAGTCTATTCATCTGTCACTCTGGAATCTGACTGCATCAACTGTCACTGATCCATCCTGCTACTCTATACTATGGGCCCCTGTGGTAGTGTATTTCGCGCATGGGTGTACGAAATACACTTTTCTTAGTAGGCAGGCTTCTTGCCTACATAAGAGTTACAAACCAAAATGGTTTTTCAAACATTAGTGGAACAAGTTCAAAATGTAATAAGCTAATTTAGAAAGGAAACATAGCATGCTACATAAAAAATAAAACAAAAACAAAACAACATGCACAAGATACATGCTCGATAGAGAAAATGCACTAATACCTCAAAAATGGAGAGATTCTCCCTTTATTAGATGCTGGTAGTAATATAATATAGAATGTTAAATGTCTTGTAGTGGATCCTTCGAGCTACAGAGCTCCAATATCAAAGACAAGGGGTTCTCTTCCCCTCAAGTTTTTATCAAGCCTCTCTTCCCTCTCAAAGGATGGTAGATCGATGAACACGTGGTGAACTCCTCTCTCTTGGACTAAGATGTTGGGTGGACAACAACTGATTCGTTCCAATCCTCCTGATGCTAGACAACACAAGCTATTTTGCTATGGAGAAATTTGGTCAGCATAACAATGTGTCTCCTCATCTTCTTCCCAGGGCTGGCTTTTATAGACCATTTTCAAATTTAACCTCCTTCTCTTGGCCTAAGATGGATGGTGACACACGAGTGGAGGCATGATTCCTTTGTGTGCTACATTAAGGCCTCAAGGTGGCTCAAAGGTGACTGTACTTGGTTAGGTTGAGTGGGAATTTTTTTAACCAAGTGTGCCGAGTGGTCCCGGATGGTGACATTCCGTCATCCTCAGGACCACGCGACTATCGAAGAAAAAGCTGCAGTGTGCGCAAAGAGCCTATGTTGCCTATGCACGGTCCATAAATTTTGTCTTTTGACCTTAGGAAGAATTAAATTTTTGGCTCTTCCTAATGGATTTCTTCTCTGGAAACCTTTGTCTGTATCTTATGCTTGACATTTTTTAATGGATTTTGCCCATATGCTTTTCCAGTGTTAACAGTTTCCCCCTAATGTATGAGGTCTAGGAAGAACTGCATAGCCAAAATACATTATGGTTTCTTTTCTGTGTGATACTTTTGAGAGAGAGAGAGAGAGTAACTTTCATTGGAACTAAGTTGAGAGACCCCTTTCCTTGAGTAAAAAAGACACCATGCTCTGTTGGAAACCTACAACAGATAGAATGAATAAAATATTTCTACGAGGCAGACATGTTCCATGCTCGTGATGTTTTGACTATTTAAGCTTATTTGACAGATAATGGTTCTGTATATGCCACATTCGCTAGTGACCTGCTACTAGTTGATGACGACAATTATTGATACCCTCGGGGGCGTTTTTCTTTGAAAGAAGGTTGAATGTGGTTCCCACATGCATAGTCTTGGTATGGTACATTTGTTTAGAATGAGTGATCATTGTATGCATGGGTTTTTTACTGTCAAGGAACTTCCCATGTAATCATTGATGAAAGAGATGCTTATCAAGTCACGGGTCTTCGACAAATTCTGACAGAGTGCAACAGTTATGAAGTATGATACCATCTTGACATGAAATCGTATCTTCAAGTCGAATGTCAAGAGGATCGATGACATCAATGCGAAATGATGATTCCCATAGTGCCATCCAAGGATGCCCCTATTGAGGTGAGGAGTCATCCAAGGTACTACCTCCTTCTTGGGAAATGGCTGTTGAAGTCGACAAGAAGGAAGCATCAACCGATCAAAATGAGTACTGATGCAAGGGACTAGGGTTTCTGATGTAGCAGGGTGTGGTGTGATGGGTTAACTAGGCATGATGATGATAAATGGTTTTAACTAATGATGGTAGTTAAGTGGCCTGAGGTCGGAACTGTAAATGTGAGTGGCGACAGTCATAAAAATTTCTTGTGAGGAAATCCCTAGGGTTGGTAGGACGTTTAGGGTGGGTGTATGGTTTCTATGAGTTTCATGGTTGGGTGTGGTAAAAGGATGCGTAGCTCCGACCAAGTTTGATTAGGGACTGCTGCTAGGTGAGAAATGTAAATGGATGGGTTGGAGTGCTCTCCTAAAAAATATTTGTACACTTTCCAAAAGAATATAGAATGGGTTTGGATGTACAAGCACGGAGATGGGTGCCCCTATAAACATTAAATAATCCTTCACCATGGTGTGAGGAATGTGTTTTGCTGAGGGTGGGGGCCCCATTGGTTGGTCTCGATGCAGGGGTGTTGAAGTGGATGGAAAATGTCGCAGATGGGCTATGCTGATGGGGGTGTGATAGGCCAAGTGTGAGATGCGGTGGTGTGTTTATCTGATCTTCTTGTGAGAATAGTAGCCTGAGAAAGGGGTTTTAACATGGCATGGGTAAAACTTGACTTGATGTATGATGGATTAATTAACATGAAGTGATTCCTAGGCTTGGGGTTTTATGGCCATGGCTCTAGACCTTTGGTGTGTGATGGACATCATGGAGGGTAAGGCTCTACTGACTTGCAAGGGTGTTTATCAAGTACAAGGTGAGGTGATGATAAACATGGTTGGGTGAATGAAACCTATCGTTGATTTCTTTGAAGAAATGATGTCAGGATATGCAAAGCTTCTTGGGGAGGCTATCATGCTAGGGGTAGAATGATACCTGCTCTTTATACCTTTGTTGGCTGGGACATATGGTGATTTGAAATGTTTGTAATACCTGCAACCAATACCCCAAGTAAAAGCATATTTTTCATACAAAAATATTTGAAATAATTTAAATGCAAAGCAATAAGAGAGGGCAAACCTGTTGTGCCTGAAAATGAATTTTTCTTAGGTGTGAATTTATGGGGCCTAGTTTGAACATGATGAAGCGTTGATAATTGTGTTTTGTAGGTTTTAACCCTGAACATAAATTATCTACACACGAATCTTATAACAGAAAATAAACAATAGCGAGAGCATAAAACATAAAACAGATAAACACAAAGATTTTCCCCTGGAT
Organism: Pinus albicaulis; assembly: GCA_034641835.2. Classification (NCBI taxonomy): domain Eukaryota; kingdom Viridiplantae; phylum Streptophyta; class Pinopsida; order Pinales; family Pinaceae; genus Pinus; species Pinus albicaulis. Next base: position 1,047,816,351 of record CM076570.1, on the reverse strand, counting down.
CCCAAATTGGGACGACCAGCTTGATTTTTCATTATATTCCTTTTAAGTGTTACAACACATATATATACATGCCGAAGCATACATAAACCCCAATCCATTAACCCTGGATTAGAACATAACCGTAGTTCCCTTGGCCGGATCTACAAAAATACCAGGGGACGAAAACCATGGAACCCCAAAACCATGTGCAAAACCATGCACAAAACCATGGGCGGATCCGCCTATGAGTGGGTCCGCACAAAAAACAAATTTTGGCCGGGGCGCTGCCCCGGACCCTAACGGTGGGGACTGCTTCGCCCCTCGTGACCCCCTAGCTACGCCCGACGCAACATACAGCGCGTGGGGCTAATCATGGAAAGAATATAACACATACCCAACATGTTTCTCACGGTTTTACGATCGGGTACTCTGAGGTCCAGTTATGGTCTGTTGAATAATGAGAAAAGGGCGATATATGGGCCAATATGGCTCATTTAAATTCATTTGTTTCTTTTGAGGATCCGAGGTTAGAGCTGAGCCCTTGTTCCCAATATTTTCTTGTCATTGCGGTCATCCTGAGTACCTGGGATTCGTGTCGTCAGTGTCAGGTAGGACCTTACATGTCCTGCTTCTCATTTTTTTCATTTTCTTGAATGAGGGGTCCATACAAATATGGATTTGTATAGATTCTATACCCATTTTTGGGCCAGGCGGCACAGGCGATTGAGGATGACTTGCGCTGTCCTCGTGCAGAAGGTGTCTTTTTCAGGATGCCCTCGCGGTCGGAAAAACTATGCATAATTCCCTCGCCGTTGGGAAAAACTATGCGTGATGGACCACGCGTCTGTATCTGATACAAATGCGTGATCATCATGCCTAAGATTTTGACAGGTGTGGCGAAGTCAATTTTTGAATTTTTTTTTAAATATTTTTTTGCTTTAAAAATTGATTTTTGGTTTTTTCTCTGATGGCAAGATGTTGTGGCAGGAGAGAGACTGGCCTGATCTATGTGCGGCTATGGCCCAAGATCCCGATGCTCAAGGGGTCCTGGCTTAGTATGGGTTACTCAAGTTCCTAGAGAACAACCTACTCAGATCACATGATGGGTTACTGCGATACCTGGTCCGTGGTTGGTTATGTTCTGATTTCGCGATCATTAATTATTTTTCACATTTGAGTATAGTAGATTCAATTCTTTTGATTTAGTTAAATTTCATAAGAAATTTGAATCTACAAGGAATTTCTACATAGGGGGTTAATGTTGTGGTTGGATATATGATATCTGGCTCATGCTACAAGCATTGATAAAGGGTGGTAATATATATGTGTCAAACTTTTGTATCCATAAGGGGTATGCTCTACCTGCCACCCCATACACACATATTGCATTGAATAGAAATGACATGTTACAATTTAAGGTGATACTGCATGGATATAGTTTGAGGTTGATATAGATTGATAGGGGAATTCAATGGTAGTGTGATTTTATGTTATGCCCATGCATTGATGTTAATGGAAAGTGGAATTTGTTGAATTTACTTGCATTGGAGTTAGTTTCCTTTCCTTATGTATCCAAATGCATAGGTCATTCTTCATTCATTAGCTCTGAGTTACACTCCACTTTAGATGAAATTGGAACATGTTGACTTCTCAATTTCTCAATCAAGAGGTATAAAGCTTGGCTCTCACAACTTGACAAAGGCTAGTATTGAATGCAGTATTGCACTAATTTCTATTTCTGTTAATAAATGTTAAATATGACCTTAGAAAAAGTATGTATGCCAAACATATTTTCTACCTCTCTTTTTTCAAATAAATTAGTGAAATTATGAATGGACTTTGTTGTTGTGAATAGTTGTGTTTAAAAAAAAAATTGCACAAACTCTCATTTTACACCACATACTTTCATTTTTAAAGGATATTTCACCTACAAGCTCACTCGTTTTTAGTCGTCGAAATATTTTGCATGGAAAAAGGTTGATATAACTCGTCTTGAGGCCTAATCAATTTTTTTTACTATGGTTAAAAATAAGTAAAAGCTAGTAAAAGAATCATTGCTTTTGAGTATGGTACAAAGTAATTTGACTAATTTGTGTCGAGTCGTAGTTAGTGAATGTTTGTGCTTATAAGTTTATAAGACACATGAACTAATTTTGGGGGTTCTAACTAGCATTTGTGAAACATTTGCACAAAGAATTTGTGAACATTATTTGTTTAGCAACCTAATAAAATGATTTAGGAAAAACCCTAAAACAATTAAACATAAAATAAGGACGAGTGAATTATCTACCTGCCAATTGAAGTATGGTTTAAAAATATACGAGTATGAATCGTCTAGAAAATTTGGCTAACTCAAATTCCTTAATGAGTGGGTTGGTGACAATTAAAATTGTGATTCATACTCTGAGTGGAACATAAACGTGGCTAGTAGTGTGTGACACAAGGAAAATGTTGGTTGAATAATGGGTATTTAAATAATGAGATACATGAGCAGGACCATATCTCAATTTAATTTGAATTGTAATACACAAAGGTGTTATTTAAAGTTACAACCTGACTTGTAGATGTGTGTATTATCATTAACACTACAACTAATAAAAGTTGAAAGATATATGTAATTTTGGCATGCTATAGACTATCTCATGAATAAATATGCATAGTTTTGAACAAATTAATTGAAGATTCAATTTAATTATTATCTTCCCCAGATTATTCCAAGCCCATAACGGAAGCAATTTCCTTGCTAATTTGCATCCATGTCACTTCGGCTTATCACTTTCCACATATATCATTCATTATTGAAATAAAAAAACTTTGATTCTTTCCAAAATTAATATAATTTCTCACTATACTATTATATTTCACTTTTCATAAATAAATTGCGTCCAAAATCAAAGATGATTCTTCATTTCATAATATATATGAATGATGTTGTTGACTTCTAAAGGCAATGAAAATAGATAAATGTCAATATTTGATTGATAATTCTGAGTGAAAATACAAGGAGTTCTATGGTTGGATGCAACTAATTAGGTGATTTATTTTTTTGGTAATATTTTTTTGTACCATAACTTTTTTAAATGATTAGTAATTATATGGTGATTTTGGCCATATTTAATTTATTTAATATGATTTTTAATGTGTTTCACTACAATTATAATGATACTTATAGTTATTAATTCTTTGTTTGGATGCATAGACGAGTTTCTTCAACATGAATGGTAGTGGTAATAGAAGGGGAAGAGGTAGAAGACCAAATGTTATTTGGAACAAATGATGAAACAAAATAATTAGATTTGTAGAAATTTTAATACAATTATGTATTGTCTGGCTTCTCCTGATCTAACAATTATATGCCAATGTTAAATACATAATCGCTTTTACAAAAATTCTTGCGGAAATTTAAAACACGGTCGCTAATTGCAAACACATGAAGAAAGATCATTCACACATAACACATATGTTTACCGAGAAAGCTTAAAGCTAAAAACCCCACTATCATATATTATGTATATATCATGGATCATGAAACAATATCATACAAAACTCTAATCCAAAAGCTCTCAATACAATATACAATCGTCTCACGCTGTCTTGCAGAAATTGACAAATGCCTTCGCCAAATATCTGCCTCACAACAGCCTACCTCCAGTGCGCAATCCAAGTTGATTACAAAGACCAATTTGATGCAATAATTCCCTCCTTGACTGTGCAATCCTCATGATCATATCCAATGTGTGTTTGGCTTGCAAGAGTGCAATCCAATATAGTACAACTAATAGTCAACTGTCCCTTTCACCTACCTCTCAACTGGGTCTCCACTAGATCTGACATGCATGTAGTTAACAATAGTAAATCTTCAGTTGCATGTGAGATCACTCCATGTGAATTAATTTAATGTTTAATTCACTGATCTCTCACTAGTGTATCTTCAGTTACAACTAGCACAACTGAGATTAACTCACTTAATTGAGTTAAACTACTTTACAACTCACATAACTACACATCCAACTCTGTTACAACTTTGAATCACTTAGTTACAACTAATTCCACTTGCATGTCCCACCAACCAACCTTTGAACTTGAAATTCATTTAGCTAACTGGTTTTCCACTTCAGTTAACTGATTCCAAGTGCTCCATGAGAATAGATTAATATTTATTGTCCAACTATTATTAAGGGATAATAATAGTCGACATGCGATCTATAAATAGACTTTGCACATACATCTAAAAATAGAACATCGTCTATAAATAGAATTTTATCAACATCTATAAATATATTTCCACTATAAATATAATTTGCTCATCCTTTCTAAAAATAGACTTACACCTAAAAATAGCTCGAGGCTCCATCCTAGTGTAGGTGCTTAATTTTCACTAGGATCATCATCTTGTTGAATCTCAATAAGATTTTCCCTAAATTTTGATGCAAAATATAATGAGTTCAATTGGATTTTGCAAACTGGTCATATTAACTTTGGTGGTCAAGTTGTCATGCTTTTCTCCATCAGCCTAACCTGATGATTTGCTAAAACCTCACCCTAGCATTGTTGATATTCCTAAGTCTCCTTGGCAGCCTATTAATGATGGATGGGACACCAACCCTATAAAACGCTTCTCTAGTGTTATACATTGGCCCTCCTGTTGAAGCCTCGAAATTCTATTGCAACAACATGGGGGAAAATCACCCGATCCAGACCTTAGAGCAAGTCCTTTTCTATTTGGTGTAGTGGCTCCAACTGGGGATAATAGGACCCGTTTCCCAATAAGGATGATGTGTGTTTTGTTTATATGACATGCAAATGGGAAATGATTTAATCTATCATATGCATTTAACTAAAATATCTATTATACTATATACTCGAGAGTGTTTATTCCTTTATGCGATCTAAAAAGATATCTTCCAACTATTAGTAATGAAGATTATTTAAAAGTTGAAAGAGATGAAAATTATATAAAGATAATTCTTTTGACACAATAGTTTAATCAAAAGGATTGTGAAATGTATATCGCATTTATATGTTTGATTATATATGAGATAATAAATCATAAACACATATCAGTACAAGAGTGCATTTAACATTCACTTATGATAACAACTCTCATATATAATGCATATAAAAGATAACTGTCAATTTTGAGAAGCAAAAATTAATATAACGTGTAGAAGTACCGTATATACGAGGTTCTACTCATTCAAACTGACAAATCCTCTTCACTTTCAATCAATTTAAAGAGTACAACAATGGAACTTCAGTTAAACAACTTCAAATGTCAAAAGAAAATAGATTTCGTTCCATTAATTCATCAAGGCATTCACAAACTTACAGAAGTGCATTCTTTGCAAATGTTTTTGACAAATTTCTAGACCCTTCTCTAAATGCATGAGAAGGGTTTAAATACTAAACTAAAATATGTTTAAAATAGATTATCACATAAAAAATGGAGGAGGTTTCAAACAATTATCCTTATAAGGAGTAAACTTAAACTACAATCTAGGAAATAAAATAACATGATTATGTGGGCTGGTCCTCTTTGCAAATTTGATCTCGGATGTGACAAATATCCATAATTGGCTTTAGCTGAGCTGGCTGTGTAATCCCGGATCTAACCTGGCCTTTAAAAATTGCATCCGAAAGTTTTGACTGTGATTTCTTTGTAGAACCAGTTAATGACTGTAGAGTTAGGCACTTTGATTAGAAAATTCCAGTAATTTTCTTGATCAAACTTATTTATATTTTTAATAATTTCCACTTGCATCTTTGTACTTTCCTTCCACTGTGCTTCTAATGGTTTGAGCTCTGGCATCACTTTAGCTGTGGATTCTTTAATAAGTTTAGCTTTCAAAAGTTGTTCATTAACATATTTAATGATTTAATTTTTCACCCTTGATGCCTTTGTCGTTGCCTTTTCTGCTTGTCTCAGCTGCATTTCCCAATCTTTAAATAAGATCTCTTTTTGAAATTTATCTATCTTAGGGAGGTCATCTTTCTTTCCCATGTGAGACCCTTGCCACGGAATGAACTCAATAATCTTCTTTTCAAATTTTTCACATTCAAGCTTCATGTTAACCACTTGTCGGATCATAATTTTGCTTATATCACAGTAAGAACTGGTGATTGAAATTTGTTGACAAAAGGTTTCTTGTTGCTGCTTTAAAGCTTTGCATTCATTTCCAATGTTTCTTTTATGAATTTCTCTACTTGAGGCTGACTTTTCAATTTGTCCATTGAAGCTTCAAGCTATGTTTCTTTCTCTGTAATCTGCATCTAGTGTTGCAACTTCAGTCTTTCAAAATATTTTTGAAATTGAGACATCTTCATTTCAATTTGCTTACTGGAATTAAATTTTTCCTGTTTTAGTAGTTTCTCCAACTCTTGAACTTTGCCCTCTTTTTGCTTGAGTAGAATTTGCACCTCTGTAGATTTGTCAATGGTAGTAGTAGCATATGCTCCTGCGAACTGTGATAAATTAGTCAAATGTTTTGTAGGATCAGCTAAAGGGTCTTTCCATAGAAAATCTACAAGATTCATCCATAAGATTTGAAACTGATTCATCAATTCTTCTTATTTTTCCTCTCTTAACTACAACCTTATGAATTGGACTGTAGAAGACATCAAGTGAGGGTATCTCTTCAATATTTAAAAAAATTTAATCTGTAGGGTATGCCGGAATGCTCTCTTCATCATGAACTTATCGTACCTGCTTTAGTGGAATTGCAGTTTCCACTAAATTCTGGGAATGCTTGGGAGTTTGAAACTTGTTGATTCATCAACATTAGGCTTTGTTGGTGGTGGTGTTTCTAGTGCCTTGGAAAACTTCTCCCATTATTTCTTCATATATTTTGATTGAGACTTCTCTGTCTGCTCAGGTGTATTCTGGATATGTTGAACTTATTAAGAATATGATTCAGCTCCATTAATTTCTCCTTTCATTTGCATCTCAATACCTTTAATCACTTTCTCAATTGTTTTCTCAAGACTCTCATTCCTGCTCTTAGATTCATTGTTAGAGTGATCTGAATTCTGAGAATTGTGTTGTGATTGTCATGACTCGTGATTTTATTTCTCTTGTGATTCATCCTCTTACATATCCTTAGCCTCATTATCCAAAATAATACTGGGATTTGGCCTGTTAACATCTTCAATAGATAACAAGTCCAAAGTGACTGTTTCTAGCTTCTTATTTACATATGCTTGAAAAACCTCAAAATCTGTTTTACTGAGCTAACTAGATGCATTTTTCAATACATCTGTGAACTTCTCCACACCTTCAAAGAAATCATCAAACATATCTTTCTCATTCAAGAAAGGTTTCAGTTTAAGCTAAGTGGTGAAATTATTAACCACATTATTAGGATAAAATTACCTTTTTGGAATTAGAGCAAGATTGAATGAAGTGACATTTGAAAACTCTTTGAATGCCTGACCAATGTAAAAAGGGGAAAAAGTGCCAGACTGTAAAGGGAAATTAGGACAAATGTCCTTCTTGGCATCTTTCAGTTGTTTGGACACGACACTTACTAGAATTTGGTAGGCAATTTCCCTGGCTAGGAGCTTATCAAGAACATAATAAGGAAAAACATGGGGTGAATAATAACTTCCACAAACTCTGATATAAGTGAAATTTTCTTTAGAAAACCATCTAGCAACTGGTAAAATGTCTGTGCTAGCTTCCTTAGAAATCCTAGGGGATTTTTCATTAAAGATAATCTGATGGATGGGTAACATAACTCCATTGCAAATTTTATAGAAATGTAAATGAAAATCAGATGCCCAAAGGTCACTATGGTAAATATGAATTGGAGTGGGGTCCTGGCTCGTCCATTTCCATCCCATGATAGGAAAGCTTGAACAAAATAAAATTGCATCCATAATGTAAGCACTCATGTAGAAGGGGGGTATTGTTATACCGAAAACAATTCTTTTGCTTCTATAATCCATGATAGTTCTGGCTAAATTATCAGAAAGAATGCTTGTCCAATTCATAATAAAGGAATTGACGATTGCTTCAATTAAAGGGACCCAGTCTATGGAAAACCTAGTGGTATATTGTTTAGAAAATAACCTACATAGCATTCCAACTGCATAACAATAAGGGGAGAGTAACTGTGGTATCGGGTACATACCAATTTTGTCCCGATTTAGCTTGCCTTGATCATATTTCCATCCTGTTATCACTTTCATGAGGTATGTATTCTTCTTCGTAAATATTTGGACAAAAGCTTTATCATAATTCTTCTGTGGCATGGGCAAGTGGTACATTATCCATAAATCCTCTGTAGTGAACAAAACAATATTCTTTAGCTTTGAATTCTCGAATGATCTGTCTGCTATGTTAAGGTGGTCAATGACCCACTTTACCATATCTATGTAGGGTAAAATCTTCGGCCTCATTGCTATTCTGTGAAGAAACGAACATGCAACATCAAAGTAGGATGAGTCTGAGGAAACTATCGTATCTATTGTTACTATTTTCACTATTACTCTTGGTTGTTCTTCCTAAAAAAGGTGGTACATTGCTTCCCATGAAGAACTGTCACAATCCTTGTTGCAGTTTGTGTATGAGAACAATGGAGGCATGTCTCCGTCTTCTACAACAGACGTTTAGGCAATTTCCTTGCCTTTCTTTGTCATTCCAGTTATTCTCACTTCGTTAGGCATTTTCCTAAATTCAAATGAAAAGAGTAAACTCAGATTTGAGATGAATAGAGAGAAGGACAAAGTTAAAACATCATAATCAAAATCCGGCGCTCTATTATTCAAAACATGCTTCAATTAGATATCAATATTTTTAACCTTACACCTATTAAATGATGTTAATAACCCATAACTCTTTCTATAAAATCTCTTACACACCTTATCTAACATGTCTAGTCAAACGATGTAAGATGTTAGATCTTATAATGGGTTGATTAGATAAGAATCATTTCGCGCACTTGAATAATAAGTGTTAATATCGCACATTGCAACTTTTAGTAGTTACCAATAGTTATGTTTTTTGCCGCCGATGAATCTTGTGAAATGCGATCTGCGCAAATCGCACATCGCAACTTTTTGAAGTAATAAAACTTTTCATTTGGTTTCTCATCGTGAAACGCGAAATGCGCTGAAGACTCACGTTGTTGTGCTTTATCAGATCTTTAGATACTTATAATTGTTATTATGTTGTTTCGTCGGGTCTGACTCATCGCAAATTTTACCGAATTGTTATAAGCTTGTTCATTTTAAAAGGTGAGATGTGATTTCTCTTTAAAGGGATTTTTTTAAAGAATTTGCCACGAAGATTTTATATAAATTTGAAAAGGTTGAAGCGCATATCACAATTCGCAATACTTATATATGTTTTAACTTATCAGCTTGTAAGTTATGTGATTTGCGATAAGCGCTTTTGAAATCAAAGCGAAAAGGGAAAAACCTTTATTCCTAAAGTTTTAAGACTTACACTAAAATGAAATCATGCTCATAAATTTCTATTTATTTTTTTAAAGGGTCCCCATTTATTAAAATAAATGGGGGGTGTTGTATAGTACAACAATTGGCGATTCACTTCGGAGAACCAATTATATCTGATTGGTTTTTTGAAATTTCTAAAACTTTTCAAAATAAAAATAGTTGCAAGAATGAATTTCAATTAATAATATCTCACTAAGAAATAAAATCTCACTTGATCATAATTCATAAGGATTCCTCTTTAAAAATGAAAGTATGAATATCTATATCAGTCTTTACTAAGTTCAAAAAGATGAAGTAGGTGACTCATTCAGATTAGCTTTATAAATATATACTCTTTTATCATAAGTAGAGCCTCTCATCCAATATGCAATTTAAGCTTTTGGAAGGGTTACCTTTTACCCAGAAATGATTGATTGTCCCATCCAGTTACTCTTACAATAAAAAAAAAAAAATTCAAATTTATATACTTTATCTCTTTTGGAACTTGTTTATTTTTTTTGTAGATATTTTCTTATGTATTTTTTAATCACTTAAAAGCCATTGTCTTGGCTTAGTAACCAAATATTGACAATCCCATTCATTGGTTGTAATTAAACTGATCAAGCTGGCTCTTAATGAGACCCCTTGTCCTTTGATATAATCTCAAGTCATTACCCTGTTTTGGTAGGCAGTATTAGTAATGTCAGTTCAACTATTTCCCTATGAACATGGTAAACAAACTCTTGATGAGAATTATTATCTTCTAAGATTTTTAGCATATTTTTTTGAATTCATTTCTAAAAATTGAAGATTTTTCTGGATAGGGTGAATCATTTTGAGGATTCTGGAAGATAATTTTTAGAGTTTAAGATTGCTTATATTTAAAAGATTCTTTACTATGCTAGATATTCCTTTCTTGACTGATAACAGAATAACCATACTTTATAAAAACGAGAGTTCATCAAAAAATAAATAACTTTAGTGAAATTTCATTTTTCAGCGAAATAAAATCTATTTGATATCTGAATCTTTCGATTGTTTCCTTAACAATTCTTATTTCTAGAAGTGATAAATCAAAAATATTTTCTGAGATATTTATCTGAAAAGCCAAAAATCAATACTGTTCAACTTTTGTTTTCCTAAGAAAAGAAAAGACAATAATATATAGGGAATAAAAGGGGTTACCTCCTATGAAAAATATTTCTTTAAAATTTTCCCATTAACAGGAAAAGAATCTCTTTTTCCTGGTAGATCTTGCAATAAAAATATTGATGGGCCTATTTCTTCAATGATTTGAAATGGTCCTAGCCACAGTCTTTGGAATTTGGTATGTTTACATTTTTTTCTCGTGTGATTTATCCCATTTCAATACCAGATCACCAATTTGAAATATTTTTTGAGTAACAGAATTTGTATCGAATGAAGCTTTAACTAACCGTTGATGATGTGCATGAGTAAATTTAGCTTTTTCTCTTTATTCTTCAAGTTTAAGGATTTTAAATTGTCTTACTTGCAAAGAAGAAGAAGGCGATTCACCAATAAATTGAACTAAGGAAAAAGAGAGAATAACTAAATTGGTAGGAAGAAAATATTCTTTCCCACAAATAAGATTAATGGACAAGTGCCAATGGAGGCCTTCTAAGTTATTCGATCTGCCCAAAGAGAAAATGTTAATGATTTGTGCCAATTTCGTTGGTTTTGGTCAACAGCTCATTTGATGATTCTAATAAGGTTTTTATTTGTGGATTCTGCTAAACCATTTCCTTGAGGATAATAGTTAGCAGAATTTTTAAGTTTAAAACCTCTTTTGATAGCAAATTCTATCATAGGTTCTCCTGAGAAATAAGATTCTTTATCAAACATTAAAGCAGTAGGTAAACCAAATCTAGTTATGATAAACTGATCAATGAGCTCAATAATATTCTTAGAGTTGGCTACCTTTAGTGGAATTTATTCCACCCATTTAGTAAAATAATCGGTAGATGTGAGGATGTATTGATGAGGTTTGGAAGAGTTAGGAACGATCTCACCGATTATATCTAATCCCCATTGCTCAAATGGTTGTTCGATATTAACTCACTGTAATGGGAAAGCTGGTTTCCTTTGTCTTCTAGATGCACTTTGGAAAAAATTGCATTTTCTTGCATAATCATGAGCATTTTTGAAAAGTGTTGGCCAATAGTAACCTGCATGCAGGATTTTATGTGTTGTTGTATTCCCTCCAAAATTTCCTCCAGCTGGTTTATCATGGAGTTCCTGCAAAAATTTCTCTGTTTTGGTTTTTTCTAAGCATCTTAATAACACAGAATCAAAGTTTCTTCTAAACAATACATCACTGATAATTCCATATTGCTTGTCTTTCAATCTCAAAGAAAGTTTTGTTTTATAACTGAGCTGTGTTGGGGCATATCCATTTTTCATATAAAACTAGATACAAGCGTATTGAGACTGAGCATCATTGAGGCTTACCTATGACACTTTCACATCATTACCTGAGTCTGCCTCTGATGATAAATGGGATGCTCCTGTTAGCATTCTGTAAAAACCTTGACCTCTAACAATTTTAGAAGGTCTAATTTCTACATCATAATCTTGTAAAGCAGTAATCCAGTTAGCCATTTTCTCTCCTAATTCTCTTTGCATCAATAATTGCCTTACTGCAAATAATGGAACTATTATTTTGGTGTGAATTTTGAGGAGAAATGGTCTAAAATGCTTTATAGCTTTAAAGACAACAAATACTTGTTTCTCAATAGATGAATAATTTAGTTCTGGACCTTTCAAATTGGAACTGAAAAATGATATTGGTGCTTCAATTTGTTGGTCATTAAGCCGTGTCAGAATAGTAGCATAAGATGTATTTGATGAGAATGTATATAAGGTGAAAGGATTAAGAAAATTGGGAGTAGTCAGAAATGGAGCATCGATAATAGATTGTTTGATTAAATCAAATGCTTCCCTTTCATTATGTCCCAACTTAAAGACTGAATTTTTCTTAATCATTGTTTGTAAAGGTAAAACTATCTGCAAAAAGTCAAGGACAAATATTTTTACAAATTTTATCTGTCCAAGAAATGACTGCATGGTTTTCTTATTATGAGGGAAAGGAATCCTTTTAATCTCATTGATTCTTTCAGGATCAATATAAATACCTTTTTTGGACACAATGAATCCTAAAAATTTTCCTTCATCTAAAGAAAAATATGAATTCTACGAGTTTAATGAAATTCCATACTTTTTACATCACTCAAAGACTTGTTTTAAGTCATTCGCATGACTGGTTTCTTATCTAGAAAAGACTGTAATTTGTTATGTATATTTTATTAATTATTAGTTAGATATAGTTATCTTAGGTTTTATTAAGTGAAAGGGCATGATCAAAGATCATGCCTCTTCACCAAGGGACACCATGAGGCTATATTTAAAGCCTCGGTGATTTCCCATTGTAATCATATCTCATATCTCATCTTTTATCAATAATAATATATACTTATTCAAGTTTACCAGAGTTTTTACACTCCATTGGTATCAGAGCCATTGCTCTTCGGGATCTGTGTGATCACCCAGAATTAAGGAATTACAAGAAAATTCCAAAATTGCAGATTTTTTTTAAAACCAAGTGCTAGTGGGTAGCAACATTTGTTTTTAAAAAAGAAGAAGAAGGAAGAAATATATACATTAATAAAATAAAAGAGAGAAGGAAAGTTAACATAAAGGGGGAAATAAATTAAAAGGAAAAAAAAATATTTAAAAGAAAATAGTTCCAAAAGAAAAAAAGAAAAAGTAAAAAGAGATATATATATAAAGAAGTACATATACGTACATGTGAAGACAAAGTAAAAAGAAATAAGGAAGAGTAATTGCTCGTGGTTTACAAGCTCGTGGTTTTGGAGCCCATGGTAATTGCCCATGCTATTAAAACCCATTTCCCCTTTTCAAAACAACGTGCCTTTTCAAAACAAAGTGACTTTTAAAAACAACGTGACTTTTCAAGGTTAACAATCTTTTTCCCCATAATTATATATATATATATATATATATAATTCAAATAATAAAATAATAATAATTATTATTATTATTATTATTTAAAAATATATATATATATATAATAATAATAATAATAGAAATTATTATTATTATTTCAAAAAAAAAATTAATTTAATTAATTAATTAATTATTAATTAATTAATTAATTTTAAAAAAAAAGAGGGAAAAACTGGCAGAAAAATATTCCCCACCTCATACACATTCAATGTCTTCATCGATGTCAATGGCTGAATTCCAGAAGAAATTGGTGGATCTCGAGAAACAGATCAATAATAATTCTGAAGAATTCGGAAAAAGATTAATCGATCTTGAAGGTACAGTTGCAGGACACTCCAACGACATCAAAAAGGTTTATGATACGACAAATCGAATAGAAAGAAAAATGTGGCTAAATCATCACAAGGCCACAGAAAAGCATAACGAAGCAATGAACAAGATGACAGAACTCTTCAATAAGCTAAATGATAAGATAGATAATTTAAGTCAGACACAACCTCCAATATTCCCAAATGTCGAACATAATCAACTGAATGATTCAGCAAATTCAAATCATCATCATGAATATAACATGTTTAAAAAAGAGCAATTAAATGAGGTTGAATTGGAAATCAGCTCACATGAAGGCTATAGTGTTGAACCACCTAGAAGTAGAGACTCTGAGATCAACCATGAAAATTATAGAGCTGAGAAACCAAGAGAAGAAAATGCAACTCAATCCACTAATAAAGCCAGTAATGCAGCAACAAAAGTTATTGAGAATGTTTATATAAATGAAAATCTAATGGCAGAAAAAGAAACAATGTTGGTATTCAACGTGACTGCTATCACAGATGCAACAATAGACATAGTCATTGAAAATGAAAGAAACCATGAAAATACAGATGCTTATAAACAACAAAATGTTTCATCCCTAGAATTGAACGAAAAATGTGAACAGACAAACACATCCGAAGCCACTGATACAGTGCCAGAAGCTGTTAAGGCCTTCGATTTTGACGCAGATATGGTTGTTAAGAAGGAAGCGTTTGATGATGAGGAGAAGTTGCATCGAACGATAATTGTTGGTAACTTACCTCTAAATCTAAAGAGAAATCACGAAAAATCACCAGAAAAACAAGGAATAGTTAGGAAACACGAAAAATTCTTCCAAGACCTGCCAATAAAAATACCTCCTAATAAGGAACATGAACATCCAATAGAAGTCAAGAAAGGACCCGACCCTGTCAATATCAAATCTTGTCGCTATCCACATCACCAACAGATGGAGCTCGAGAAGATGCTTCACGATCTTTTTAAAATGTGGGAAGCAAGAGCCCACCGCTCAAGAAACCCAGGCGTTCGTCAACATTGTCCATCGTTACGTATGCTTTGAGGACAAAGCATATTTAAGAGAGGGGCAATGTTATGTATATTTTATTAATTATTAGTTAGATATAGTTATCTTAGGTTTTATTAAGTGAAAGGGCATGATCAAAGATCATGCCTCTTCACCAAGGGACACCATGAGGCTATATTTAAAGCCTCGGTGATTCCCCATTGTAATCATATCTTGCATCTTTTATCAATAATAATATATACTTATAAAGTTTACCAGAGTTTTTACACTCCATAATTTCATCTAGATAAATAACCACTCATTTGTTAATGATTCCTCTAAAAGTGGTGTCCATGACTCTTTGAAAAGTGGCAGCTGCATTGATTAACCCAAATGGAATCTTTTGATAGGCATAAGTTCCCCAGTTAATCCTAAATGTAGTGTTTAATCTGTCATCTGGATGTACCAGGATTTGGTTATATCTTGAAAATCCATCTAGAAAAGACAAGTTCAGAACCAACTATAATTTGCAGTACTTGTTCCATGGTTGGTAATGGAAAATTGTCTTTTTGACATGCTTTATTCAAATTTCTAAAATCGATACAAATCCCAATGTCACCCTTTTTCTTCCTGACAGGGAACAGTTTTGAAACCCATTTTGAATGTCTAATTGGAAAGATGATCTTAGATTTAAGGATTTTATTCAACTCTGTTTTGATTTTATTTTCAAGATTAAGGTGAATTTTTCTCAACTTTTGTTGTATTAGTTTCTCATCTAAAATCATAGGAATAGTGTGTTGAATGATAGAAGTGTCATATGTTTTAAGATCAATTTAATCCCAAGAAAAAACACTTTTGTAAGTGCTTAATAACTTGACAGATGATAATATTTCATCAGAAGACAGACCAAGACCTAAATTAACATTTTGTGGTTTATCATCGGTTCCAATATTTACTAATTCAAATCTTAAAGTCGAACTTTGAGTTTTAGAATTAGTAATTCTCTTAAACCTATATTTTAAATCATAAATGTCTTCTAATTTTACAACTGATTTTGGTATTGGAGTTTCATGATGTTCTTCCTTTATCTGAGTATCATGTTCATTTTCATCTAGAATTTGATTATCATAAGATCCCTCAGATGTAAGGAAATTTATGATATCAGAATGATGATTAAAGACTCTCCAATTAGTAATATTATCAGGAACAGATGGTCTAAAAATAAATTCAATAGAGAACCTACTGGGACTAAATTCTTGAGATGGAATTAATTTTGATACTACATTAGCCAATAAATTTTCACTAGCATTTTGTATTCTCAGTACAAAGGAAATATTGAAGGCTAAGAAATGAGAAGTCAATTCCCAGACTAATGATTGATAATGTTTAAGATGTTGAGAATGAAAATGGATAGTATTTATTACTTATTTGACAATTATCTCTTGAGTCTCCCAATACTTTCATATATTTAATGTCAAGGTCAATTTCTTTGTACAAACCTTGAATTAATGCTTCATATTCTGCTATATTGTTTGTGCAATTGAATTCAAGTTTGTAGGTTAGCATGGTTTTTTTTCCTTTTGGGATTATTAAATTATAGCCAGCTCCTACACCATCTTCTGATTCAGAGCCATCAAAATAAAGAATCCAAAATAAAGAATTAACTACTAGTTTATTTACAAAATTTGTACACTTAGAACTTTCTATCTGGGAAAAATTTTCAATTTGAGAGATAACCGCATTATTGAAAAAAGATTGGTGGTTGGGCATTAAAATTTCCAAGAAATGATTCTGCCGAGTAATTTCCATTAATATTATTATTGAATTCTACTAACCCATTGATTCCTTCAAGATCAGTACAGTGTATGTTTCATGAATTTCTCACGGTCTACCCGAATTTGGTTTGGCTTTCCATTGCGGGGTAGCCACATATGTGACCAGTCTATTGCAAAATATCCATGAACCTTCTCAAATTAGTCCCTTCTCAATAACAAACGATAAAATTCATGAATATCAACCACCAATATATCAATTATCTGGGCAACCCTAGGGTTTGATGACAATCTGATAGAGACATAATTTATTTCTCCTACAACTTTTACTTTTGTTCTATCAAGTTGTACTATATGAACAGGAAAACTTTGAGGAGTTATGTTCAAATTAGCACATATTGATTTTGGCATGATATTAGAGGAAGCCCCTGAATCTATTAAACAATTGTGGATTTTCTTATTATAGATCTCATAGGTTAAAATAAATGGAGGAGTATGAAACATGGATCGATCACCTATCATAATCAGATCTGTAGCATCTATTTTAGCTGAAGGAGAAGGAGGTTTACCCATTTGATTAGCAGCTTGAACTAATACTGGATAAGGTAAGGCTGAAGCAGAAACTGCATTCAAATCTCTAAGTATAATATTGTGCTGTTGTTTTAGTTTAGTAAGTTCATGGATTGAATTTTTTGCCCTGGTATTTTTCATATCCTCAACTACATTATATTCAATGGTGTCAGAGACTACCATTGTCTTTGATGTAGGTGGAACATCTGAAGTAGCAGGGTTAGTTTGTGTAGCCTTAGATGTAGACTTTTTACTTACTATTTTGTCTTTAGCAGGCGTTGAGTTCTTCTGTTTCTGATTAGGCTACATTTCTTCAGTGGTATTCTTGCTCCTTGTACTTATAGGTAAAGCTTCTTGTTGTTCATCATTTGGTATGATAAAATACCACATTCCATTTAGTTCAACTTCTTCTTCGACTTCAGTTTCTTCTTCTTCTGTTTTCTATTCATCTGTATCTTGATCAAACTCAGCATTAGATATGATGTTGGGTGGTTGAGAATTAGAAGATTGATTTTTCTTGAAGGGCCTGAAAGTCTTCTTTGAACTGGAACTTTCGGCAACTTGCTTTTTGATATCTGCCATTTCATTTGTCATAGTCTTTACAACTTTCTGAAGACCTTCTATATCCAAAGGGTGTTTTGGTGGTTTCTTGTTTGAATCATCTTTGAAGGATACTTTCTTAGATTTCATGTCTTCTTGGGAATTCTTCTTTTCAAGAGAGATTATGCGTTTCTCTACAGATAAAGATTCCTTCATATTTTATGCCAATGTAGGTAACATTTCTCTATTAACAAAAATGGCTATATTAGATGGGAGAGAAGAAATATACCACTCAATTTGAACTTCTGCACCAGATACTCATGTGGCAGGGATTTTATTGAGTAAATTATTAAATCTGTAATTGAAGGATTTTATTTTCTCTCCTATTTTAGCCTTTAGATTTGATATATCATTGATGAGTGATGCAGTGGTTCTGTCATCTCCAAACTTAGCTAAAAATTTTTCTTTGAACATATTCCAGCTAGTTATAGAGCAAGCAGGTAATGAGAAATACCAAGATCCTACAGATCCTGTGAGAGTATATGGAAATAGTCTTACTGCACAGTCTTCTTTAGTTACCTATTTTAAATTGATGGCTAAAATATAATTATGGATGTGTTTTTCAGCTAGAAGACCATCATCAAGATTAAATTTAGGTAACCATATTTCAGGGTATTTTGGAAGAGGATGAAGAGGAGCAGGCATTTGTATAAAACATGGATTGTTCCATGGTTGTACATTTGGTGGAGGTACTTGGCCTCCCATTGGACCTTGGGTGGAGGTGATGGATTGAGTTTGAGTTGAAGAAGAGGCAGACTGAGTTCTAGAATTAGTTGAAGGAGTAGTAGTTTCTATACTGGAACTAGTTAAAGTAACACTGGTTGTTGGAATATAAGTTGTGGAAGTGAGTGGAGGTAATGGAGGTGAATGGGGTGGACTATTGGATAAGACCTCGCTGGTGATTGACTCTGATTCAGTCTTCTTTGTTTTCCTTTGAGAAGTATCGATAGGAAATTCAAAAGGATGGATTCCTGTCTTCTGAGTTTCTAATCGAGTTAATATTTGTCTAGGTTGTAAAGAATATGAAACAATAATCTTGGATGTTTGATAAGTTTCGGTCTTTTCAGTAGAAATGGATACTCTCTCTAAATTTTCTATCAAAGTCTGAACTTCTAGGGGATTTTGGTGAAAATCTGTAGATAGTATTGGTTGAGTTTCACTAGGAGACTTAGGAGAGGGATGTTCAACTTAAAACCTTAAATATTGAGATCTAGCTAATGTTCTATAAGTTGAAGGGGATCTAGAGGGAGAGAGACTCTTAGAATGGATTTTCGATTGATCAGGCCTTCTTTCCATTCACAATTTTCCCTCCTTCTAGCACCAAAATGTTGAAGCCTCAGAATTTCGTTGCAACAACATGGGGGAAAACCACCTAGTCTGGACCTTAGAGAAAGTCATTTTCCATTTGGTGTAGTGGCTCCAACTGGGGATAAAGGGACCAATTTCCCAATAAGGATGATGAGGGTTTGTTTTGTTTATATAACATGCAAATGGGAAATGATTTAATATATCATATGCATTTAACTAAAATATCTATTATACTATATACCTGAGAGTGTTCATTCCTTTATGCGATCTAAAAATATATCTTCCAAATATAAGTAATGAAGGTTATTTAAAAGTTGAAAGAGATGAAAATTATATAAAGATACTTCTTTTGACAAAATAGTTTAATAAAAAGGATTGTGAAATGCATATCACATTTATATGTTTGATTATATATGAGATAAAAAATCATAAACAAATATCAGTACAAAAGTGACTATAACATTCACTTATGATAACAACTCAATATATAATGCAGATAAAAGGCAAATATTAATTTTGAGAAGAAAGAATTAATATAACGTGTAGAAGTACCATATATACAAGGTTCTACTCATTCAAACTGACAGTATTTTTATGCTCCTCTTCACTTTCAAGCAATTTAAAGAGTAAAATAGTGCAACTTAGTTAAAAAGCTTCAAATGTCAAAATATAACAGATTTCGTTCCATTAATTCATCAAGGCATTCACAAACTTACAGAAGTACATTCTTTGCAAATGTTTTTGAAAAATTTATGGACCCTTCTCTAAATGCATGAGAAGGGTTTAAATACTAAACTAAAATATGTTTAAAATAGATTATTACATAAAAAATGGAGGAGGTTTCAAACAACCGTCCTCGTAAGGAGTAAACTCAAACTACAATCTAAGAAATAAAATAACAACATGATTATGTGGGTTGATCCTCTTTGCTCATCTGATGTCAGAGGTGACAAATATAAATCATTGGCTTTAGCAGAGATGGATGTGTAATCTTGGATCTGACCTGGAATTTAAACACTTCATTCGAAAGTGCTAGTTGCGATTTATTTGTAGAATCAGTTAATGAATGTAGAGTTAGGCATTGATGATAAGGTTTGATCATAAAATTCTAGTCATTTTCTTGATTAAAATTATTTATCTTTTTATGAATTTCCACCTGCATCTCTGTACTTTCTTTCCACTATGCTTCTAATGGTTTGATCTTTGGGAGCACTTCAACTGTGGATTATTTAATAAGTAAAGCTTTCAAAATCTTTTCATTAACATATTTAATGATTTCATTTATCAGCCTTGATGCCTTTGTCGTTTCCTTTTTTGCTTGTCCCAGCTACATTTCCGAATCTTTAAATAAAATCTCTTTGTGAAATTTATCTATCTTAGGGACACCAACTTTCTTTCCTGCATCAAACCCTTGCCACTAAATGAACTCAATAACCTTATTTTCAACTTTTTCAAATTCAATCTTCCTGTTAGCCACTTGTTGGATCAGAAATTTTCTTGTATCACAGTAAGAAATGGCGATTGAAATTGTTGACAAAAGGTTTCTTACTGCTGCTTTAACTTTGCATTCATTTCCAGTGTTTTTTTTATAAATTTCTCTACTTGAGGCTGGATTTTCAATTTGTCCATTTCTACTTCAAGCTGTGTTTCTTTATCTGTAATCTGCACCTGGTGCTACAACTTCAGTCTTTCAAAATATTTTTGAAATTGAGACATCTTCATTTCAATCTGCTTACTGGAATTAAACTTTTCATGTTCTAGTAGTTTATCGAACTCTTGAACTTTGTCCTCTTTTTGCTTAAGTAGAAGTTGTACCTCTGTAGCTTTGTCAAATATGGTAGCAACAACATATGCTCCTGCAAATTGTGATAACTTAGTCAGATGTTCTGTAGGATCAGCCAAAGTGTATTTCCATAGAACATCTACAAATTCATCCACAATATTTGAAACAGATTCATAAATTCTTCTTCCTTTTCTTCTCTTAACTACAACCTTATGACTTGGACTGTAGAAGACATCAAGTGAGGGTATCTCTTCAATCTTTCAAACAATTTGTTCTGTAGGGTATGCCAGAAAGATATCTTGATCATGAACTTTTGGTACTTGATGTAGTGGAATTGCAGTTTCCACTAAATTCTGGGAATTCTCTGGAGTTTGGAAATTTGTTGATTCATCAACATTAGGCTTTGGTGGTGGTGGTGTTTCTAATGCCTTGGAAAACTTCTCCCATTATTTCTTCAAATATTTTTATTCAGGCTTCTCTGTCTGCTCGGTTGTATTCTGGATATGCTGAACTTCTTGAGAAGATGACTCGGCTCCATTAATATCTCGTTCCATTCACATCTCAACACCTTTAATCAATTTCTCAATTATTTTCTCAGGACTCTCATTCCTGCTCTCAGATTCATTGTGAGAGTAATATGAATTCTCATAATTATGTTGTGATTATCCTCATTCGTGATTTGATTTCTCTTGAGATTAATCCTATGACATATCCTTAGCCTCTTTATCCAGACTAATAATGGGATTTGTCTTGTTGACATCTTCAATAGATAACAAGTCGAAAGGGATTGTTTCTAGCCTCTTATTTCTATATGCTTGAAAAGCCTCAAAATTTGTTTTACCAAGCTGAGTGGATGCATTTTTCAATACATATGTGAAATTCTCCACACCTTAAAAGAAATCATCAAACATATCTTTCTCATTAAAGAAAGGTTTAATTTTAAGCCCAATGGTGAAATTATTAATCACATTATTAGGATCAAATGGCCTTTTTGGCATTAGAGCCAAATTTAATGAAGTGACATTTCTAATCTCTTTGAATGCATGACCAATGTCGAAAAGGGAAAAAGTGCCACACTGTAAAGGGAAAGTAGGCCAAATGGCCTTCTTGGAATCTTTGAGTTGTTTGGACACGCCACTTACTAGAATTTGGTAGGCAAATTCCCTGGCTAGGAGCTTATCAGGAACATAATAAGGCAAAACATGGGGGAAGAATAACTTCCAAAAACTCTGATATAAGTGAAATTTTCTTTAGCAAATCATCTAGCAACTGGTAAAATGTATGTGCTAGCTTCCTTATAAATCCTACGAGATTTTTCATTAAAGATAATCTGATGGATGGGTAACATAACTCCATTTCAAATTTTATATAAATGTAAATGAAAATCAAATTCCCAAAGGGCTCTATTGTAAATATGAATTGGAGTGGGGTCCTGTCTCATCCATTTCCATCCCATGATAGGAAAGCTTGAACAAAAGAAAATTGCATCCATAATGTAAGCACTCATGTAGAAGGGGGGTATTGTTCTAGAGGAAACACTTCTTTTTCTTCTGTAATCCATGATAATTTTGGCCAAATTATTAGATAGAATGCTCGCCCAATTCATAATGGAGGAATTTATGATTGTGTCAATTAAAGGGACCAGTCTATGGAAAACCTAGTGGTATCTTGTTTAGAAAATAACCTACATAGCATTCCAGCTGCATAAAAATAAGGAAAGGGTAACTGTGTTATCATGTACATACCAAGTTTGTCCCTCTTTAGCTTTCCTTGATCATATTTCCATCCCTTTATCACTTTCATGAGGTCTGTATTCTTCTTCGTAAATATTTGGACAAAATATCTATCATAATTCTTCCGTCGCATGGGCAAGTGGTACATTATCCGTAAATCCTCTGCAGTGAACGAACCAATATTATCCAGCTTTGAATTCTTGAATAATCTATCTACTATGTTAGGGTGGTCAATGACCCACTTTACCATATCTATTTAGGGTAAAATCTTCGGCCTTGTTGCTATTCTGTGAAGAAACGAACATGCAATGTCAAATTAGGATGGGTCTGAGGAAACTGTCGCATCTGTTGTTACTATTTTCACTATTACTCTTGGCTATGCTTCCTAAAAAATGTGGTACATTGCTTCCCATGAAGAACTGCCACAATCCTTGTTGCAGGTTGTGTCTGAGAACAATGGAGGCATGTATGTGTCTTCTGCAGCAGACGTTTGGGCAATTTCCTTGCCTTTCTTTATCATTTCAGTTATTCTCACTTCGTTAGGCAGTTTCTTGAATTCAAGTGAAAAGAGTAAACTCATATCTGAGATGAATAAAGAGAAGGATAGAGTTAAAACATCATAATCAAAATCCGTAGCTCTATTATTCAAAACATGCTTCAAGTAGATATCAAACTTTTGAACCTTACACCTATTAAATGTTGTTAATAACGCATAACTATTTCTATCAAATCTCTTACACATCTTACGTAACATGTCTAGTCAAATGATCTAAGACATTAGATCTTATAACGAGTTGATTAGATAAGAATAATTTTGTGCACTTGAACAATAAGTGTTAATATCGCACATCGCAACTTTTAGCAGTTACCAATAGTTATGTCTTTTGCTGTCGGTGAATCTTGCGAAATGTGCTCTACGAAAATAGCACATCGTAACTTTTTGCAGTAATAAAACTTTCCATTTGGTTTCTCGTCATGAAAAGTGAAATGCGTTGAAGACCCATGTTGTTGCGCTTTATCAGACCTCTAGATACTTATAATTGTTATTTTGTTGTTTCGTCGGGTTCGACTCATCGTAACTTTTACCGAATTGTTATAAGCTTTATCTTTTTAAAAGGCACAATGCGATTTCTCTTTAAAGGGATTTTTTAATGCATTTGCAACAAGGATTTTTTATATAATTATTATTCAATTAATAATAATTAAATAATTTTTTATTTTTTTTTAATTAAATTTTTTTAATTATTTATCATAATAAGCTTAAGAGAATTAGAAATTAATTTGAGTAAAAATTTTAATTAAAAATTTTTAATAATTTTTTTTTAATTAAATTATTTAAAAAAAAAATTTAAAAATTTTATTAAAATTTTTAATTAGCATGACTTAGTGTCGGCTCTTCTTTTCATATTCATTAGCCTTCACCATTTATACCTTGACCTCTTGCAACCTTCTTTCTTCCTTAATTCATTTCTCGTCCTGAAGATGGATCCCCATTGGGATTTGAAACGTCGACAATTGTTTTATGGTACTGTGGATGATCCAGTTTCTGCAAATAAGTATGAAAAGGTTGAAGCGCATATCACAATTCGCAATACTTATATATGTTTTAACTTATCAGCTTGTAAGTTATGCGATTCGCGATGAGCGCTTTTGAAATCAAAGCGAAAAGGTAAAAACCTTTATTCCTAAAGTTTTAAGACTTATGCTAAAATGAAATCATGCTCGTAAATTTCTATTTATTTTTTTAAAGGGTCCCCATTTATTAAAATAAATGGGGGGTGTTTTATAGTACAACACCTCTATACTTGCAAATATTCTAGTTGTATCTAATCATAATCATGCAATTCCTTTTGCTGCCTCTTTTGCTCATTCTATTCTTATACAACGCATCCCTTTTTGTGAAGAAGGAAAAGGAAAGATACTTTGGTCACACAGAACTGTGATTCCTTGGAGTCTAATTGGGCTTTGTGAAAGTTACATTCAATCAAGTTTGAGGAAGAAAG
The DNA here is from genome assembly GCA_034641835.2 of Pinus albicaulis. Classification (NCBI taxonomy): domain Eukaryota; kingdom Viridiplantae; phylum Streptophyta; class Pinopsida; order Pinales; family Pinaceae; genus Pinus; species Pinus albicaulis. Next base: position 1,047,791,806 of record CM076570.1, on the reverse strand, counting down.
AAAAATATAAATTTCATTTAAAGATATACATCTAGAGGCCATGTGAATTTTATTTTATGTTGTTATCTTTTCATATTTGCCACATTAAATTTAGAAATGAGGATACATTATATGATTTTATGATGGTTCTTATGAGATATATACATTTATAGTTTACAATTATTTTGCTGATTATGAATGAGAGTTACTAGGATGAAAATATATGCATTTGATAAGTATTAAAAGAGTATAGTGGGACTCCAACTAATTATAGTTATTATTTATAAAATACATTCGTAACCCCATTTTCCCTTAAAACATATTTACTTTCTCTTATGAAATTAAAAAATAAATTTTATTTAAGAGGTCGTTTAACTAACAAACTAATTTCCATAAAGATAAAAGGGAGAAGAATTACCAACAAAATAGTTTCTATAAGATGTGACGAGAGGCTACTATGATCAGATTCAACCTCCTAGGTGACCTTAAGGAAGTGGAGTTGATGGAAACACATCATACAAACCTTCCACATCAATAGCAAGACACCCAGGAACCATCCCAACCACTCAGGTAACTAGCCTCTGGGTCCCACTAAGTTTTTAAGCCACTTAACCCTCGGACACTCCCACAGTATAGGAATGGGTGTGCCTAGGAGGCTCTAGATGCTCCCATGACATAGGCATGCATGCATCTAGGGACTAAATTTTCCAAACCTGTGCTTGTGTCTACAGGATCTAAGGCACTTTTTCAAGCACAGAGCCCAGACCACTTCCCGGAACTCAAGGATATGTTTAAAAATGAAATAAAACAATGAAACAATGATGTATTTTCAAAAACCATGAAAATGCCTAGACTGGAACCCTACTAGCCATGACAATAATTTCTTCAAACATGTCACATATATGTAATCTACAAGTGTAAGCAACATATCTAAGCATAGGGGTCTCATACTTATCTGATAATCACTAAGAAAAATTGTTCCATTATATCATTAGTTGCATTATCATCTATTAGGTCATAGATACATTGCTTATTATTTACAAATAAAAACATGGGGAGATCAATACACCATCATTGTCATAATTCATGTGTATAAACAACAAAAGAGAAACAAATATATCAAGGACATATCAACCATAAAATCCACATATCAACAAGTACATTTACACATAAAATTTCAAGGAGAGAATCTCTTATCAATGAACGCAAAAGCCAACGCAGGATGGGACTTCCATATTCCACCCGACCATAGATTGGCTGAGCCAAATTTCTCTTCAACCAATTGTAGAAATTATACAAACAATATGTATTCCAATGGATTCAATCTTATCATGCAATATACTAGAGCAAGATAATGAATCCTTCTACAATTAATTTTGCAGAAATTAAACACGATCAAAAAATCACACCATGTAATAGAAAGAAGCAAATCAATCCACAACACATATATTTTTCCTGGGGAAAGCTTGCTGCAAAAAACCCCTCTACCTTCTATTGTATAATGAACCAAGGAATCATGAAACGATAAAATTCACTCTTCTCACAAGAGTCTATTGCACTATCCTAACTGTCTCACACTGATCCAGACAAAATCGAGCTAGTACTTAGCCAATTCTCTACCTGCCTCTCTCACACAATTCATGTGGAATGCAATCCCTATTCTTTAGGAATTTCCGCCTTCCTTGACTGCGCTAACATCATGGGCAATCCTATGGTGTTTTAAATGCATCTGGGAATTTTGCTAAAAATACAACTGATAGTTAACATCCCTTTAACCTCTGTCTCAACTGGGTCTTTATCAGAACTAACATGCATGCAAATATTAATAGTAAATCATAGGTCACTTGATAGATCACTACATGTGAATTCAATCTGATTTAATTCACTTGACCTCTCACTAGTACAATAATCAGTTAGAACTAGTTAAACTAATTTTAACTCACTTAATTTAGTTAACTGATTTGTCATGCATTAAAGTAATGCACTAATTGCAGCTTGAACTCTAAAACAAATATAATCACTCTACATGCCTCACCAACCATCCTCAACTCGAAATTCATGAGCTAACTGAGTCTATCACACTCAGTTAACTATTACAAGTGTTTATTTGATAAGGTTACAATTTATTGTCCAATTTAATTAAGAGAAAATTAAATTAGACACATTTCCAATTTATTTAATAAATTGGCTTGCACACTAATGTATCACTTGGACTCATCACTATGTGACCTGTTGTCCCATACTAGTGTGTGTGTTGTCATGTTGAATCTGGATGCCAATTTCACTGTTTCTTATTGCAAAGTTCAACACTCCCTCTCAACAAGAAAGGAATCAATCTATCCTGATCTGGTACCTTTGGAATGTTATTTCATGCGCACATGCAACTCTTGCATGCAACACTTCTCTAGTTTTGTTCGCACATGCAACTCTTGCATGAAAGACTTCTCCAGTGTTGTTCACACATGCAACTCTTGCATGCAACACTTTTCTAATGTTGTTCGCACATGCAACTCTCCTGAAACTGAATAGCCTCCAAACAACTGAATCAGTATAATGAATTTGTCATCAAAGTCTTCTGACTACTTCTAGCTATTGCACATGTCTACTGGACTTCCTGCGCTATTGACATCTGAATCCATGCACTCTGCACTGCTGCCAACTCTGATCTGCGCTCCAATATCCAACACATGTCACTCTGATTTCTATCTTCCTGACATCTGACTGCATCAATCTAACCGATCCTTCCTACTACTATTGTACTGTGGGCTCCACGTAACCAAGTTCGATCCATGAGACACACCATCTCAATGTATCTTGCCCAATTTCTTCTGGGGATTAATTCTGCACATCGCCCCACCTCACACCTGGAGGTATAGCTGCATGTACTCCCTCTTCTCATCTGGCTTGAAATTTCCCCCTCCTGGAGGTCTCTTCTTGAGTGGAATCTTCCACTTGGCCTCCTCTCTACTTCTCCAATTGTGGTTTCTCCACAACCTTCTGAGATTGCTTCTGAGGTTGCATGTTGAGAGATAATTTCTCCCTCTCAACCACCAAGTCATTAACCAATAATTTTCTCCTCAAATCCTTGCATGCATCCTCAACCTCAAGAGCATACATGTTCTTGAATATTACACCGATCTTCTTCACTTGTCCTGTGGCTATGTGTTTAAGGAAAACTTTTCCTTTTCTAAACAATGCCTCATAACCATGATATTCCAATACTGATACGGAGACAAGATTCTTCCTTAGGCCTAGAACATGCAAAACATCTGCTAGTATGAGATGGGAGCTATTCTCCCTCTGAAAGGTAATTGTACCTATGTCGGTCATCTCGTTATCTCCAAACTCTATGCTCTTCTGGAGGTCCTTCTCCTCCAATTTACTGAAGAGATATCTATTCCACGTCATATGGAATGAGGCACCACTATATAAATACCACATGCATCCCATTACACTGTTGGCCATGCATGCAATGAGAGTAAAATCAATCTCAAACTGTGAAGCCAATGCTTCACCCGCTACAACTACAGGCTCCTTCTTACTTTTCTTCTGTGGAAAATTTGTAGCATAGTGTCCATGCTTGTGACAGTGAAAGCATATGATCATGAACAAGTATTTCTTGATTGATTCGCCTTGGGATTTATTTCCCTTGGACTTCTTTGCCTTATTGGCCACGACACAATATTCCTCGTCATTAGTCATGATTATTCTTCTCAACGTTTTTTATTTTTGGTGCTCTGATACCATGTATAAATTATACAAACAATATGTATTCCAATGGATTCAATGTGATCATGCAATATACTAGAGAAAGATATTAAATCCTTCTACAATTAATTCTGCGGAAATTAAACACGATTACACAATCACACCAAGTAAGATAAAGAAGAAAATCAATAGATAACACATATATTTTTCTTGGGGAAATATTTCTACTCAAAACCTCTCTATATTCTATTGTATAATGAACCAAGGAATCATGAAACAATACAATGCACTCTTCTCACAAGAGTCTACTGCACCATCCTAACTATTTCACATTTATCCATACAAAATCGGGCTAGCACTTAGCCAATTCTCAGTCTGTCTTCAAATTTCCTTGCTCACGTAATAAATGTGGAATGCAATTGCTATTCTTTAGTAATTTCAGCCTTCCTTTACTTCGCTAACATCACGCGCAATCCTATGGTGTTTTAACTGCATCTTGGCAGTTTGCTAAAAATACAACTGATAGTTAAAATAAAAAACCTTTGTCTCAACTGGGTCTTTATTAGAACTGACATGCATGATGCTACTAATAGTAAATCACAAGTCACTTGAATTATCACTGCATGTGAATTAAATCTGATTTAATTCACTTGACCTCTCACTAGCATAGTAATCAGTTACAACTAGTTAAACTGATTTAACTCACTTAATTGAGTTAACTGATTTCTCATGCATTAAAATAATGCACTAATTGCAACTTCGAATCTAAAACAAATAGAATCAATCTACATGCCTCACCAACCACCCTCAACTCGAAATTCATGAGCTAACTGAGTCTATCACACGTAGTTAACTATTACAAGTGTTTATGGGATAAGATTACAATTTATTGTCCAATTTAATTAAGGGAAAATTAAATTAGACACATTTCCAATTTATTTAATAAATTGGCTTGCACACTAATGTATCACTTGGATCCATCTCTGTGTGACCTGTGGTGCCACACTAGTGTGTGTGTTGTCATGTTGTTTCTAAATGCCAATTTCACTGTTTCTTGTTTCAAATTTCAAAACCAATCACCCTCGTGCCATATTCCAAGCATGAATGTGGGAATCAAACCGAAAGAACCAACTACGGAATCCTGAGGCTACACCACCTCTCCCTCATCAATAAAAATGAGGCTTTATGGTAATCCACAATGGATCACTAGGCCAAAATAATAAACATATCTTTACAGGATTTATCATGATATCCAACCAATCACTAGGCAAAAACAATAATGGATGCCATCAAATCTCTCCACCTACAATGTGAGGAATTTTCATGCCTCCTAGTCTCTGAGGCTTTACCGTAATCCACAGTCTAATCCAGGGATTACTAGGCCCTAATCGAGACACACTATTCCTAGGAATGGTGGAGAGAAAACCACCTCTAGGCTTTATCGTATATCCTGCCATTCACTGGTTGAGGATTCCTAGCTCCACCGAGGCAACACACTGTCCGGATTTACTGCAAACCATAGTCTAGTTTATGGGTTACTAGGCCATGTGTCATCTCATTTTGTAGATCCACCTCACTTAGCTTCAAATCCATTCAGAAATCCAATTGAAACAAGATATGAGAACCCCATCACACCATGGAAATTCAGAAATGGAAAAGCTAGGCTGCAAACACTGTCACACCTGGAAAAATCCATGCCATGACAGAAAAGAACCACATGCAATACCATGCATTCCAAATATAGCAAGGAAATCACACATGCAAATCAATACCTACAAAGAATCATGTTGTATCTATTTGATATTGCCCTTCCTTGCTTGCTCCTTCCTTCCACTTGCCTCCTTTGCCTTTCTTGATCCAATGCCAAAGTGCTCCAAGAAAAATCTAAGTGTCCAAGAGTGAGAGAGAGAGAGAATAAAATGAAAGCCATAAGTGTGAGAAAAAGCCTCTCAACTGATCCTCATAATCCTTTTTATCAATGAGGCCTCTATTTTCTTCATTTTCCATTATTTTCATAAATAAATGTGCTAAAATTCCATTTTTCCTTTCCAAATCCTTTGCCATTATCTTTAACAATTTCCTTTGCCATAATAAACCAATGAACACCTTCACTAGGATTTTTTTCCCAACATTTAGTTTGGAATAAGTGTTCCATCAACCATGGCCTTATTATTTTTTCCTTTATTGTAGTTTACATGGAATTTTCACCAGGGTTGTTACATACCCCTCCCCCACTGGGGAACATCATCCTCGGTGTTCAATGACACCTACAACCATAAAAACCATATAAAAATTAAACATACTATGTATGGATATTTATAAAACTACTCATTGCAGTATTTACAATGGCATCCATATATACAACCATACTATCTATTGAGTTTTATAAATCCAACTCAATACAATATTTACAATAATATACACATATGCACATTTACTGAACCAAAAAATAAAAGGAAATGATTATTGTATCAACAACAAGGGAACCCATAGGCTCACACCTTCACCCTAAAAGTAATACCAAGAATCACCTCCTTCCCAAGGAGTCCAGAATCCACTACCAAAGTCAAAGTTGCATCCAATGTCCAACGCTACAACCTTGTGCCACTTTTCCTCTCAGTGAAAATTTATTGGCTCATTTTTCCACGACACACTCCCAATGTGCATTTGATTCCATCTGGAAATTATAATGACCGAAAAGAATCCATCCCCAACTTTCCCTTCTATGCTACACAGTCCCTCGGGAAATCTGGTAATCCCCTTACGTGCAATCACTCATCTTCCAAGTTCCTCAACATCCCCTATCTCGGGTGATCCATCACTTAGCAAGGCTTCCTCACATCGAAAGCTCAAAAAACCAAGGCATATACCTACCTTAAAACCATCATACTAGTCATAACATGCTGATGGAAATAAATGGACACTATTGGGTACTAGTGTCCCACAATGGCCTTGCTTCTGAAGTGCTTTACCAACATACTACTGCATGTTCCAATTCCTTTTACTAATGCTTCTAGTTCTTGCAATCAATTTCAACCACCCAACCAATAATTTCCATGCTTTCATGTACCAAGCACATGATTTCCATTAGATTAAAAATATATTTAAATAACTTCAAGTCATACCTCAATGGTAGCCTGTCAATAAGTTACACTTGCACTTCTGTTTACTTCCTGTCACACGAGTCAAACTAGTTGTTTGATCAAATCATCATGTATAAATGTATCACATGTGGTTTAGCTCGAAACACAACTGTCATAGGTCAAAATCATGAATCACATACAATCATCGTAAACCATAATCATAAATCACATGTAACCATCATAAGTCAGAATCGTAGATCACATGTATAACAAGACTGAAATAAAATATTGATACTTATCCTTCATCGGTCCTTACTTCTGTCTTTGTTCTTTGGAAACACACTGGCTCGGTTGCCACACCTGGAAATCACCCAATGCATTTTATTCTATTCAATTGCACACATAAACACACAATGTACATCACAACACGTACACCCATATACAACATACAACACCATACAATACACACATCCAAACTGACGTATGACACATACACCTACATCTAGTGTACAATGCAACACAATAAATACGCCTAGAACGACATAAAAAAAATACACCTACACCCGGTATATAATATAGAACAACACATACACCTACACCTAGTGTATAGTACAACAAAATACATACACATATACAAAGTACAACACAACAAATACATGTGTCACGAAACCATGACTACACAATCCACATACATAGTACCACATGCCCACAACAAAGCATGTAAGACATGCACATGATACCACATGTATACTAGTACCATATGCATAACATGTACAGAGTACCACCTGTACACAACACTACCTGCATAACTTGTGCACAACATTACATGTACACGACACCACCTGCACAACGTGTACACAATGCCAATTGTACACCGCACCACCTATACAATGTTTCCACAATACCACATGTACACAATATCACATACACGACATGTACATGGCATCACATGCACAACATGTACACGACACCACCTGCACACAACACCAACTTTACAATACCAACATAGCACCACGTGCACACAACACCACATGTACAATCATGCACACAACACGATATGTACATAGAACCATATGTACAACATGCAAACAACACCATATGTACATAGCAATACATATACAACATGTACATAGCACCATATGTACACAACACCACATATCCAACATGTGCACCACACCATATTCACACAACATTGCATGCCCAACATGCACACAGTACGATATGTACACAACACCACATATACAACATGTACATAACACCATCTATACCTAGCTCTGCATATGAAATATACATCAACACCATAAATAAAAAAGGCATACAACATCATATGTACACAATACTACATATGTTACATACACACATCACCATAGGTACAATTGCTAAATATACAACATGTGGAACATATACACAACATTATTACTGCACATACATAGACCACACACTAACCCCACAAGAAACCTTGCTTCTAGTGTCTCTCTGCCATCCATGCTCACCCCAACGTACCACAAAGCACACTAATTTCATTTTGATGATGTATCTATAAGAATTACCTATCCAAAACATAGGCACATAATATCAATTCATATCCACATGAAACTGACCTCATATATCTGTTAGGGTTACTCTTCCCACTTGATTCCTCATAAAACCAAGAACCTCTTCATGCCATTCACCTGCATAAGCAATCATTCCTCGACAAGAATGACCCTTGAAAACCCTATCAGATAATTACATAGATACATGCATACGTACATATATATAATCATTAGCATAAATTAATCATGATCCTGTCAGACAATGACATACATACATACATATATACATATAAAATTTAGCATTTAAACAATCATGATCCATGGTGACCCCGTTAGACATGACGTACATAAGATACATACATGTATACATATTTAAACATCAACATAATCATGATCACAACATAATTACCAAATAACATAAGGTAAAGGTTAAGAGAAATTCCTCATTTGTGCATAGCATGCACAACATTTAGAACCACAATTCCCAACATAGCTAAGGTATCTAACACATCATATCCATTTACTTCACCTACTATGCCATTGTCAATTTACCCAATGGACTCAACCAATCCAACTTACTATCATATTCATGCCTTTCGTTTCCCTTATACATGCACCAACCTTCATCTGAGTCTTACATTACCTATTTTGTTTCATCCAACTCTCCCCGAGCTCCATTACTTTCCTCTTTCCCCAACTAATCCCTAAGAATATCAAAACATAAAAGACAAGAACAAGAGCAAGCAATAAGAAGACCACAAAAAACCAAAACCAATACGACACTGTAACAAAGTGGTATTGACATACACTAGACATAAACAAAGCCACAATTCAAGCACAACAAACCATATAAGACTAAAAGAACAAGAATGGAAACAAAAACCATGACTCAATCCCCATGGGTCCCTAGTGCTTCCGAAGGAAAACTCAACCTAATCCTTCTCCAATATTACATGGAAGTCTCTTTCCATGTAATCCCCTGCATCATATTTCCATAACCGCATAATTGTTAGCACATAAATAAATATAAAAATATACTAGTTATCTTACCTTGTTGTGCCAAACACACTACCTTGTAGCTGAACACATACATATATCATCTCTTAAGGGACTCCAATCCCTTGATGAATGCATCCATAACTAGAAACCAACTGATATACCTGTCAAATACATGTTCATGACTATAGCACATATTTTCATAATGTCAGAAAAAATCAAGGTTAAGAAGACTTCCTGTATGCAAATCACTCATTCTTTTGGAAATAGGGTTTCCAAACACAACCAGATGAATCCTTACACAATTCCTTTCTTTTACGATTTACTTTGTTGTAATCGAGTCCTACCCTGTACTGTCATATCACCCATATGTTAGTCATATAAACACATAAAATATTACCTTGTCATGCTAATACCAAGCATGTTTCTCTGCAACTGTTCGCACATGTCAATCATATGTTCTAAATATGAAGACATCATATCTATTAACTAAAATCAGCCTCTACGAAGACTAAAAACCATGTCATAATAAATTAATAGTCAAGGTCATAATACTACAACTATCACCTACTTGCACTCAAGTGCATAGCAACTATCTCAACACATGTGTGTTAGTATGACCATCTCAAAACAAGATCATTTCTTCATGCAATCTTATAGGCACATACTCATATCATGCAAGTAAACAAACATTACGAAAATAGATAAATGACCTAATAGACACGAAACACTCAAACATCGAATAAACAACATAATCAAACATTCAAACACCAAGTAGATAGCATAAGAAAACACATACCTTGATGTATCTTAGGGGAGGCTATCTTTTTTGCGCAATCAATCTAGATTAGCACGATATAAATTCACATAACAGAAACTTAGACATAAATAAGGTCATTATATCCATAAGAGTAACAAGCTAACATGTTCACATCAAAAACTCATAAAAAATTGTGATTCATGCATAACACTCATATATGCACAGTTAGTCTAGATTAGGACAACACAATATCATCATTAGGTCGACTCATACCTAATTGTCATAACCCTAACCGACTTCACAGGCCAATCCAAATTAACATGATACATGTAACATCCAAATCTTAATGCAATAACCCTAATCATCAAGTTAACTATCATGTAGCAATCAACAAGTTAGCACATAACATACTTATCAACAACATATAACATAAGCATCAAGTTAAATAACACAAAACAACAACAATTCATATAACAACAAGTTATTATCATTCATGACTATTCGACACATGTGCATATGACCGCATTGATTCACTAACATATATTGTACATGTAACCACAACAAAAATTGACTAACAAACATGTACATAACCCTAATGCTTATAACAATCCATTAACTAACATACCTACATGCCAATCATACAATACATGTATGATGATTTTCTCTTACCCTAAAGTCCAGTGATGCAAATTGACTTCGATGATCTTCATCTCCTTCTCTATATCAACCAACACATCCGCATCATAACATACCAAAAGCACCATGATGAACTAAAATTCATACAATGACCTTATGGATAACAACGAAAACCTTGAAAATGCATGCATAAAAACATATAGACATTGACATGCATAACAAATGCATAACCAACATGCACTCATGATGATCACATTCAATCAACAACACCATCAACTTTTACACGGAGAAACCACTATAACAATGACCACCACCTTGCATAAAAATCAAACACATATTTCATAACATACAAAACTCATATTAAACTGACATGTATGCATGAAAAACACCTAGCAATGTATAACCAATCATACAATCATGACGACACACTTCACAACAAAAACATCCTCTTCCACATGGTGACATCACTACAACCATGACCGTCACCATGCATACGCAACAATCATATAGACCACAAGGATGATTAACACACATGCAACCAACATGAATGCATGATCAACACATGTCGCCCATCAATTCCAAGGGGTGAACCATGCTCTAATACCACTCTGTAATACCCTCCTCCCATATCATCTACCCAAGTAATCGACCAACTAGGGTAAATAGCGATGAGAGGCTAATATGACCATATTAAACCTCCTAGGTGACCTTAAGGAAGTGGAAACGATGGAAATACATCATACAAACCTTCCACATCATCAACAAGACAACCATGAACCATCCCAACCACTCAGGTAATTAGCCCCTGGGTCCCATTAAGTTTTTAATCCACTTAACCCTTAGACGCTCCCACAATATATGCATAGGTGCATCTGGGAGGCTATGGACGCTCCCATGACATAGGAATGCATGCATCTAATGACTAAATTTTCCAAACTTGTGCCTGCATCCACAAGATTTAAGGAAATTTTTTAGGCCCGGAGCCCAGGTAACTACCAATAACTCAATGAAAAGTTCAGAAATGAAATAAAACAACAAAACAATGATGTATTTGGAAAAATAATGACAAGGCTTAGACTCAACCCCTACTAGCCATGAGAGGCATTTCCTCAAACATTTAAAAAAAATGTAATCTATTGGTGTAAACAACAGATCTGAGCATATGGGTCTCATAATTATCTGGGAATTGCTAAGAAGCATTGTTCCCTTACATCATTAGTTGAATTATCATCTATTAGTTCATAGATACATTGCTTATTCATTTATAAATAAAAAAATGAGGAGAGCTGTGTACATCATCATTTTCATAATACATGCTTATAAACAAAAGAAATAACAACAATGATATCAAGGACACATCAACCATAGAATCCACATATTAACCAATACATTTACACATAAAATGTCAAGGAGAGAACCATTATTAATGAATGAAAAATCCAAAGCAGGATGGGACTTCCACGTTCCACCCAACCATTTCGCAGAGCCAAATATCTCTTCAGCCAATCTCTCCCATGCCATATTCCAAGCATGAATGTGGGACTCAAACCAAAAGAACCAACCAGGGCATCTTGAGGCTACACCACCTCACCCTCATCAATATAACTCAACCTTTACTGTAATCCACACTAGATCACTAGGCCAAAACAATAGACATGTCATAAAAAAATTACCATGATCTCCACTCGGTCACTAGGAAAAAACAAGCATGGATGCCACCGGATCTCTCCACCTACACTATGAGGAATTTTCATGTCTCATAGTCTCTCAGGCTTTACCTCAATCCACAGTATGATCTAGGGATTATAGGGCCCTAAACCGAGACACACTCTCCAGACTTTACCATATATCCCAAATTGGGATTGCTAGGCCCGATGGAGAGCAAACCACCTCTAGTATTTACCATGTATCCCACCATTCACCGGTCAAGGATTCCTAGGCCCATCGAGGAAACACACTATCTAACTTTACTTCAACCCACAATATGGTATTAGGGTTACTAGGCCATGTGTTAGATCATTTCAAAGATCCACCCCACCCAACTTCGAATCCATCCGACAATCTAGCTCAACCAAAACATGAGAATCCCATCACACCATGACTATCCAGAAATGGCAAGGGTAGGCTGCAAACACTGTCACACTAGGAAAAACCCATTCCATGACAGAAAAGAACCACATTCAATACCATGCATGCCAAATCTAGCAAGGAAATCACATATGAAAATCAATACCTACAAAGAATCGTGTTGTAGTTTCATGGTCGTGCTCTTCCTTGCTTGATCCTTCCTTCCTCTTGCCTCCTTTTCCTTTCTTGATCCAATGCTAAAGTACTCCAAGAAAAATCCAAGTGTCCAAGAGTGAGAGAGAGAGATAATATATTGAGAGTGATAAGTGTGAGCAAAAACCTGTCAACTGATACTCAGAAACCTTTTTATCAATGAGGCCTCTGTTTTCTTCATTTTCCATTATTTCTTTCATTTTTCTCCTCACATGAAACTTGCGACCTTTCACCTTCCTTTTCTCTTATTTTCCATTATTTTCATAAATAAATGTGCCAAAAAATCCATTTTTCCTTTCCAAAGCCTTTTCCATTGCCTTTGCCAATTTCCTTAGCCATAATAAACCAATGAACACTCTCACTAGGATGTTTTTCCCAACATTCAACTTGGAATAAGTGTCCCATCAACCGTGGCCTTATTATTTTTTCTTTTATTACATTTTACATGGAATTTTCACTAAAGTTGTTACATCATTGCCAACATTGATCACTTCCATCACCAAAAGTATAGGGAGGCCATCAAGAATGAGAGAAGGTCAAGTAATTTGAACGCATGGAAAATTAGTAATGGTTAGATCCCTTCCCTTTCTTCTTAAGGGTATTCATTTTATTTGTTTCACCTTCCCTTCTTTTATTTGGTTTGTTTCCTTTTCTTTTCTTTTTTTTTGTTTAATTTCAGTTTGCTTTATCCAACCTCTATTATTTTTATTTTTATTTTGTATTCCTAACTAATTGAAATATTATTACCCCTGCATTCTATTAATATTTGAGTTAAATGAACTATTTTTGCATACTATAAATATTAATAATTGGTAACCATTCTTCTTTGATATTGTTGATAGTACTTAGTATTCTATAATTTATTCTTTCTGGTAATTGATTTTTGGCCCTACCATTATTCTTGATACAAGTCTTAGTTCTAATATGATTTTTCCACACACACATAGACTTGTTTATTAATTTGTTCCTAACATTTTAGTTATGTTCTGTTTTGGCTTTTCGTTATTTAGTAAGGTTTATTCATTAATTTTATTTTTATTTTTTATTTTTTTATTATAACTTTTTTATTCCCCCCACCCCCGCACACACACACACACACATATATATTATGGTTATGTTTTTTTTACCATCGATGGAATACTTACGAATGTGATTTTACTGAAAAATATTTCTAGAGGAGGAGATTCTTTTGTGAAGGTATGCTTAATTTTTGAAATTTTGAAATTTATCAATTTTCCTTTTTGGATTTTTCAAAACTAATTTTCCTTGTTGATAGTAGGGGACATATTGAAAAGGTAAAAAGTAAACATAGATTGGAATTCTTTGTATTGTTTTTCATGTTTAATTACTTGATTCAAGTTTCTATTCTTTCTATGAAGTTTTGGTTATTTAGTGCTGACTATTTTGATTTTTGTAGAATCTAATGACATATGAAAATTACTTGAAGTGATGTATTTTAAGTTTTTATGTTTATTCCTTTGAGTACGAGGTTGCAATTGTATGTGTCTTTTTACATTTGTTTCTTTTCAGGACCTTCTCTCATCCTTACTCTCATAGGAGTCTGAAAAGACATATATATATATATATATTGTTAATTTGATAGTGCCTCTCATTTTCTATTTATATTTGTAAAGCATGTTACAAAATTATAAAATCTAGTCTGTAGCCTCAACCTGCCCGTAGGAAACCAGGTCTGTTGGCCATCTTAGTGCATGAAAAGCAAACCAAAACGGAAAAATTTGCATTCGTCTATGTCTAGCATGAGCTATCTGTTCTACTACCGAAATATCTACATACTGAGAAAATAAACTGAGTTCATATGAGACCGATAATATCATAAAAAAGCATGATAAAGAAAACAACTACTCTTCAGATGAAGAGACAGGTGTTGGAGCTTTCAGTGTGGATCCTGGCATGTCAACTTGCTGTAGTTGTTGGAGTTGCTTCTCCATGCGGCCAACCCGAGCATCCAATCTACTAATTCGATCAGTTTCTTGATATTGAGTGTTCTTAATATGTTGCAACTGGTCCTGCATGTGCTGCATCATGTCCAACAGGCGGAGTTCAGTCTTTGTTGGGTCATGTTGAGTGTGACTGGGGTTAATAATCTGTATAGCCTTTGCTAGAAGGCTCTTTATTATCCAGTACATGTGAATGGTCTGCTGAAATAGTGTGAGCCAACCCCTGGTGTTGCCAGGGTTGGTGATGAAGTCCAATATTTCTGCCTCTGTTTAATTATCTTCAGGGTCAGTCTGGATGTCCCGTTCCCAACCACGAATTTCCTGACGAACGGTGGCTGAATTCCCCATAACATAGTTTGCTGCCAAGTTCTCAAGAATCTCTAAGTTTGATTTTCGACTGCGATTCTTCGGAGTTTGTTCACACTGGACCTGTTGTTTCCCTTTGACAGACTGAGAGTTTGACCGGCGCTTCCCCATAGTGACTAGATGCCTATATTGCAACACAAACAGGCATGAAAAAATGAAGAGAGAGTGAGCAACGTCATGGGACCACCCTGAATGAACCCTCTGAACATCGTTGGTGTGTCGACCTGACAAGCAAGAAACTGACGAGCAAGGCACTACTAACCACAGAACCAAATTACTAAGACAGTGAATGAAAACGTTTTGTATACACAAAGAGCCAAAGACCAAGAGCCTTATCTCCCAATTCCAAGACCTAAAGCCCTGAGCTAACATGGCCTGGACGAATTGTAACAGGACCAACCTCATGCCGAAACTAGTGTTCATGTTAGCAAAATTGACAGGAATAGGGGTGAGAAAATGGTCCATAGAAGGAGCGGGAGGCAGCTGGAAATTATCACTGTCAAAACCCTTGTACAGAATAAATAGAAAATACCAAGAACATAATCTACTCCTATTGTCCCAGTGTTCATATATTTGACACCACCTATAAGCGCCAACCAGACCGCTTGCACTGTTAATAGCCACAACAATTACCCAACTCCAAGAGCCCCCTACCCTACCCACAGAATTCAATCCTACCAACCGTAAGGTACGAGACAAGAGTAACCTTACTTTGGACCAAGGATTTATCAGAATTACAACAACATGAAATGGTTGGGCTTGTAAATTGCAGGGGTCTCGGAAGCATGGCTTTACAAGATTCAATGAGGGAGTAACATAATCAATGACCATTAACAGAACCAAAACCGCCATATTATACACTATCCTAGAAAATACCATCACAACTGCAACCGTGAATACAAGAAGTAAACCAGATACATACCCCCACTAAGTTGAGCGGCTGACAGGTTGAACAATGCTCGGCCTCCTCCTCGGCTACCTCCAGACGCTTGCATGCAGAGAGCGATGCATGAACGAATGGAGGGAGGGAGGCGAGCCACTTACCATAACTGAAACATTCCTTCCGCAACCTGACAGGATAGGATGGCCTTCCTGCAACATTATTAAAGGCCAATCTTTCGCGTACTGCCATGATCTGTAATTCCAATGTGCCATTATGAAACGTAAGTGTGAGAAGGATGAGCAATCGCTATCTATCACCTCTTATGAAGCTCTGCCGGACAGGTGTACACCCCGATCGGGGGTATATATATATATATGTAAATGGTCAACCAATCAATAGCAACTCAATTTTCCAGTAAACCAAAAATTGAAAGGAATTATATATATATATATATATATATATATATATATATATATATATATATATATATATGATTCCTTTCAATTTTTGGTTTACTGGAAAATTGAGTTGCTATTGATTGGTTGACCATTTACATTTTAAGCATGTGTTTCCTTTTTAACTTGTATTATTATTTTATTTGTATATTTTACTTGATATATATTCCCAAAGTGACAAAAGGTTCATAAAGATAAAATGATTTCATATTTAAATATTTAGGTCTTAAAATCTGACTGTATAATTATTAAGACTATAACCATAGGGTAATAATTCAAACTATATTTCCTATCCTTATGAGTATTAGATGTATTCCTACACAAGTGTGAACAAAGAAGAACATTTCTACAATGGCATGTTATAAAACAACAAAATATGAGGGTTAAACCTTATAAGTAGAAATCATTCATGTGTGATTATCCGATGTGCATAAAAGAGTAATAACATAAATTAGGTAACATAAAATAGATCTAAATCATATAACACTTACTAAAATTTATTGCTCAAATATAAATATTTTATTAGAAATATTTGCACTTGTTGAGAAGATCTCTATGAGAATGGCTTAAGGGGTCCTCCTCCTTATGAGTTTTCTTTAATGATCCTTTTTATGCAACTGCAATGACTCCCACTCTCCAAAATTGGTTTAATGATCCAAAGACACCAAAACAAAAATGAAAAAGATGTTGAGTCTCTTATTGAGAACTAGGGATGGAATTTGATGAGTAAATTTCCCATCATGGGGTGATTTTCCCATCAAACATAATTAATAAATTTGTAAAATTGTCAAGATTCTTTGTTAAAACTATGAAGATTGGTGAGGGTGGTGTGAAAACCATCAAATTTGACAGGTGGGTCTATTCTAAAATTCCAACCCTTTGGAGAACATTCAAATGTCACAGTGGTTGGATGATTATATTGTTCATGTAGAATGAGAAGAGAAAACCTCTCTATTTATAATAAAATTATAAGTTAGAATTGATGTGATCAAATAATAAAATATTCGTTGGACTAAATCAAGATTTAATAAATTTTAGTATTTTACTATTCTTTGTGAGAGGAAAAGGTCAAAGAAATGGTGAATAGCCTTAATTTATATAAGTAACTGAAAAAAATTATTTATTGAGTCAATTAATAAAACTGGGTAAAATGATAAGAAACAGTTAATAATAAATGGGTTTATTAAATTACTTCTAGATGAAATGGTAAACTAAGTTAGAAATAATTTATTAATAATGATTTAATAAATTATTTCTATGGGAATGTTTAAAGGATTAAGGAATAATCAATAAATACATGATTTATTGAATTATTCCAATGGAAATGGAAAATGTGAGTGAAAATATTTTGAAATATTTTCACTTTAGTATGTAAAATTATGAGAATAACATAAAATAATGAATTTATGGGTCATTCTCATGTGGCTAAATTAATTAATGGAAATAACATAGGAAAAGTG